>OX638366.1:14035208-14499714 GCA_951812935.1 Hermaeophaga mercurialis
CAAAGCACAGAACGAGGATGAATTATCTTTTCAAGAAGGAGACATAATTACTATATTAAATAAAGACAGTCAAGATCCTGGTTGGTGGCATGGAGAATTGAATGGTAAAACTGGAGTATTTCCTGATAATTTTGTTGTACTTATTTCAGATAATAGGATTAGTAAAGAAAATAGAAAATCAACTACTGACAAAGGTACGAAAATTATACCAGTCAAAGAAATAATTTATTTTGATTATTTTTTCTTCTGGCTTTGAAGGAATTTGTATATATAGATTGATCAAATTATACTCTGGAGTTAGATATCTCCATATTAAAGTTATGGTTTTTGATATGAAATACCCGTATTTTAAATTTGATTATCGTTTTCTTTTTCATTTCAAAGATATAAGGTTTTACTAGGTTAGGTTATGTTTAAAAATTTATGTGAAAATCTTGCTAAGTTAACGCCCTGTATATTTTTAAACTAAGCACTAGGGGTTAATCTTTAATTTTCATTAAATTCTATAGTTTTACTATTAATAGAGCTCATTCCAATATTTTCTTTGGTTTTTTAAAAGGGATGTCTGTATTTTATAATAGCAGAAAGTACTTTCAAAATACTTTTATTTTTGTAAAGCATTAGATATACTTAAATGTTACAGTTATAGAGTGATTTAGAATTTTTACAACAAAAACGAAAATTTTGGTAAACATTTTTTTTTGGGAGTTTGTTATGAATTTCGTATATTATTGTAATAGTAGCCAGTATGTCACACTTTAGTTTCATCTCACATTCTTCTTTTTCATCCCTGCTCAGACTAATAGAACCACTCAGTATTATCGCGGTACGTTCATTCTCATAGAATTATACTGTGGTTTGACTATCTAATTAATTAATAAATTAAATAAAATTTGTTATGGTACTTAAATTAATATAAATATATTATTAGGTGCCATAAAATCAGTATCAGTAGCGTCTCAAAGAAAATCATTGGAACAAAAGAAGGAACTCGTTGAAAACGTAAGTCATGAAATAAGCAAACCAGTTCCAATTTCACAAAAACCAATTATATCTGTAAAAAAATCACCCTCAAATTCCGGATTAGGATTTCTTTCAGAAATTAGGAAAAAAATTGAAGATGCAGTCGATGGTACAATAGGAAGCAAACACAGTAGCGTGATTGAGGACGTATCAAAAAATAAAGATAACTCTTTTGACCACGTTGAAAGAAGGCCTCTTCTAACCGATGTTAGGGCTAATAGAGTAAAAGCACCTGGTAAGAAAAGTAGTATTTTTATTAATAAATAATTATTTAATATAAGTTATAGTAAGCGCCGTTTTGGACAAACAGCTATTATTTTAGGTCGGCGTCCACCTACCACTTTACACAAAGACGATGTGCCACCTGCATCAGATGATACTACAAATTCGTGTGAAGCGAATGTTAATTCAAACGTTAAACCACGTTTGCGTGAGTGGGAGAAACACAAGGCGCCATGGCTTGAAGAGATGAAGAAGAATCAGGTCAAGAGAACGTTGATTACCAATTCCGAAGAAGAACAGCCATGTGCAAATGAAGGCAAATTAAAAGTTAGTATATACAGCATGTGTAATTTTATTTCGTGTATAGGATACATACACTCTAAGCAGATGCGGTGCAATGAGATCTGCATAGCAGAAGGGAGAGGCGGTCTGATTTTATTTAATGATGTTTCATGAAAAGAAAGGTAGACAAGAAAAAACGGCATTTTTTTTTTTTTAGGTATTATGCACGTACAATTGATGCAGGAAGAGAACAGAAACTTGTTTATACTGCATAATGCTGAAATTTGTAGAAAATGCTTTTTGGGAAATATATTTCGTGGTAGCTAATTTCTTTTGCAATGAACCTGAATTAGTATTTTTAGAAATTATACACTTGTAATAGTGGAATTTGCCAAAAGTTTTTCTCAGGTTTATGATAAATATGGCCTTCTGTGATGTAAGATTTGATACAATTTCACAGGAATAGTTTCGTTGTCGAAATATATTTTCACTGCTTATTTCATCGTAGTGATGAGTTCCAGAAAAAAAAAATTTAATAATTGTTTTTACCCTTGCTTTGTGGAATCTATCCATTTTAAATGTAAAAGATAAAAAATACCTTTTAAATATTCTTGTGACAATTGTTTCACCTTTTGCCATCGTCAGATAAGATTAAAGAAAAAGTGAAACAATTGTCATAAGAATATTTAAAAAGTATTTGGAAAATCGTGGCATTTTAAGATAAGTATATTTCATCTTTTACATTTATAATGGTAATTTTATCGCCTGTTTTCCGGTTTTTTAACTCATCATTTAGAATACCTTTTGGTGTATCACTTTTCAACAGGAGTTATTTATTGTGTTGAATGTTATATCTTCATTATAAAACCTTGCTTCTTCCCAAATATCTGCCATTTGAGTTCTGAGGTTAATATTAGCCTTGGTGTTTTTATATAGAATAAGTTGATACATTTGTTGTTTGTAACTTTATTTCATGATTGCAGAATTTTTTTAGTGCCTCAGTGTACAATTGTTTGGTGTGTTCACTGTGTTTATTAAAGTTAGTGTACCTTATTTCTTTTTACAAGAAACAAGTGTGAAATAGTCATCATTATTCTTTGCTCTTTGAGCAGTGTTTGGTTTGTTATCAGCATCTCTGTTTTTCTTTGAAATGTCGAATATTTCTTCAATTTGGTTATCATATATTATCAGATATAGCAGATATGAAATAAGTTCTGGTTAACACGTTAAACAATTACAGGTACGCTAATATCACGTGATTTCTAGAAAAATTGTATGGGGTCACGTGCCAAGATTAATCATTTTATCTTGAGTAAGAAGGGTGTCGCGTTTTATCTTCAGCCTCGAAACTTAAATGTAATAATTTTAGGTTATTACAGTCTGTAATTTATCTATATATATTTTATATTGACTAATAATTTGAAAATTGAATTAAATCTGCTGAATTTATTGAACTTTGTTATTACGTTCTGTTAAAGTAGATATAAACGAGAATTATTAACTGGCTTAAAACAAACAGACCAGATGCTTTAAAAGAAATTAAAAAATACTCCCAACTAAATGAAATACTAAAATATTCCCGTAATTATTGACGAACCT
Source organism: Hermaeophaga mercurialis (assembly GCA_951812935.1). Taxonomy (NCBI): domain Eukaryota; kingdom Metazoa; phylum Arthropoda; class Insecta; order Coleoptera; family Chrysomelidae; genus Hermaeophaga; species Hermaeophaga mercurialis. The sequence continues at coordinate 14,038,335 of OX638366.1, forward strand.
AGGGTGCTATTCCCATTTAAGTAAATGGTAACTTGCTTTTCCAAAAAAGGGAAAATGGTATTCGTTTAAGACTTAAGCATTTAATTTTAAATGAAACCACACAATACATTGTAACAATGCCGGTTAGTTTATCAAACTTCGTGACTTATTTGATTTTTTCTTAATAATTGACAGTTTTTCCTTCCTACTGCTTCCTATCGTGTACTCATGGACGAATTTTTATAGAAATATCTTTGATAAAAATTAGACCACTAATTGATTAACATAGTTTTGTCAAATAATTCTTGATCTTTTGTTTCAGTTGGATACTGCAAAGACCCCACCAGAATCGAAAATTTGCAACGATGTTGAAAAGAATGAGAAGCCTAACCACGATTCATTGAGACATTCCATAATTAATAGTGTAAAAGACATTCCAGAAAATGCTAACAGAGACTCGCTCAAAGAACCTATTATTAAATCCCCACGAGGTGAAGCAAAACGCGAAAATATGGCCAATATTTTAGAACGGCTAGAGAGATTAGAAAATATCGTCCAAAAACAAAACAAAATTATAGAAGAGTTACAAAATAAGCTGCGAATAGAAGTAGATTATAGGATGCTTTTGCAGGAAAAAATAGTGAATTTACAGACACAATGAAATTGAGGTTGATTGATAAAATTAATGAAGTCTTTTCTTTAGTTTTGCTAATTAAATAAAACGAATTAACTAAAAATATATTAATTTATTCTTTGTTCAAGCTTCATAATGGCACTTTATTTATTGTTTATTAATTCAAATTATATTCCTTAATCAAAATTCATTGAATGTAAAAGTAAATATTAAGTATATTCCAGAGAGTGTAGCGAAAATTTAATTTAATACTATTGGAATTTTATTAACAGTTAAGTACTCATTGAGTTGTATATTTATTAATCTGAAAGGTACAACTGTAGCATATTTCAATCAATATACATCTAAATGGAATGAATTTAATATCTCCATATCTTCAGACGACACCACAATCTTAAATAAAACTGGTGTCTGACATTGTTTAACATCTGGTATAATGGTGTTGGTAATTCTAATTTATATTTATTAAAATTAAAATTTTCGAAATTATTTGTTTCCTTGTTAATTTCGCATGGGATTCAAAAATCAGACACGGTGCTGAATTCTTCCTTGAATGCCCTTTCTAATTATGTGCCACTTAGCATACCATCTCTTTTTAAAAAAATACCGCTGACGTCACCGTCAGAAGTAAGGTGAACCGTTAATGCAACAAATAGACCGTAATTATCCGCTACAATCAAAATCGATTGATGTGTTTCGGTATACCAGTAACAGATGTCAAAATATGGAGATATTGAATTTATCCCATTTAGCTGTTCCACACTCTATAATATTTTAGCACAATTTTATTGTAGAGCTATATTTGAGGATAATTAGTAAAAATTGGCGGAGAAAATTTCGGGGTTACTACACAACTTTTTCGTCCTCATACGTGACAGTAAAAGTAAAAAGATTTTCCAGCTTGTCCTTTAATTATTACAATTAGCTGCAATTTCACATTTTTATTTTTCCTCAATCCGCCTAATTTTTGTCTTTATTATTGTGCTTTTAATTAGGGGATTAAAAATTGACTTCTGCTACAATTTATAATCGCCGCCCTGACCACCCAAAAATAATCTCTTTCTTTTTCCTTATTTAAATTACTCTAATTTATGTGATAATGGGGGAATAGGGAGTATATATGAAGAATAAAGACCCTAAAATTTTTCACCAAAGGGAAGCCCTCAAACAAAAATGAATTGATGCAGATACTGGCCTTATTGTTACTATGCACTTATTACATTTATAATGACAATTTTTACAATGAATCTGGCAAATTCATTTTTCAAAATTATTCACAAAATTTGAATATTGCTTAAAAGGTCCGAATTTTTTATTTGGTTAAAATAATTTTAGATTAACATTATAAAATGGGATTTTTGAAAGGAAATTATAAAAATATGTTTTCATTTTGCTGTGATTTTAGGTAATTGTAAAAATTATAAACAATAAAAGTTAATAGCTTGATTAATATGGCTGGTTTAAAGGGATTTTCGAAATAAACAAATTCAACAAAAGAACAGAATTAATAAAATTGGTATTTTTAATAGATTATTTTTTTTATTTGAGAGAAATTATGAATATAAAAATGATATTATGGAAAATAAACTCGGAAAAGTTAATTTCAAATGATAAGTAGAAATCGAGAAAATCGACAACCAAGTCATGAACCACTAGTGCCTTTAGAGTTCTATTATTAATTCATATATATGAATATATACTACAAACTTTATATCCACTTCTTTACATTACATTACATTATGTGATTTATCACATGATTTCATCACAATAAAATGATTGATGATGATTTTAATTGTATGTATAATTTAAACTACCTGTGATAAATCACGTGGTGTAAACTTATTAAAATAATGCTTATGACAAAATGATGTGATAACTCATTTCACATAATGTAAAGTACTCTTTACACTTACAGATAGGCTGATCTCCATAAGAAATTCTAAATCGGTAAGCCGGTATATCTAACGTTATAGTAATAATCCTAATTAACTGGATGTCGGATTACGTTGAATTTGTGCAGGATGATTAAATTTTCTTATGCAAATTTACACTTAAAAGTGACCGATTTTGGTCTGCAACCAGTGCAGCCTATTTATTAATCAACATCGATATTTAGCCGTGGAAGCAGAGGTGACGAAAAAAATCCTCAACTCTGCCGGGATTTGAACCGGCGAATTCTCGATCACCATTCTGAGACTCTACCACTGAGCCACCCACCCTCTTTTGAGGAAGTTACTACCCAGCATTTGCTTATTGCTATGAGAAAACATACATACCTATTTGGAGGTAAAACACTCAAACTTTAGTTGAGAGGGAATTTAGAGGGAATTTTCATATTTAGTGAGTAGTAAATAAACGCAAAACGTTGCTGAATCGTACTTAGTAGTAGAAATTACTCAGCCCGTAGCAGGTTGCTTAATAGTCGGGGATCGAACCCAAGACTAACCTATCGCCAGGCAAATGCTTTGTCGCGGAGCCTTCTAGCTCAGTGATAAGAATATAAAAAAGTCGAATTAAAATATTTTGTCACAAAAGAAGATTTAAAAAAGATATCTACTCCGGTAAGGAAGGAATACGAAAAATTGTAGTGCAATTCGAAAAAGAATTTAAAGAAACCAGGACTGACCCTATATCAAAACATCGAACCCGGAACCTTCCGAATTCGATAATGGTGGATTGCCGCAGAACCACTTCACACGGTAGCATAGTATGGAAAGGTAATTCTCCTCTTAGCGGAGCAGACTGCTATAGGCCCTTCTCGCTTTTATGATCACATAAGTTGGAATTTGGGTGAAGTCTAAAAGATCAGTGGCATCGATAGAAAAGGAAAGGTCCTAGAATGCTGCAAGCTGTTTTTTTGCTGGAGCTACACACTAAATGTGCTGGTTTTGCATCATGCAACCAGAATAAAAACAGCGCTATATATTTTTTTTAATCGACAAAAAAACGCCAGGTGTCGAAAGAAAACTAGAATTTGGATAAAACACTAGATCAAAAAATGAGAACGTTGTGGTGTAATGGATTGTCTACTTAAAGAATTATGTGAAGGTGATGAATGATTTTATAGAAACAGAATACACAAATGAGGAAAGCAAATGTCAAAGTGCAATAACTCCCTTATTATTATTGATATTAAAAATTTTGCAAACTAAACTGGTACAGGGAGTTAAGATACATAATTTAAAATTATTCTCAGTTATACAAGGTATTCTGTAACTCCGGTACGAATCCAACATATTTTTTTTTAATGGGAATCTATATTATTTCAAATTCAAACTTACAGAGGAAATCATTTTGAGGTTTTAATTAGTTTTTATTTTTTATGTATATTTATTTATTTATTTATTTAACTTTACTCCATACCGAGTGTCCTAACTAAAAACAATGCGTTTTGAAAATATAAATTCTCCGATTATAAATATTTCTATAATAATTTGCTGAATTTTTATTTCATTTCAACTTTCCCTCGGTTTCTTACAATACACGTAGTCAATAACAATAAAATATGTTTCTTCTACTTTCTAAAAATGTATGAATTCTTAACACTTATTTTAATGAAATCTCTTAAATCGAATAGTACATTTTTGAAAAATTACATTAACATTTTTTATTATTCACAGGGCTTAATTCGGCATGTATTTATAATGACCAGCTACTGTTCGTTTCATAAATTACTTGAAATAATTAGATAAACGGTTTACTATAGTTACAGGTGACTTAGGATATGCTAGATGTATAGTTTATATCAATAGGGGTTTTTTTTTAAATGAAATGAGATATATGGTGGCAAGGTGATAATTCCTAATGTTGAGTTGCTAATATTTAGATCATTCTTTTAATTTCACTAAAAAATTTGTTAAAGAAATGAAAAATAATTAACTTAAGTGATTCTAATCATTGCGAACGGGTCCTTATTAATGACTAAATATTCCCTAAACATAACTCATTCCCTCTAAATTCGCATTGAGCTTGCTCAATTATTGTCAATAATGTTTTAATGTTAGCAGAACTTTAGAAATGATAATCATTGTAAAAATATTATAATGAAACAGAAAACTTGGATATTTAAAACATATTTTTGTATGCTGGCGGCTATTTTTGTGTTCATTTTATATTGCATTTTTTAGTTGGAACAACCTTATATACTACTTTTTATAATTTTAAGTATTATCAATTAAAAGAAATATATGTACAAATAGAGATGGTTTTATTTAAACAAAAGTCAAGAAAGTTTGCGTATCCTCGTATGAGAAAATTTCTAAAACCTTAAACGAATAAAAGTGGAAAGTAATAGCAGATTGAGGATTGTAATATTAACATTATGGAAACTATTCATAATAAATATGAAAATATAAATTATACCATTAATTACCGAACACAAATATTATATATTTTTGGAATCGTCTTGAAATTTGCAATCTAAGAAAATAATATATATATAGGGTGTGCCATTCACATCGTTACTCACACATGGTTTACCCTGTATGTTTAATTGTTATGTAAAAATACATTAAATTAAAATCAAAATTGTTTGTTTAGCTTAAAATGAATTTATTCCATACTTTATGTAAATATTTTCCTTATATCGAACACAAAGCAATTATCGGTACAGATAGGTTTCATTACATTCAAAATGAAGGAAGTTATGGTAGTTTTTACGTTTAAACTAAACTGGAAATATTGATTGTAAATAAATGTTAGACATTAGTATTAATGTGAATGTTTTATTAAAATTATTTATGTTTAATGTGTCAAAATACCAAAATAATAAACTAAACATTTGAGAAAGGAGATTATCCATCTCACATTTAAATTAATTTTTCAGAAAACAAGGAAATTGTATTTTCCTAGAATGATATATCAAACTCATTGTTTATGTATGAAAATAAAAAAGAAATGTGGACTGGGTTTTGAAACAAAATAACATGAATATTATTTTTCCGGGGTATTTTAATAAGGAAATCAAGTATTTCCTCAGTTTTATGAAAAATCGCTCAGACATTTTGCAAACAAACTACACTCTTATTTTACATCGACTACTCAATGGTGGTTGCATTATATTTTGTTTGTATTCTCTACAAATCTCATGAGCAATAAACACATATGGCGGTTTTACCTACCTTCTACCTGTAGTATTGCTTGCATAATCATTTTTGTGGATATAAATTTCAAAAAATAAAAATATTTCTCATTTCATATTTTTAGAATCGACTTATATATGCTTAATTTAGGAGTTAAGCTTATTTGGTTGCATTTTGTGAACACAACTTGTCAAACTGTTAAAAATGAGATTGTGAATATCTTTCTTACCTGACTCTAATATTACACCAAAAAAGCTAAATCTCCTAGGATGGTTATAAAGAATCAAACATGACTAATATAATATAAATTTATTGCAAAATCGAGTTTTGTATCCACAAAATATCGCAAAATTTCAGTGTTTCCAAATGAATTTATGTACTAGTATTCAAGACCCCTCTTAACAAGTCTAAAATGTGAACTATCTCTAATAACTAACTGATAGGGAAAGAAGCCACATTCAGAGTTCAGAGTATTCTAGAATGATGAGGTTACCAGATCTAGCGATAACAGAAATTTTGAACAACTGTTGTAAAACTTTTTCACCCTTATTTAACGTTAAACTATTGTTATAATATATTTGTAAGATCTCATTAAAGTTTCGTTGATAACAACCGCTCCTATGCTAAAGTCTACCTGATTTATTTAAAAACTACAAAAATTACAATATAATACAGGTATGTTTGTCGGAATGTAAGAAGAGCACACTTTTTTCGTGAAATAGTCTAAGGCAGTGGCAAAGTGCGGCTCCGGAGCCGCATGTGGCTCTTTGGCTCCTTAAGTGCGGCTCCGACACAAATATCCATGGAAGGCCAATCATTTACCATTTTTAAAAATATCTTATTTTGATTATTTTGAAAAATTAAAATATACTACGACCAAAAAAAAAAACATTTTTATAAAAATAAAAAATTAGAAATATATGACGCAATAACCCGCATTTACTACCCCAAACTACCCTTTATTCATAGGGGTTGAATTGATGGTGATATAAAATCAATTATTTTAATATCTTATAATACTCTCTTCTAAAATCTGAATTCTTTATTCAAAAATATTTAATAAATAAAGGTTTCCATTTCACCCGTTTTAGGGTTTTATCTCCTCTATTATAAAGTTTTGAAAAATAGTGTATATAAAAAAGTACTATTATTTTTGAATATACTAGAAGCTCTAGCAATAAGGGTACTTAATTCTGAACCACCCTGTATATATACAATATCTTTTTCTATGATTTCTGCAGTCTGTCTATAATACACAAACCAAGCGACATCTTTTTATTGTGAATTTAACTAACTTAAGAATGAAAATAGAAAAACGCGATAATATCAACTTTAATACACTAGGTTTAGTATAGAGGACATTATAAATAAAACTTTTTTAATTAACATATCTGCCTGCAGAGGGTAATAAATTCGTTTCTATTGTTTAGTGATTCCCGATGATGATAATGGATTACTAAAATAATAATAATTATTTTACTTTATCTACTGCATTATTTTTCTTATAATTTTGTGATAAGAAGAAGTCTATAAAAAGCATTCAAATTAGTTGTTTTTAGTGCATTTAATTTCAGTTTAAGTGACAAATAAATTTCCGCTGTGTGTTTAATATATAGGTATATTCTCCATTTTTCAACATAATTTCAATATTCACTTTAAATTTTTTTATGTTTCTTAAAAATAGACAAAAGTATTGCTTTAAACTTAAAAAATGAAACATATAATATTATTATTATTATTATATTATTATTATTATTATTATTATTATTATTATTATTATTTAGATTGTTTCAGCTTATTGATAAAACAAGATGTCTGCCCCAAATCCAGCTAAAGATAAGGTTAGTATTTATTAGGGATTAAATTATGTTTGTTTATTTTTACGCCATTTGCACTTCAGTAACAAATCTTTTAATGAATATTATACAAAGCAAATGTTCACAAAACCAATTTGTACCATGTTATTGAACTGTAAAACAGAAACAAGATCCATATTTTAAAAATATTTTGAGATACAGGGAGCTTCGTAAAGACAAGCCATATCAAAGTAATATTTTTCTAAAAGAATATCTCTTACATTTTTTTTAATACAGCTTACTCTTCCATTATAAAACGAAATACTCTAAAAAACACAATATTTACCACTCGATAAACTGTAACATTTTATTACAAAAATAAAAGTATTTGGAAAATATTTTCTTGTGACAATATAAAAATATCGGATGTTTTATTATAAAATCAAAGAAAATCATATGCGTCTACTTTGGGTTACCCTGTACATAAAATAGAAAAGATGATGAATTGTAATAAAAATAGGTTATATTATAATATTCTTAATCAGTGCTTTTTTTTTAAATATACGTGACGTAAATTTCAATACGATTTTTAAAGTGACGATGATTTTCAAACCGTTTTTTATAATTTAATAAAATCTTATATTTTGAAACGAGAAAAGTAAGTAAAATTTAAATTTAAAATAGTATACAGGATATTCCATTTAGAAAACCATAACTTTAATGGTCTGACTTTATACAATACTTTGTATATTTAAAAATAGTTTTGAAATGTGGAGTTTGACGCTCTGCACAATTTTTATATAAAACTTTTTTTAGTTCTTTTCAAGACAAAAAGTATGTAAAACACCTGTGATCAATGTTCATCCTTTATAAAAATAAGCTTATCTTAAGTTTACAAATACGTTTAAAATCAAAATCCAAGTACAAACTCTATTTAATACACCCAAAAATATCACTGCTATATTACGAGTACGGTTTCATATCTCTAGTTAATAAATGTAGAATTGCAAAATATTTTTTTTACAATTTTGTTGGAAAAATTAAATACAATTTTGAGAAATTTATTCAAACGATCTTAACACATCCAGAGCTGAATAAAATATGTTTTTTAAAAGCGTAAAAGTGTTGTAAAGTCATATTTAAGTAATTTAATCAATTAAAAATATGAATATTTTTATACTATGTATAATGTATTTGGTAAAAATTCATAAATATTTTAACGGTGGATTGTTTTACTTAAATACGATGACAATTCTATTTCAAAGGTAAATGTACGGATAGTGTAAACGTTTTGTTCGATGTTTTTGATTTCATATTGATTATTAACAAATCGTTGAGGGCCACAAGACTCAAAAATATAACAAAGCACGAGGTAAACGAGAGGCTTTTTTGATTGTGTCATTCAGTAAAAATAGTAAAGCATCTTCCGAATAGATAAGGTCTAAAATATTTATAGGCCCAAACCATGGCTAAAAGTTCCTTTTCGATTGCGCTATATTTTTTCTCTCGATGCAAATGATATTATCTCTTCCAATATTGCCTTGTGATATAATAGCTCCTAAAGCTATATTGGATGCATCTATGGTAAATATAAATTTTTTTGAAAAATCTGGATTTTGTAAAATTGGAGAATTAGCAATTGTTTACCAGTTTCAAAAGCATCGATAAAATTTTTATCATGTACTATTTTTGAATATTTTTTTAAACATTTGGTCAGAAGTTTGGTTATATTCGCGAAGTCTTTAATACATTTTCGATAGTATCCTATTAATCCTAAAAAGCTTTTTATCTCTTTTGAGGTTTTTGGGATGGGTAGTTTTTTTATAGCTTTTATTTTGTCTGGGTTCGGTCTAACTCCGTCTGGGGTTATAACATGTCTAAAGTAATTATTTTCGAAGAAATTCACTTTTGTCTAATTGTATTTTGAAATTTGGTTTTCTAAGTCTACTAAAAATTGATCTTAATCTTTCTATGTGTTCCTGAAGGGAAGTACTAAATATTACAATGTCGTCAAGGTATACTAAACAGATTTCGTTTTGAAGTCCACGTAGTACGTTGGAACGTCGCTGGGGCATTTTTTTAAACCAAATGGCATGCGTTTATATTCGTAGTGACCATTTAATGTGGAAAAAGCAGTTTTGTGAATGTCGTCTGGATTCATTTTTATTTGATGGTATCCGTTTGCAAGGTCTAAAATAAAAAAATATTGACTTTTACCAAGTTTGTCTAATATGTCATTTATATTGGGTAAAGGATATTTGTCATCGATAGTGTGTTCATTTAGTTTTCTATAGTCGATTACTAGTCTCCATTTACGTTTACCGGAGGCGTCTAATTTTTTGGGTACAATCCATATGGGGCTTGAAAATGGCGAATAGGTTGTATTATACTTTGTTCTAACATTTTATTTATTTGTGATTTAACTTCTTCCTTGTGAATTTCTGGGAAACGATAAGTTTAATACTATGTTTAATTTCGTTAGTGAAGCGAAGAGGGGTGCCTTCACAATAGAAAATATCCCTATAGTCAAAAAGTAATTTTTTAGTAGCATCTTTTTCTTCTGAATTACAATGAATAATTCTTATGTTTTTTAAGTTTTCTTTTAATAAATTATCATAATGATATGGGATTATTTCGTCGGGTTTCCGTTTTTTCATTAAAATTTACATTAATCATATCTATTGGTTCTATTTCAAAAGGTTTTAATATGTGTAAAGTTATTGGGTTTTCGTTTATATTTGTTATAGTAGTAATAGCAAAATTATTAATTTCATTGACTAAGGCTTTTGGCATTTCAATACCTTTTCCGAAATTCCGAAAATGCCTACTCCATTATTCTGGCAATTTTACAATTTATTGTATTTATGGTTTTGTTTTACTCCAAAAATTCTGAAAAGAAGAATATTTAAAACCTCGTCGTGATAAGAAATATTGTGTGCAGTTTTTATATCAAAGTTTTTTTTAAATATATATTTTCTATAATACTTATATGCTAAATCAGGTTTTATTAAACTTTTAGTAGTACCAGTATCTATTAAGAAACAGCCATTGATTTCAGGAGTTATAATAAAGGGAAGATTTGCTTGCAGCACATTAACTTGTATTATTTCAGGTCGTTCAAAGTCAAGGCTATGGGAAAATTTATATTGCTTTGTTCAACTTTATTATCATTGTAAACTGGCAAATTGTCTCGTATTGCTTGTGGGTGTTGATATTCTTGTTGAAAAGGATTTTCAAATTATATTTCATCGTTAATTTGTTGATTAAATAATTTGGCTGGGTTAAAGTTTGTTTTGGATTTTGATCTTAATGATGTATTACCTGAAGATGTATCTATGGGTTCAGGTTTTGGGTATTGTTTTTGAGAGGGAGTTTGATTTTGGAATTGACCAAAATGTCTTTGTTGAAATGGGGGATTTGTATAATTACGGAAAAAAGGTTGTTCTTGTTGTTGTGGTGCAAAATTATTACCAGGGTAACGATTATATTGATTATTAGTTAGATTCGGTGTCCTGAAAGATTGTGGCGAATGAGAATGGGTTGAATTCTGGAAAGATGTCTGATGTTGTAAAAAATTTGGGCGTGACATTCTTGGATTAAAGTTTTTATTATAATTGTTATTGGTCTGAGAGGGGTTCGGATTCTTTCTAGAAGGTGTATATCTAAAAGAAGGTTTACATCAATTTGATTATGCTAACATAGATACAGAAACGCACATTGAGTACAGTATTTTGGTTTGGTATTTAAGTGGTTCAAGACGCAAGCACGTATTTCTAATTAATTAAAGTATAATTTAATAACTGTAGATTGTGTAACAAGGTTAGAAATAAAAAATTCGATATGATTATCGAATTTTGTTATTCTAATCGAGTAACAGACTATATTTTCTCCACGACCAGAAATGTACTCGATTTTTCACTTATTATTTTATTTGAATTAAAATTTGTTATTACGGCGCCGACATTTACATCTGCTATCGACAGTTTTGACATCCAAGGCTGTCGATATTGTTTAGAGCAATTACGGAAAGTTATTCCATCACTTGTTATGGGATGAAAATACATGCAAAACACATAAGAAGCAAGTGTTAAGGAATGAATATTCTATCTCAAGACTAAGAATGTTTACATTCTATTATTAAAAATGATTTTGACATTCCATTAATGGTCGTGGAGAAAATATTTTTACAAACTACGAACTGTACAGAATTACATATCATAAAGCATCCAAAATTAATCTTTTATTTTAAAAATTACAAAATATTTATTAAGTTGTTTCATGTACAAAGATTAGAACAAGAATGACTAAAATATGAATTGACGAGGTAATGTACAGAATAAAACTATAGCATTTATTCTGAGCCGATTAAATGTATTAGAGAAAGATAATATAACACTTAAGAAAAAAGTAGATTCAATAGAATCACAATCAAAAAGAAAAATATTATAATTTTTGTATCTAAACAATAATCAAAATTTTGAAAATGCAGAAAATTGAAAGAAGCCAAATATCTTACAATTTCAGATCTAACTTATGATCAGTTTGAAGAACAAAAAACATTAAAAAAATTGAAAAACTCGAGAGAAAATAATCCCTCACATAAGAAATTGAATAAAGCAATCAAAACCAACACAAAAAATTAAGCGTCCATTAGGAAGTCCAATAAATAAAAAAAAACTGTTAGACTCAAGTGAGGATGAGAGGAAAGAAGAGAAGGAAGCAGTTTTTTTATAGACATCCACCAATTGAAAATAAAAACAGAAAGTAAAACCCAACAGCTCTTAAAATCAACACCTCTAGAATATATACAAATCAACAGTTAAACAATTTATATAAACCTATAGATAAAACCCAATAAAGGACGGAAAGGATTTAAATTAAAAACCAAAATTTAATTAAAAAAATGATCTTTTATAAGAGGTTTGCAATAAATTTATATTATATTATTATAGTCATTTTTGATTATTATGTATAACTATATAGGAGATGAGCTTGAGCTTTTTTGGTGTAAAATTAAAGTCTGGAAAGAAAGATATTAACATTCTCATTTTTCAGAATATCATAAGTTGTGTTCACGAAACGCAACCAAAAAAGGTTAGTCCTAATTTAAGAATCGGTAAGTTGAATTTATGATTTGTAACGCGTTTTTCCAGCGGTTTTTGGAAAAGCGGTGGTTACAATATTGATTGAAAAATTACCTAATTTGCAAGTAATGAAAAATAGGCTTTAATTGTTTTCCACCACGATACCTGGATACCGGTTGTTATTTTGAAATTGCCAACAAAATCTCTACTTCAAGTTAAAAAAACGGAATAAAAGACAGATTTAAATTTTAAACTCAAAATTCAATATATTGACTAGAATAAAACATTTACAATAAATTAAATAAAGATAAAAAATATCTCAGAGCCAACACAGTACAAATCTTACCCCAACGGCCAGAAGCAGTGGCTTTAGCCGGTCGAAACGAATAAACTCGGAAAACTAACTGAACAGAATATCAAACAGGTATTTAAATCAAAAATCAAATGTTATCAAAAAGGCCAAAAATCAGCAAAAAGGTCCGGATCTATTAAATAAATAGCAAAATATTTTCTTACTCTTTTACACAACACATCGGCACTTCCAGGACTACGGTACTACTCGGGGTCGGAAAGTCGGAAAACGGTCAAGAGAGAGCTCCAAGAGTCCTCTTGCCCCTTTTAACCTGTACTATCCCCTCAAAATTAAAAAAATTACTCTAGTCAGCCTAAAATTTTGCGTGCGCACAAAATTTAAAATTAAACCGACATGACAATATTTAAAAATTCCCAGAAGCGTATCAAATGGGTATTTCTTTAACGGAAAATAAACTAACAGCTACCACATCTCATATGCCAAAAACAAATCATTACAGATTGTAATTATGAAATGTCAAATATTTTTATATTTTCAAATCCAAAAACGACAAATATGGCTATTACTCATGAAATGTCGCTGCATCTCAAAAATGGATTATATAGCTTCGGGAAAAAAATGATAACAAAAGTGGCCACGAGAAAATCCTGGAAATTAGTTACAGATTTTGTAAATCGACGATTTTAGGGGAAAATCCTGAAACCCGTCGATTTTTATTTTTAAATGGGTGCTTTGTCAGATCGCCTTTTTATTTTTGACGTTATCTCTGTGAGCGTCATGACGTCATCAATAACATTTTTAAATAGAAAAGTTGCTCTTGCAATATATCAATTGAAAGGTCTATTTACTTATATCAGTTATGTCTAAGTATTATTGTCAAAAGTAGTATTAATGACATTCGAACAGATTTCTTAATTTCTTAAGTATTGTTATGATGTATTTATTGATACCTAAAAATAAATTTGGTAAAGGCCGTCACTGACAATGAAAATATGTCTAAACTACTTTTTAAACAAACTAGTTACCTTATCAAAATTCCTTTATTAACATTCAACATAATGGTTATTGCCAAGTGGTTAATGATATTGTAGTAGACGAAATAAAAAATATTTGACTCTTTTATCAACATGAAGCTGACTGAAACGGAAAGAATTGAAATTCTAATATTAATTGGTTGTGGAGATAAAGCACGTACGCAGAAAGAAGTATGTACGTTATTCAATATTGAATATCCCAACCGAGAACTAATTACACAGTCCACAGTAAGCAAAATTGAGAAAAATTTTAGAGAAACGGGTCGAGTAAAAGACCTCCCTAAAGGTAGTAGAAACAAATATTTGAAAACAAGATAATAGATGTTCTACTAGCCTTTGAAGATAATCCCCATACCAGTTTACGGCAAGTAGCGTTAGATAATGAGGTTGGCCATCAAACAATTCAGAGTACGCTAAAAAAGGAGAAGTGGCAACCCTATAAAGTAAATTTAGTGCAGGAACTTATGGAAGAAGATTTTGATAGACGAGTTGAATTTCTTGAAATTCTAATGGAAACAAATAACAGAGACCCGATGTTTTTAAAAAAAAGTTCTTTTTTCTGATGAAGCTACATTTCTCCTAAACCGTCATGTGAATTGTCAGACTTTCCGGTATTGGGCTACAGAAAATCCACACTGGATGCAGGAGTACCGTCCTCAATACGCAGAGAAAGTGAATGGATATTTACAATTTCTGCAGAACTTTTGCTCCCAGAATTAAACCTGTTGTTCCCAATGATTTGTGGCTGCAGCAATTGAATGTCCACTGAGGTCACTTGATTTGACTCGTCTCGATTTATTTTTATGGGGATACTTGAAAAGTGAAGTGTATATAAATAGACCACAACTACTCAAAGAAGAGTTCCCTGTTCGTCTTTCGCATTGTATTTTAGCTGACAGTAAACAATTTGAGCGCTTACTTTAAATTTGGTTGTACTTAATTATAATATTTATTGTAACATTAAAATTTTAATAAATCATTTTTTTGACAACATATAAAAATTAATTACTTAGACATATTGATATTGGTGAATAGATATTTAAAAGACTTTTCAAATTATGTATTGCAAGACCCACTTTTCTATTTAAAAATGTTATTGATTGTTCATTTGGTGTTTATCAAGTGAAATTTGCGGTCTGTAATTCCATTAATATATTATTGTACGAGGTGTCGCTCGGGCACGTATTTGGTAATATGTAGAATACAACTGAGTGAAATATTTCACATTAGTGTGAGTTCTGTCATGTTACTTTAACGCTTATTTTACGATGACAAAATTTCTATCTCACAGCATAAAAGAGTGACCTCGTAGGAGATGGCAGTCAGAATTATCTTAAAAAGAGTTTACTGCGTAAAAGTCCTCTTCTAAAATTATATAAAAACTTTCTTGTCTATTTCAACTTACAGGTGGATTTTTACAACTTTACTACTTTTTAATATAGGTCTACAAAGTGGCTACTATTGGAGCAAATATATGGGTAGTAAATATTGTGTTTTTACTTTGTATGTTACCTACCAATTAATAAACAAAAATAAAATTCATACAAATATATATATATATATATTTATTTAAATATATTTTTATATAGTCATACGTAGGTCATTTGCTCAATTTTTAAATCATTTCACTTCCTGATTGAAAACTGTTTCCAACATTTATGATGACTGGTTCAATTTCTATGTCACAAATACTTTTTTTTATTAGTGATTCAATGAATGAAACACATTTGGCCCAGACTTCAGCATCACACTTAGCTAATGGTTCACCACATACTTATAACTTTTTTATCGCTACATATATCTTTGCCAATATATTTATTGTAATATGATTTACATCCTGCCCAAATTAATTCAATAGTATTGACATCGCAAAAGTAGGATGGTAATCGTAATACTTCATGTCCATATTCCTCGTACAAGTTCATCTATGGCATAAATACGTACAGTACATACATAAAGTATGGAATAAATTCATTTTAAGCTAAACAAACAATCTTGAGGAAAAATCCTGAGACAGGTCGGTTTTTGATATTAATTTAATGTATTTTTACATAACAATTAAATATACAGGCTAAACCATTTGTGAGTAACGGTGTTATGGACAAGTTTTTTAATGGCACACCCTGTATATTTTATTTTTCTTAGATTACAAATTTCAAAACGATTCCAAAAATATGTCATACTTGTGTTCGGTAATTAATAGTTTTGAAGGTAATAATTTTAAAATCTGTATTTTTGAAGACCTTTAATTAAATTAAAATAATACAACAGTGACAATAAATTTCCACACAATAAAGTACAAGTCTTCGAATTGTCTTCCTTATTGTGCTTGACATTGTCCTAAGCGATCAATATATTCCTGCTGAACTTTATTAATGGTTTCCTGCGAAATGTTAATTATTTCTTGCATTATTCTATCTTTTAAATCATTTATATCGTCGGGTTTACTTTTATACACAACATTTTTTAGATGATCCAACAAAAAGAAATCTAATGGCGTTAGATTCGGTGACCTTGGTGGCCACTCAATGGGTCCACATCTACCGATCCACTTATTGGGGAAAACTTTGTCAAGATATGTTCGAACGGCGGCTGCATAATGTGGCGGCGCTTTCATCGATATTTCCGGGAATGTTTGCACTAGGGAATAAATTCATTAAAGTTGGAATCAAAAAGTTCATTAAAAATTGCAGATAAGTTGGCCCGTTTACAGTTCCATAAAAAAAATAGGTTCCAATGATTTTATTTCGGACAATTCCTGCCCAAACATTAATTTTTTGTGGATATTGAGTGTGATGTTCTCTCATCCATTTAGGATTTTCCTTTACTCAATATCTACAATTTTGTCTGTTGACTTCACCGTTTAACGTAAATGTGCATTCATCAGAAAAAATAACGTTTTAACGTCATCTGATACTTCTTGTACAAGGTGAACCTTAAAGGGATCCTCGGCAAGTACTGGCTTGATTTAGGTAGATCTTCTACGGTACCAAACTCCCTAAATTTTTTTTCGATTTCACTCACTGTTGACTGACTTATAGGTTGTTATGGATATTTATTATTAAACATAACACATACCTCTTGTTGAGTTCGCATCTTATCGCCACCACCGATTAACATAAGAACTTCAATCCTTTGCTTTATAGATTTTTAAAGTGGTAACAAGAAAATTTAGAATAACTAAACTATAACTAAACTGGTATTACACTTCACAAATGTCACTGTCATTAGTGAGTATTAAAGAGTAGCCCTCGGAGTTATTATCATAAGTTTTTACAATAATGATAATCAAAGGTATGCCGGTATTAATTTTAAAATTATCGTATATTCAAAACTATTAATTACCGAACACAAATATGATATATTTTTGGAATCGTCTTGAAATTTGCAATCTAAAAAAATAAAATATAGAGGATATGCCATTTAATTTTTTTTTCGATGACATCGTTACTCACAAATGGTTTAAATAAAAATCAAAAACTGACCTGTCTCAGGATTTTTCCTCAAAATTGTTTGTTTAGCTTAAAATGAATTTATTCCATACTTTATGTACACACTGCATGTTCTTTTCTCTTCATTCTTGCCAACGTGGTTTTTCGAAAAAATTATCAAGAATGCACATGTTCCCTTTTAAAATTAACCGATTCTTTTTCGAATATTTTTTTTTTTTTTTTTTTTTTTTTTTTTTTTTTTTTTTTTTTTTTTTTTTTTTTTTTTTTCAAGTCAACGACAAAAGAGAAAAATGAGGAAAAGGAAAAAACTGAACTTGAAAAGACTATAGAAACAGTATTGATGCAGCCTAAAAAAGAAACGATTGAAGAAATAGATTCGAATTTCGAATTGAAATGTTTGGATATTATGGAACAAATAATTCGTAAATACAAATCTAAAAATTATGAATTTATCAATCAGTTAGATGGTGTGTGCAGCATTTTCAATTGCAATGATACGAAATTGGGGTAAGTATTTATATACGAGAGCCAGTCGGATAAATTTGGAATACCTATGGAAAAAAAGTTTGCAAAAATATTATTTTACTGTTTTTTTTTATCTATTCACCCATATTAATATGTCTAATTAATTAATTTTTGTATGTTGTCAAAAAAATGATTTATTAAATTTTTAATGTTACAATAAATATTAGAATTATATATTTCCGAAAATTGTAATATGACTTTTCATTTTCCTGAGTCTAAGTCTGCGAAAATAGTATTACATTTGGGTTTATTTCAAATATATTGATTTAAATTTAAAAAAAGATGTTAATTATCTCTAAATGTACAGTGGTATTCTGCCAAACAAATCGTTTTTTTTTACTTTTTTATTTATTTCCAGATTTAATGCTTGATATGTATAGTCGGTAACTTTAAAATATAAATTAATTATCGAGGTCCGTTTGAACAATGGTTTATCTTGTTTGTACTTATACATCGGGCAGTTTTTATCATTTGCCATATGATTCATGTCATGATTAATTTGATATCTTGAATTTTCTTTCATGCAATTTTTACATTTTATTTTTGTGTCAGAGCAATTCTGATCAAATGTAGTCTACCGCATATTACGTTGTTCTAACTTTTAGATATATGCTGAATTTCTAAAGCCATAACAATTATGGCATTGTGTTAATTGTTTTGAAATACTTTTATATTTTGCCGTCTTACATAGTAATTTTTCAATAAACTTCAATTTATCATAAACAATATACGTTTGTTTCATAAAAAAATTCCAATTCTGTTCAATTGAATTCTCATCTTCGGCACTTACTATTTGCTTTGTTCAATTAATAATTTTTTTACTAGGTTATTATTCCATAGTTTTTAGATCCATACAGCCAGACACAGTGTTTCTAATTTTTTAAAATTCACACTCCCATTCATTCTACATCAATGGCTACGCCAAGATTCGAACTTGGAACATCGGAACCGAATGTCGGCTCTAACTGCACTCGACCACCGAGGTCAGCCTGGCTTAACTTGTCAACTTCTAATTTTGTTGGGCATCTTAAAATCATACTACCATTTTTGGATTCCCTATGTGTTATTCCAATTCTTAATTTACTTTTCCATTTTTTATTCTCCTTGAGTTTGATAAATAATCTTTCTTGTTTATTTACAGTAGAAGTATTAACGACTTCTGAATATTTTAGATATATTTCTTGATTTGAACTATTACCATTTTTATTTTTTCCTTGTTTTTTATTGAATATTTCTAATTTGTTCGTAACAGTTTTTTTGGATTAGAAATCATCAAAACTTATTCAATATCTTTACCACAAAATTGTTTTTAATTTCCCAAAGTTAAATACATTGATGAGGACTAGTTTCGGCTTATAAAGCCATTCTTCAATTAATTAAATGTTGAATAAAGAAAACATTTATTGAAATACTCAAGTGTTTTTGGGTATCAGTTGGGATCTAGTGAGGTTTAAGTTGTTTTTTCTGTACTTTATCATATCTCTTCCTTTACCATTTCTAAGACACTTTCGAGTACTTAGTTACTATTTATTATGTTTATAATTATGCGATCTATGCAATTCAGTTGTAAGTTTCCTTCATTGTTTGGATATAACACTTTTCATTCTAATTTTAGACCTGAAGATGGCTTTATAAGCCGAAACTAATCGTCATTAATGTATTTAACCTTATGAAATTAAAAACAATTTTGTGGTACTTAAAGATATTGAAGTTTTGATTGTCTCTAATCCCGAATACCACATTTGAGAAAATGGATAACCTTTATCAACTAACTATATTGGATACTATCAATTCATAACTCTTCTTTAGATTCTCTTATTTAGTCTTTTTCTTCAATTATATATAATCTACTTTATTCAGTTTGACACAATGAAATTGTCAATAAATAATTTAAATTGTATTCTGAGATACAAACATAGTTAACGAAAAGTGCATCGTATGCAGTATTTTAATTAATTTGGTGTTTTAAAAACAAAATTCTAGTGCTCAACGTAGAATGATATACATTTAAAATTTTGGACTCCTTTTTATATTATAAATTATCTTGTTTTATTTTCTATTTTTAGGAAAGAAAAAATTCAAATGATAAGAACACTTTTATTAAACTTATCAGAAGCAAGTTTGGAAGAAATGGGAGAATTAAAAAAAGTGTATAAAACAGTATTTCTTCCGGATCATTTAAAAAAGTTTGTTGTCAAAAACGAAGACATAATTTGTCACGCTATGGGTAAGTAAATTTTTTATAAACTTCACTATTGTGTAGAAAAAAAATCTTAAAATAACTGTATGACGTACCGTACCTGGGTATCATTTATTTAAAATTTCATTGGAATTTTATTCTCAGTGTTATGATTTGTTAAAACGCATGCATTGTAACATTTCATTGAATTTTATAAGCATAACATATTTAAGAATGAATATACATTATATTAATTTTTTGTTTTTAGAAAATGTGTTCTGCGAAACAAGCATTGGGACCCTCCATAAAAATGAAAAATACGAAGTTGTTTTTATAAAACTGACAAGCTCACAGTTTACAGAAAGTCTTTTAAATGAAGCCTTGATAATGTCAACATTGAATCATCCAAATATTTTAAGACTACTTGCTATAAATCGAGATATTACTAAAATTGTTTTTGAAGCTGAAGATGATGCGACAAATTTATATAATTTATGTTCCCCAGGAATGTCCTTGTTTTATCAGGTATAAAAAGTGAAAAAATGTTTGGGAGCTACAAGTGGCACATAAATTGGCTCAAAAAACACTGAAATGTTCCAAAATATTTTTCTGATACCCCTTCATTCGAAATTATTCCTAATTAAATGAGTTTTGATTTTTTACAGGTAGCCAGGAGTGGATTAGCCCTTTAGTAACGTATTTTATTAAATTAAGATAAAAATCGTTTCTCATAAAGGAAAGTTTCAAAATGGTGTCACTTTTCGGCTCTCATTTTCATATAGAAAAATAGTATCTTAAACTTTAACCCTAGTCTATAGGTACTTTTAAGGAACGCACTATTTTCGGGGATACCCTGTATATGCCGTGCATTTATAAAATCATCCCTCCCTTATTATTTTGTTAACGAGGTGAGTTATTGAAATGCGATCAGGATAGGGTGAAACTATATAAAAAATATTACATTTTAGCATAAGAGTTCACCCCGACGTTTTCGCGATGGCGTCGGGACATCTTCAAAGTCGTCGGAAATGTCAAATGGCTTCTAGGATCAAGTGACACCTTGTTTTTAAGGTCTGTTCAACCTCTTTAGGTCCATGTTTTCTTTTTTCAATTTGAAATATTTACTACAAATTTACGAGGGTAAGATTATAAAATGTTTCCCACACATTTTGAAAAGCTTCAGCAGAAATGTTTCTTCACGTCTCTGTAGTCCTTTGTTCCAAAGTTTTTAGAGCCTCTGGTTGCGTCGTATAAACTACATTTTTCAAATGTTCCGCTAGGAAAATCTAATAACTGAGTATTTTTTAGTGACTTTAATGAAAATGTCTAGAATATGAATGTACTTATAAAAATTTACAAAGTTAATGCAAAATTTCCAGTGTTAAGGGACCGAATTCATTTCATTTTCACTGTAGTCAAATTTCAATTTTCACTACTTCACAAATTAAATATTAGGGTTCCAAACCAACGTATTACTGATGAATCAATAAATTTATTAATTTAAAACTGTGAGACAATGATAAATCGCGTCTAAACTTTTGACGATCGACTGCGAAGTTGTGAGTTAAAACTTCAACATCATGTCGTAAGGATGAACACTGATTGATTAGTTGATATGTTGTGATTTTAACTAATATTTTAATTGCTTGGAGCTGAAATACTTGTTAGAATACTTTGGAGAGTTTGGAAAGAATATGTTTGGGTGAATTTATCTTCTTCTTTTTCTAATATATCCAAATTTGCTTTTGCAATCCCATCATCTCTAAACTGGGTTTCATAGTATGTTTCCCATTCTATAAACTAGAGTATGTTGGATATTATTTAACTTGTTTAAAATTAATTACTTTTAAACAGTTAGATAATAATAATAATTAAATATTTTCTAGAAATAGGATTATATGATAGTGCTCGTTAAATAGCCCAACAGCCTCATGATAATTACTGTGAGCTTCGAAATTTTTTTTATCACATTAGTTCTTTCAGCCAGTGTAAGCATATTACAAGAAAATCGATAATTTATAGCATGGGTGAATAATTGAAATCAAAATAATTACTAAACTATTCGGCAACGTTTATTTAAAACAGTCAGTTTTTACAAAAAAACAATATTTTTTTAAAATGTTTTAAAAAGCATTATTTTTAAAGAATTCATTGTTTGAAATATCTACTTAAGTAAATATGACACATTAATCATTTTATCTTACTACCCTCGTAACTTTGTTATTAATTATCCAAATTCAAAAATCAAAACATGGATGTAAAGAGGTTGAAAAGATCTTTAAAACAAAGTGTCACTCAACCCTATATGCCTATTGAAATTTCGGTGTTAGGGAGAGTGAGTTTATGAACCTCGTATGTATATATAAACAGGGTGAGCCATAAGTAATATATTCAGAAGGCAAAAATAACAATAATAGGTCTAAGATCGCAGTTTTTTGAGATGCAGGGTATTAAATTTGAACAGATAAGATTTAGCTTTAGTAATTAATCATCCACTTTTTTTGATACAGGATATTGGATATTCTTTGTAACGACAAACAAGAATATATTATTAGATTTTGAGTTAAATCTTAGATGTCGCCACATATGCCGTATTGAATTGATAAAATCAGCCATAAATATTTTAATATTCATTGATTTTCAACTTAAATATTTAATTTAGAAAGCTTTATCATTTTTGTATAAAAAAGTTTTACTTCTTTGATCTTCAATAATAACAGTTTTCGAGATATTTGAAAGCTTCTAATTCAGCGAACAGGCGCTCACCGTTGTAACCATAAAGTTAAATACCCCTTTAATTAAATGATTACCTATTTATAAGAGCATGTAATTTCTAAAATTTTAAGTTTCTACATTAACCCTCAATTAGCGTGGTGATTTTTTGTAACATTAACTGTGCGCTGGGGTCTACCGGACCCCATTTGAGGGGGGTGGGGTTCAGATTAATTTTTAAACAGATATATATATATATGCATTTTGTTATTTTGTAATTGTTGCTGGTGTACTTAAACTAGTGCATGCCCATTTAAATTAATTTTTATATCAATAATGATAAAATTTATAAAAATATAATATAATGTGTTTTTCAAGAATATTTGACAACGGACATAAGTTTTTAAAAAAAATATCATGAAATAAATAAAAAGTACAAACAACTCAAATGTGTAAAATAACTAACTAAAATACATTATTTTCAACAAAACTGCATACATTATAATATATTTTTTCAACTACATTTCTTGTAAATGTATGACCTGCAGTCGCCGCACATGGGTTGTGTACATTTGCTGCATAATATTCTTGTTTTTTTGTCATTTCTTCGTTTACAGATATCACATCTCTTTTGTTGACAAAGGAAAGCTGGTTTTAGTTAGATAAAACAGCAAAATTTGTAATTTTTCGATAGTAACCACCGACAGGAAAGATCCCGAAAAAGCCTTTTTATGGGATACCACGTTACTTGTGATTATTTTCCCATTTGCTTGCTGAAGTGATTTGAATTTATGCTGTTCACTTTAAATTTCTGATTCGATTGTTATTGTAATTTAAAATGTTACTGAATATTATTTGTCTCTAATTTGTTTTGTTTTTAAGGAGAAAAAAATAAAACCAAAAGACCTGTTCAACATATTAATTAAGGTAGCACAAGGTATGGAATATATACACAGACAGAAAATAATACACAGAGATTTAAAATGCAGTAATGTTCTAATTTGGGATTCCAATGTAAAAATATGCAACTTTAACTTTGCTGCTAAGGTAGATGAATCCATTGAAGAATATATAGATACGGTAAGTTCACAAAGTATTGGAATACATCAAACGCATATTATGATGAGTCAAAAATATATTGAAAATGTTGAAATTGACTGTTCCGACTGTCGGTGAATCAAGTAGAAGTTCTTCAAATAGGGGGGCAGGGGCTCGTTTATACTTGTATGCGATAAATAAGGAGTGAGATAATATTTAGAGATTGCTGAAGATTAGTGATGGGGTACTCGGATTCAAAGGATCGAAAAATACTCGATCCTTAAAAGTACTCGTACTGGAGTACAAGGTAACTGGATCGATGCAGAGAAAGAGTACACAACAAAATCTCAGTTGTTCTGTCGAAATATGTCGAAATATGTTTTCGCGACGAAATATAACTTTTTAAAAAAATAAAATAAAATACTTTATTGAATATTGAAAACAGATTATAGATTAACAATTACGAATAGCTATTGCTAACTCACTGACTGTGTAGTGCAATTTGTCTATTTATAAGTTCGTCCTAACTTCTGAATTAGCACATTGTAATAAAAAGGGTCCATTGTTGGTGGATGACATAATTCACGTATCAACTCGACCACCTTACATACATTGGTTGTACATTTGAAGTCCAAATATAAAATATTTTTAGAAAACAGTAGCAATATAATAATATATTAACGTTATTGGTTAAATAGAAATCACACACAAAAGTTAACAAAATTACAAATTAAATAGTACATCAAAATCAAGGCAAAACATTTAAAAAATTTAAAATTCATCAATCGAATAAAAATAAATAATAATAATAACAATAATTATTATTATCATATTATAGACGAAAATGGACATTAACAATTGCTAGTAGTATTGCAGCATTTACAAGAGAACTGTATGAAGTTTGGCAAGCGCTAAAACTCGTTGATCTAAGTAATAACCTATCCAATGTAATATGCTCTGACTCCCTCAGCTGTTTACAAGCTCTACGTAATAAGTTCAACCAGGACCCTCTAGTAAAACAGGTATTAACAACCATACACCACCTTCCAACTATAGGAAAAGAAGTTGCCTTTATATGGACCCCAAGCCATATAGGGATATCCGGAAATGAGAAGGCTGACCTTGCTGCTAAAAACGCACTTAATAAAAATCCCGAATATATCATGAGGGTAGAAGATTTCAAAACATTAATCGATAATAAAATTATTGAACGATGGCAAACTCAATGGCAGTTAGAACCAAGTAAACTACAAAGAATCAAAACCTCAATTCAACCATGATATACCCCTACTTCTCTAAAAAGAAAAGACCTATATACTATTAACAGAAAATCAATCCATATGTAACACCTGTCGAACACCCTTGACTATAAAACACATTATGTCATTAGGGCGGCAAAAAGCTTATAGCTCTAATACAAAACAAATTGGATATGTTTCTATCCTTCCTGGTTAAACTATTTATGGCGACATTAGCAAGAAGCAGTATTACAAAAAGATTATCGACGGCAAAGGTGTTTACATAAAATTAGTAAAATCGATCAAATTCCTTCCCATGCCCTTTTGTCCGAATTCTTTAACTTCATTTCACTTAAAAGCATCAGGAATAAAGGATGTTCCTAAACAATCAAAGAGTTATTGTAAACCATTCAAATGTCGTAGTTCTTGAATCTTAAATCTGCCATGAATTAGATTTTTTTAAATCCATAGAAAGTGTGTTAATGTTTTTTCTGATATTATATTGCATAACATTTTTCATCAATATTATTGTCATTTTTAGAAAGAATTAAATGGTTATAATATATGTCCAGAATCATTGAAGACAAAAAAATTTACAACGAAATCAGATGTTTGGGCAATGGGTGTATTGTGTATCGAATCGTTTATTTTAATTTCACAACGTTCAGTCCCAATGCCCTTCGCATTGTTTGAATCAATGGTGATGTCGATCATAATGGACAAGTTCAGAAATGGTGTTAGCGGGTAAGATTTTTTATTTGTTGTACGAATTTAAAAACATTAATCCTATACAAAAAGTTACAAAAACATAAACATATCAATTAAATTTATGCTGATTTACTTTATTATTAAGGAACATTAATTTAATGAACTAAATAACCATATTACTGTGAAAACAGAATGTTGGATACCTACGTGATTTTTTCAAGCAAGGACTGACCTTAAAATAACATCCGTTTTAAGTTAGTACATTAGTCAATTCTCTCGAAAATTGCATTTTAAGACGCCATAATTAATGGCGTACATTATAAACACAAATATACATGGTATAAATTATTTTAAAAATATTAAAATAATAAATAATCATTGTTACATGATACCGAGTTTTATGAAGTTATATTCAGAAATGGTAAACTATGCCTATCACAAATAACATTAATTGAGTTTCTGCAAGATACTACAACCGCACGTAGTATACGTTTAAAATAACTTTCAATTAATATGGGGTAAAAAAATTCCAGCGTAAGAGAGAATAAAACAAAATATCAAGTTAAAAATTCTTTTATTCTTCGACATAATCTCCTTGACGCTCAATACAAAATAGGTATTTGTGTTGGCAATAACTTACAAATCGGAAGATTATTTCTTGCCAGTGCGAATTTTTTTTAAGTTTAGAAATTAACTGAAGTCCAAAGGAGCCAAGTCATGGTAAGTAGGATGCATGGACTAGAAATTCAAAGCCCAGTTCCTTGATTTTAGCCATCACAATAATGTACCTATGACACGGCGCGTTTTCAATAATCCAAGCCTTTTCTTCAGCATTTTCTGTTACAGCTGATAAAACAAGTTAGCAGCATGTTGTCTATTTATTGTACCATTTCTAGTTAATCAATAAAAATAATGCCTTTTGCATCCCAAAATATCGACGCTATAACCTTTCCGGCCAATGGAACCGTTTTCGTCTTCTTGATTCGCCATTCGTTGTCCATTATCTTGACTACTGTTTGGTTTCTGGTGTGTAATGGTGATCCCTAGTCTCGTCCATAGTTATTACCCTAAGATCGACATCGACACTGGTTTGTGCCATCAAAAGAAAGGGTAACATGGGATTTTGGCGTTTGTAATACTAAAAGTTTAATCTGAGTATTGATGAACATTTTTACTGTACACTGGTCTCGTATGTTATGCATAGTACGAATTCTCGCAGGTCGTTTTGGATCCGGGTTACTTTTTTACAAAAGTTGATATTAAGATAGATGCATGTTGTTAAAATTATTATTTTTTATGTATTTTTTCTTATTACTTCTGGGTTATTTAGATTTTAATATTAAAAGATAATTACAAGTCATTAGAAGGTACCTACTTTCATTACTTACCCAGACATTATAAAATTATTTAAAAAGTGAACGTTCCGTGACTTGTCAGTACATTTCAGGTAATTCAGGCAATTTCATGGCAATGTTCTCAGAGAACGATCTTTTGATGATTGCTCTGGTTTTCGATAAAAAAAGGGGGAAATGAGCGGTAAAGAAACAATAGATATGGAAGTATTAAAAAAATTGCAATTGGTGCAGAAACCCGGCCAACCCTTAAAGATAGTGGTGCTTCTCGTAATATTAGATTATCATCAAGAAATTGATATTACTTTTTTTAAACAATAGTTAATTAATCTGTTACCAAAGTTAGAAAGGCGCAGTATAATTGTAATGAATAACGCTTATCATTCAACATTATTACAAATAGTTCCACATAAATATTCAACTAAATCAATTCAACAATTTCTCATGGAAAATGACCTTTATTTTGAAGAACATCATAAAAAATCGCAGTTAATGGAAGTGTTAAACATAAAACATTTTGAAAAACAATGTATTGTTGCATATTGAATTCAATAAAATTGTTATGAGCTCAACTAAAGAGAAATATTCGCGATAACAATGTAACATCAAATTCAAGTCATAGTGTGATAACGTTAATTCGAGACTATTGAAACACTGAGGAGAACTGGAAAAATGCAATAAAACATGTAAAGACTATCGTAGATAATGATTTTAAGTTATTTCGAAAAATAGATTTGTTATAATATTGGCAGAAAGTGATAGTGATAGTGAAACAAACCTTGTAGAAACAAATAATTAATTTTTTGTAAATTATTATTTTCTTTTATAATAAAATGTTGAAATGTAACAGTATTAAAGTTTTTAAAAACTTTCTAGGTAGTTTCTCGTTTCTCACTTTTCTAATTGTAACTCTGCCTATCCCTGGATCACGCCAGATTCTAGAAAGGTCGCATCTTATATCTTGCAACAAATAATAATTCAATTTCAACTTGAATGTCAGGCGAGAAATCATATCCAGTAAAAATGCATCAAAACTGTTGCCAGATTATAAATTTGTATATTTCTAAGGTATATGCGCAATCTGTTGGTCTAGTGTTTCTCAGTATTTCAATTTTACTGCTAAGCGGTTAATTAAAACTAAAATTGCATTCAAACTTTAAACTTAAAAAATCTACGTTAAGAGGGGGGGGGGCATATTTCTTTTTTTGTTTTAATAGTTTTTTTCTTTTTTCTTCGGCATTAAAGGATATTTTAAAAAAGAAAATACAACCCCCTCCTCCCTTTGGCGTAAAAATCTGCATTTCGCATTTCTCAGTTTTTGAATCATCTCATTATCTCAATCCGTTTTCGAAATATTTGGAATTTACGATTTCATGCGCTCTTACTGGTGAAATTGATGGAACAGCCTCACATAAAGTAGAATCCAGTTCAGCTTTAATTTTCTAAGAACTTAAACTCAATGTGAAAATATTTAATGACAGCTCCTACTGCCATTTTCTTTATTATTTAAAAAACTTCAAAACTATAGCGGACTGTTAAATACAAACCACTGGAGACAAAGTATTTCACAGAAAAACTAATGACAAATGACATTAAAACCAATAAATAAATGATCAAAATCATAGCTCTTTATGCATTCGCCCGAAATATTTCACCACATCCTCGTAGAGATAAATTTAATTTTTTTTTTATTTTTTAGGTTTAAGCGTCCAGAAAAGTGCTCACGCCCTTTTTTTTCGTATATTATTAACACATTACTTCACAAAGACCCAAAAAAACGTCCTAATTTTGAACAGATTGTAACAACAATGCAGAAACTTCGAAGTTCTTTTTAATGTTAATAATTTGTCTTATTTTCAACTTTTATTTTGGTTTTCAGAATTTTATCTTTTACTTTTTTGTTTTAATACCATAATTATACCTACATAATTTAGTTTGTATATTTATTATTTTAAGGATTGTATAAGAATATTTTTCTAATTAATATTCAGAAATAAATTTACTATATATTACAGACTGCTATTGATTTATTCAAAACTAGTTTCAAGCCCTTAATCTTAAATCTACGAAACAGCGGCGTAGCTTTGTACAAAAGCGTTGTAAAAACATTCGATTATAAAGTGAGTAATAGACAGTCGGGGTAAGGTCGCCAGTGATAAGATTAGACAAAGTCTGAATGTAAACTTAGTTTTAAAAATCTAGAATCAGAATAGAGCAATATACCAATGAGCACGAGGTATAATGGAGATATGCCGTCTTTCGGAGGAGTCGTTAAACTGTCGGTCCCGAGTCCACGGATGTTGGGCTCGTTAAAGATCCCTACCTCGGGTTGGAATACCTGAGGATTCGGTAAAATTTCCGGTTAGGCGCTACCCGGCGTCGGTGATCAGCCCTGGTCACAGAATTAGGCCGACGTTAAATAAAATAAATAAAATAGAGAAATACCGAGTAAAACCTAGAAAAAGTCTAAAGAGCGATAAAAGTCTGCGAGTCTGACTTTCGACAGAAAGACTGGGGTTTTGAACTTTTCCGCGATGATTAGCACAAAAATAATAGACATGGAAAAACTCGAAGAATTGTTTCGACATATAGATGGAAACATAAAAGAGAAACTAGATGAAGTAATGTTAGAAATCAATTATATTAAAGAGGAAAATAAGATGCTGAAAGAAAAGATGGCAAAACAAGAAGAGAAAATAGATAAGCTAGAGAGAGAAATAAGGAAGAAGAACCTAATTCTAAAGGAGTAGCAGATGAGGAAGAAAAAGCGAGAGTGCAATAAAAAATAAAATAATGATAATGAAAAAATAGGGATTAGAGTATTGATACAAATCTGGATTTGGACGTAGCAAGAAGAAATTGGAAATACATTAAAGACATAAAGAGACCAATACTTATAAAAATGAGAAAAGAATGTATGAGGCCAATAATTCTAAGAAACCAAATCCTTTAATGGCACGTATATATGGATTGATGAGGATTTATCTAAGGAAATACTTAAAGAAAGAAGAATATTGATCCTACAACTGAAGGAAGCAAGAGATACAACAAATTAGTAATCAATAACGAAGTATCATACATGTACCACACTTAAAGATGAAATGGAAAACGAAGAGGAGAAAGAAAGTAGCAGTAAGAAACGAACAGTAAATGAAATATTTTCAGGAGATACTTTTGAGGAACAAATGAGAAAAATAAAAACAAATACACGAAAAAGCCCCTAATAGCTAAAGAAAAATACAGATGCGAAAACAAACGAAAAGGGTTATAAAAAGGAAAGGAGTAAAGGAACAAAAATTGAAAACTTAAGAATAAAATAATAAAATACAAATAAGGACTTAGAATATAACCTTAATCAAGGGAAAAATATAGAAATTATAGAAGAAATGAAAGGGCTTGAGAAACATAAGATATGAACTAATGACTATCTATACTATTCTGGCGTAACCCATAAAGAACGTAAGAAAGAAAGGATGCGGGTATAATGTAACTGAAGAAATAAACCGTAAGATAATAAAATATAAAGCAATAAATTCCAGAATCGTGCTATTCGAGACTTTTGTAATGAAGTATTATGCACCAAAGGAGGAAATAATGGATAATAATAACAGATACTTTCTAAAGAAAGAGTTACAGGAAGGGTTTGATCAAATAAGAGAAAAGGAGCATGAGCTTATAATAATGAGCGATTAAATTGCCAGAATATGAATATAGAAAGAAATGGAAGTCAATACAAATAAGAGTCAATTAATGATAATTAATAGAAAAGAGAATAACGAAGACAGAAAAATTTACATATAATTACAAAGAATCACAGGATACGAATATTTAGGAAGCATAATCATACAAGATGGAAGAAAAGAAACCAAATAGCCTTAATTACGCATTAAGTAATACAATTATGAGAAGGAAAAAGTTAAGCAAAGAAATTAAATTAAAAGTGTCCAATACAATATTTCATTCCGTGATTAACATATACGCCTTTGAATCTTGGTAACTCAGAAAAAGCATAATATCACAACTAACTGCAACAAAAATAAAATTGCGGGAAAAACTAGATGGAATAGAGAAAAAAATCTAACAATAATCTAATAAAACTTTTCCGTCCAGATATTATGTATCTATAAAATTTGTCATTTTTGACATTTGTGTTAAGTTTAAGTAACCATATACAAATATTTTAAAGTTAGTTATTTGAATCTGATTTTCTGTAAGATACATTCTATCGTCTTACATATTACTATACATCATAAATATAAGGTTCACGGGTCAGCGGCATTGACAAAATGTTCTTGACAAAGGAAAAATAGTGCATAATAAATTTGGATACACTAATTTAAGTTTACGAAGTAATGTATGTGATAATTATTGTGATGGCTCAACAAGATTAAAAGCTACAATAAAAATAAATTTACTTTTAAAAATGTATTTCATATAACAGCTACTTCTTAAAGTTATAAATATAATTTTCACATATTTCAATACACTATAGTTCAATATTTAATAATATAATAATCGGAATATCTTGTTTTATATCACATATCGCCAGAAACAAATGCTAGTCTAAATTATTTCAACAAATTCGATAACGGGTCATCTTCCGTTTCAAGTTTCTTCACGCTCCTCTTCAAATGTGGCTTAATTTTTTTCTCGATCGGTTTGGCCGCAGTCCCTAAAGCAGATAAATAAAGTTATGAATACGTCGTCACCAAGTACAGAAAAATGAGGAGCGAGTAAGATAAAATGGTATCTATCTTTACGTTTCAGTGCAAAGGTGCATGCAGTATAATTCAAATTTATGGAATAAATAGACCACCTAAAAGACGTACATTTTATTTTTTGAATGATGGACTTTTAAAAGACTACGTGACCGGTCTTGGCCTAATCGAAGATACCATTTCTAGGCATGTGGCACTGGGTAATAAGACGAAGCGAATATTGTTAAAAGACTACTAATAAAGTACATCTGGTCCACAAGCTGTTAGAAGATAACTTTGATAGAAGAGTCTAATTCTGCGAAATCGCACAAATAACCTTTGAAGTTTTCGAAAACGTTTGAGAATTATTTACTGCCGGTTTTCTGCGTTGCTGAAGGTCATCAGTTTGAACACTTAATATAATTTCATTGTATTTTACTAAATAAATAGTTTTGGTTTAGCCGGTAGAAATAAATATTCGAATAAATATACTAACCCATTTGTATTAAAAAAAACTAGTCGATTAGTCATTACGCCATTACAGGTCACGTTACGTCTCTTACATGTATTCATGAAAAGCCCCTTCAAAAACTAAAATCGACGTGTCTCAGGATGTATTCTAAAGTCCTCTACTTTTAAAATACTAATGTATTCCATGCATTTGCATCTTATTATAAAGGTGAAAAGCCATAAAAGACCGGATACCCTCCGGCCCGGCTAACGGCTTTATGACTTACATTTTGTTTAATATAGAATCAAATTATGTTTCTATTCGTATAGACAGGCTGTTCTCAGAGCAGTCTACAGTCTTACAATCAGTATGACAAGAGTGCGAAACGAAACCAGAGAGTTTGATTGTTAACGGGAAGTTTCACTATTCTGGGAACCAGGCCGCAGATTTTTTCTTATCTGCAATTCATTAGTCAACATTTGATAAACGGTGGTGTGAATCAAATTCAACACTTCCCAATCATTCTAACCGTCAACCGATAGTATATATACCGGGTGTTTCTAAATTCGACCGACAACGCTTTACTGTAGAGAGCTCTTTATTTTATAATTACGAAGAAAATGCATTTATCCATTACTTTAGAACCTCATTGTATATACTACTGTAATGAAGCACATCTTTTTGGCGTTTCAGGTATGGTATACACGAGTTTATTTTCGTTAGTTCATTAAAATGCCCCATCTCAGACAGTTCTGCTAATTTTTAATAATTAATTCCGGTATTTTAATTTTATGCGTGCAGCGATGTGTCCTCTCTCAACGGAACTAAATGTACGACCACGACTGCCGCTACATTACTATCGAATTGACTGGAACGATGTTCCCATCTCGATGTATCCCCACTTCAAGATATTAATAATACGTTCTCTCTTTTTCAATCAGATACCTGGAATACCGTTTCTTCACTGTTGGTACCTAGGCACCCTTATAACTTATAACTGATTTAAGAGATCATGTGTTCTCCACGAAAATAGAGGACTGGCCCCCGAGGTATCACCGAAAGTGCCATATTCTAACCTGTTTCCAGAAACAGCAGGAAAAGCCATTACACTACATATAATAAATAAAATAGAATTATTTATTCATTATTATTAAATATATTTTCTTAATATTAAGTATTAAACTTTAAAATATATCTCTCTATTATAGGTCCTTATTACATCCTATCTATTATTATTACATTTTTAATAATAATAATAATAAAAACTATTTATAAATATATATTAATAAATTTAACTTTTGTGAGCAGAGAGAAGAAAAACCATTTTTTTTAGTTTAAGATTGAGAAAATTCATTATTTATTTTTTTCCGGAAAAAATGACCTCTCAAATTTTTCAAAAAATGTACAAAAACACCCTTAAAATACTAATTTTTGATGATACATTTTTTAAGTTCAATATAAGGTGCCTGAAAAAGGGTAATTTTGTTGCCCCCTACCCATATAATTATGTTTTAACAAGGTTAAACTGTCTCTATTGTAATCAAAGATTAATGTACCTCTTATACTACTACAATAATTACAATTTCTTCTTACTTATGATTTAGAATATGTTTGGACGATTTAGTAGTCAATGGTTACTTCAATGTAACACATTTTGATATCATTATAAAGCTCTACCAAAAACCTTTAACACCCAACCTCTCTTGACATTTGAAATTTTGGGGATGGTTCTTAACCTGCCCTGGGTGTCAAGCAAATCACCGTAAATTTAGAACAGAAAACCTTCCTCCTCAATACTAAAGTTGACGTGTTCCAGCATTTTCGCATAACTTCTTGACCACCGAAAGAATAGCTGTTTGGTTTTCGTTGGC
Organism: Hermaeophaga mercurialis; assembly: GCA_951812935.1. Taxonomy (NCBI): domain Eukaryota; kingdom Metazoa; phylum Arthropoda; class Insecta; order Coleoptera; family Chrysomelidae; genus Hermaeophaga; species Hermaeophaga mercurialis. The sequence continues at coordinate 14,072,479 of OX638366.1, forward strand.
GCTCCCTATATATGAAATTTTAAATCGCTTTTAGGAATATTGCAAAAACTACGAGAAGTATCAGCTAAACCAAATAATTGACGAATAATTTAGGAGAGAGCACCAGTAACTCAAGCTCTACACCACAAGGTAAAAAATTTAATAGAATTAAGTATGTAAGTTCATGAATATAAAAAGAGATTAAACAAATGATTTAAATATACCTGGTTTTTTAATTTCTTTGTTGCTTCCTACAAACAAATCATCATCACTTGAACTATCATCAAACAAAGACTTTCTAGATTTAGTTTTTGACTTGGTTGTATCAGTTTTGGACTTGAAATTATCTTTTGGTTCAGTAACATTTAGGTTAGATTTTGATTTGCCAAAAAGAATATCTTTTTCGTCATCAAACAAATCAACTTTAACATCGGAATGTTCTCCTTTTTTCTGATCAGAAATTCTAAAAAGTGCATTATCTTCATCAGACTCGCTTTCTGAATTAAATAGTGTTCTTTTAGTAACAATTTCTTTGCTAAATATTTTCTTCCCGTATTCAGACGAACATTGTTCTACTGGATCTTCAGAAGCAATGATCTTTTCTTTTTCTGGGGAAATACACTTTTTGTTCTCATTATCGTAAGTAGTTTTTTCCACAGGTTGGGGTACAAATGTTGTATCAACTAAAAATTGATAGATCATAGTAAAAACTTCATATCGTTATAGCGAAAGTTTACGCAAAGCCATCAAATTTTTGCAACATGCTCGACGGTGTACCTTATGGAATACTACCTCACCAATAGATATTCCAAAGCAAGTGAATAGACCGCGAACATGGCGTTTGCACAAGAGCATGGATTTGAAGGAAGGCAATATTTATTGCATATGGATTTACACAAACCTTCGAACATATTGCACAATATTAATCAAAAATTTTAAATGTAAGATCGGTATGCCGGGCTGTAGCGATAATCATAATATTTTTTCTGTTAGCCGTATTGCAGCGATGCTCCTGCTTCGAATTGGGAAATTTGGTAATTCCATGGTAGGTAATGGATATTTAAAATATATACAAGTTTAGGATACAATTTTGTAAGGAGTTCGTTTTACGTTATACCTTTAACTTAACGGGGTAACCTTAATAGTAAAATATGGTATATAAACTAAGTGAACGAGGAAAGGAATTAATTAATATAAGTTAAGTTGAATTTCCTAATATAAAATAAAACATTGACCATCGCTGCATTTCGGTTATGCCCTGTAAGACATTAGACCTCAATATAGGTTTCATTTAAAATTAAGCAGCCTGGAATGTTGGTTCTCCAAGAAAGCTATTTTACCTGAAATTTCTGTTGGTCGGTCAATATTGCTTTTTAAATCGTCTTCTGTTACTGATGCACGTAATGCCTCTTGTCTACCTCTTCTAGTAGAAGGTTTCCTTTTTGCAGGATTTCTGACTCTTTCCTAAAAAATATTACTCAATAACTTGTTATTTTACTATAATAGTTGTTTTTAAGGAGTTAATATAGTACACAAGTGATAGTACATGGAAAACCAACCATAAATATATTGCGTTATGTTGTAAATTTGATGTTTGACTTCAAAACAGTAGGGTAGGTGAACACAAAGTATATTACTATTATTATTATTATATACAAAATATATTATATTTATATATACAGGGTGGGGCATTAGTGCGTCGAAGTACGATATATCCGTTATTAAAGGAGATATCAAAAAAAGTTATTTACAAAAATTATAGGCAACTTCAAACTTCACATTATAAAATTATTTTCGCATTTACAGGGTGTTACATATTACCAGGGTGAACCAAACATACTTTTTTTTAAATGGGACACTCTATATGTATATTATTTCAAATTTAGATTAAGCTCATCTCCCTCATACTTCCAGTATAGGGTTTCATTACGTTATACAGGGTATTTCAAAAGTTATGGTCAATTGTATACGAAAATCATTCTCATTTCAACGTCCTGTATATCCTAAACAGAACAACCTAACAATAATTTTTTCCAGGCATAACTTTTTGACAGTGGTACAGTGTTACGAGAAAGTGCTATTTCTTTATTATTGCACCAATTGAATATAGAGCGAACCAAAACTCGAACACATGATCTTGTCATTTTTCTCAAATGAATCACCCTGTATTTTATTTTAAAAAGTGAAAATACACTTTATGTTCTTTCATTTGTATTAAGCACTCCCTATAGCTAAAATCATTAATTTTTTAGATATTTTCAATTTAATAACAAAAAGAGATTTTTTTTTAATTTTTATTAAATTAATAAACACTACACAATCTCAAAGAAGTTTGTTAAATGACAAGCTACTAATTATTACTGAATGATATCTATCTGTCACTTGTCCAAGGCTAATATATAAGGTAAAAACACAAAATAAGAACTGTTTAATTTATTTCTCCAGTGGCATGTTCAGTCAGAAATGTACTTTCTTTTCAAACGTTTTCCTGTTATATAATAATATAATAGCATCCCTTGGAAAGCACATGCGATCTGTGGATGGGTACATTAAAGCCTTGGGTTCTATATTTATTAATATTTGCTAAGAAATTAATTATTTTAATGTTATTTTAATGCGAATATAATGAATTTCCATAATTACCTTTCTACTATCTTGTGTGCGCTCCCGTGTGCAATATATTATATATTACTATAACTATTTTCTACAAACAATATTTAAACATTTTTAATTGTCATTCTAGCACAAAACCCATTTTCTGGGAATAGTGTTAAAAGTAAGCACCACACCACGTCTTTCTTGCAACCTTTCAGTGGAATATCGAGGTGTTCTACTCGCTGCTCGCTGTGTTTGTTTCACATTTTCTTCACTCACAAAATAAAATTTTACTTTTACCACTTGTATCTATAACTATTAAAACTATTAACTTAAAACCTATGATTTTTAGCAGTTGTCATATATAAGTTTTGGTTTCAGTAAATTCAAGTAAAACTACACTTTGTGAAAAATACCTAGAAAAATACATACCCCTTAATATAAAACCAATTTTCTAGGAATACATTTAACATTCGAGTTAAAAGTAAATCGACAAACGTTTCTTGTCAAAACTTTAGTGTCCTTCTCTTCCTATCTACCATTTAGGAAAATTGATATTAAGATGATTACGATTTACTCTAGTGTGATGTACCGAAGCTCCATTGTGTAACAACCACATTTTTTGACGTATGTTAAGAGAAATATTTTGAAACAATAAAAAAATCGACCATTCACTTTAAAAATGTGTGGTTCAATATTGTTGTTTTCAACTTATAAGGAAGGGGTTGCTTGTGTAATGAAAGTTATGCCTATTCAGGGTTCTATTTTTGTGAAATGTTGCTTTATCACATTAAAGCACAAAATCAAAGAATAATAATCCACTGGCCAGTAATTCTTGGTGCAACTGAATGTAGTATGGATGGAATTTATACTTATTAGGTATTCTTTGAACACTCCTCTGGTTAATTTTTTTATTTAATTTGAGTATGAAAATGTTGGTTCAGTTTTGACTCATTGTGCATATAATATGATTTTTTCAAAAACTGTAGAATCGTAACCAAATTAGTAACGGTGGAAAAATTCCAAATAATTTTTTTCTCTTCATATACGAGTCGCTAAATATACATCGATTTTGACATAAAAGCCATAACTTTTAAAATACCTGGAGAATAAACCCAGCAAACATTATATTGGACGATTTGAAAGAGTTATCAGAATTTAAATATGCAATAAAAAATATTGTATTCCATTTAAAAAAATAACGTTCTGATACTATGTTCCTGACCATCCTCTATATTTGTGGCTAATTTTAAAATATAAATCTTAAGACTGCCTACTCTTTATGTAAATACGTTTTTTTTCGTAGCTTAAATAAAAGCGGACATATCGTATTTTGCCATATTAATGTGTCACCCTGTATATATTCTTCTTTTATTATACTTGCCGATTATTTTTTAAAGAATTTGAATTCCATGTTCAGCTACGGTTTCCATAAAGGTTGCATCATGTACAATCTGTCTACCATGGCTCTGAATAATTTTTCCAATTACACCAATAAGTTTTTTAGGAGGCATGGTTTTGAATTAAATAAAACACATATAATTCACTTATAAACAAAGTAATGTCTTAAAATAGTCAAAAAATAAACGATTACAAATCAAATAAAAAGATGGCTTTCAGCATACATCTTAGTTCTACGCAATTTGCGTCATGCGGTCGTTACTGAACGACAAGGGTAAACAAAACACAATGTAGTTTCTGCAAATATACAGTTGCGTCTTCAGATATACTCTTTACAAGTGAAACAGAAAGCATATTGTAACACCTGGCGTTTATGATCTTAAACCTTACTCACCTTAGTTATACTAGAAAGAATATTAACATTGTCTGTTACATCAAACCCCACAGGTTTTTCCAAGTCTGGCATAGATGGAGAAACATTATCAGTTTTTATTGTTGGAGTAATATTATTTGTGAAATTTTCCTTTGCATCGCTATCGTCCTCTTTGGGTTGCAATTTTGTTAATGTTTTTATTTTGGGTTGAGGTAGACCTGGCAGTAGAGCGTTTACGTTTATGTTTAATGTTGGTTTTAATTTTCCGGGAGAAACTAAAAAAGTACCTACTTAGATTTTATCCTTTTAATCGTCTATTGATATCTAAGCTGATGGAGTTAACGTTTTAGTTGCTAAATGATGAAATACAAGATTTTCCTTTTTTTAATAGAGAAAAAACATTTTAGTTTATTGAATTTTATAACGTTAAATGATCAATTATAGGTTTTTTCAAATAAAAAACATTTCCGTTTATTGGATTTTATTAAAAATTTAAAAAATACTAAGTTACCTTTTTTTTCTGATGATTTAGTCGGACTTTGATTTTTGAGTCTTTCAGTTATGCTTGCAATTTTGTTTATACTTTTTTCTAGTTTTGCCTTCTTGTCACTTAGGCCATCTTCATTCTTGCTCTTTTTTTCTTCATTTTCCTTAACTTTGAACACTATCTTTTCATTTTGTTTACTATCTGAAGTTAATTTTTCCACTGTCTTTTCCGATTTATTTTCAATAATGTTCTTCGAGGTTAAATCTGAGCTAACGTTATCTAAATGTTGGTTAAATACTGAAGTATCATTTTGAGCTGGAGCCGCTAAAAATAAATGTCTAAAATATTCATCTATGCCTTAAATGTGGAAAGTAACAAAAAAAATTGATTCCATTTCAATATAATTAATGTTAAAAAAAGGAAATTTCAATAGAATTAGATCGTATTCTAGTTTTCAATTAGTATCCACAGAAAAAGATGCTCTATAATCTATCTTAAATATGTTGCGTGAGAACTTCATTCAGCATTCAAATACTTAAATAGTTAGTGTTACGTCAAATTTTTTAGCAATTTGTAATTTTTTAAACAATTAATTACTTATTATAGGTAGGCTGATCAATTGAGTATTTTTAGATTTAATAGAAATTAAATACTCGTTTGATGTTAACTAAATTGTAATGTTAATACCACAATTAAATATAAAATTATTTTTATTAGATTTAGCGCTAAACCATATATTTAAGATTAATGTTATCAACAATCATAAGATCTTTCTTTTATATTGTGTATTTGAAAATATATTAGATGTGCAAAATTTTGTTACATGGTTTGTTATTGAGGTGGAAGCCAAGGATCGAATTTGGTGGCACCCTATATTTTAATTAGGTCTTTTAGAATCTTCTTTGTCTGAAATAAAGAAGTTGTTTGCCAAAAATAAAACTTTCATACTAAGTAGTTATTAAGTTTTAGCCCAAACAAAATTCATATAAACTTAATAAAACATCCTATATCTGGATAATGAAAAACGACAGACTAATAATGAATGATTCTGATTGACCTGAATTATCCTCACCTACAGTTAGCGTATGTACAATTCACACTAAAACACCCTGTATATTACTTTAGCAAATGTACTATATTTTTAATACTTTCAAAGATACGATTTTGTGATTCACTGTTTATGCCTTAGACAATCGTCCAGCAAGTAATTTTCCCTATTCAGACAATATAGAATTTTACTTGGTTCTACAGAGTACTTTTAAAGATACGGCAACTTTTATGTAAAAATCTTAATGAACTCGTCACCCTGTATGATTTAAAATCAACAACTGAGTGTTTAACTCCCAAGGCCAAAAGAATTTTCTAGTAGCCTAGTTTTGTTGCAACTCGTTACTTTTTTGATAGCTTTGATTTTGTATATTATATCTTCAAAAACCACTTACAAAATACTTACACTTTTGTTAAATATTCCCTATACTTCATTGTTACAGTTATTGAGTTATTTCGATTTTTAAGAATAAAAACGACATTTTTTGTAAATAGAGTTGGCCATATCTACTCTTTATCAATTAACAGCTTAAAAAACACACACCAAATATAAAATAGTCTAGAAGTAAAACAACAGGTTATTTAACAAAACTATATAATATTAACTGACTAACAGCAATAAACTAAACATCTATACTTGGTGTGTGTTTTTTTAAGCTGTCAATTGATAAGAGCAGACAAACTTACAGCATTTGCCAAAAATGCCGTTTTTATTCATAAAAATTGTAACAACTCAATAAATGTAATAATGAAGTACAGGGAATGCTTAGCAAAAATAAAAGTATTTTGTAAGTGGTTTTTGAAGATAATATGAAATACAGGGTGTTCCGTTTATCCAAGGTGACGATTTGTTTAATATTTTCAAATGAAAGTGGCCATATTTTTAAAAGAACTCTGTAGAACTTAGTAAAACCATATATTGTGGGAATAGGGAAAATGAGGAAATTGAAATTCAAGATGAGATACTGGGTATTCCTTTAAAAAAATATAACCTTGATATGCTGTGATTTTATGAAAAATCCTACATATTATGAATTTTAAAATGTGAGTTAACTCTATAACTCTTATTTAAGACCTTCTTTTGTATCTCTCAAAACAACGGATATATCAAAGTCCGGAGTATAAGTATTACCCTGTTTACATTTATAAATGCTAAAGAATCCGTGAATATTATTAAAATAATAAATTTGGCACTGTAAAAAACAAAAAGTTTATTGTCAAAATATAATAAAACCCTTTTTGTATTTGAATCTCCAACTCAGAATTAATTTAAAAATATTCAAATGCTTAACAAATAACAGTATTATCTAAAATATAAACTATACTTAAATACTGATAAGATAAAATTTAGGTTTCACTCCTAATGGAACGGTCTCGTTGTCTAAACATTACACTTTTCAAAGTTTTTAAAAGTATTATTGTGCAATTGAAAAGTGGCCGAGGTATAAAAATATTTTGTAGTATACAGTGGGGTTTCAAAAAAGTAGCCACGTTAAAGTTGTTTTTTAAATTAAACGTCCGTAATTTTATTATATTTTTAAAATCTACTCATTGAAATGATTTCAACAATATGCACTCTCCAGATAATTTGAATTCCTTTATTTTGAAATTCAAATGTCTGGTGTGTGGAAAAAAAAATTACGAAATACTATTTGTCTCTATGTCATTTTTCAAATAATATAATTTGATTTTACAGTAACTATTCAAAATTTTGACTAGCCTATAAAGAAATTTTAATCAGCGCAAAAAGAAATTGAAGATGAGAACAAGTCGTTATTTTCTATAAAGGTTTTCACATATCAGACGGTTAAACTTAAAAAATATGCGATTTTCTAGTACATTTGTTGTCCAAACTATCAATATTAAATCTGCATAATGTACAAAATGTAATAAAATATGGAGTGTCCCATTTAAAAAAAGATAAGTTTGATGTGCCGCTTACTTGATACATCTCCTATGCACTACAAATTATTTTCAAATTAAAGCCACTATTCACGTACATAAACAATGTTCATTTAAAAAAATCGGAAAACTGTACCGTTTAAATACAAGAGGGCGTCTCGTTACGTATGAAATACCCTTTACATTTACTTTCTCGAATAGGGCTTAAATGTCTAGCATTGCTGTTAATTTAATGTAAAACTATAGTTCATAAAAAAAATCGTAAAGGTTAATCAAAAATAGTTATATTTTAATTCCTAAGTTTGAACCCCTGAAATAATTTATTAAAACAGCACGAAATTTAATAATAGCATTGGCATTACAACCTTGAAACCATTTATTTTTAAAACTGTAATTCTAATAATTAAAAGTTATAAGTTGCGACCTCTAGGAGTATTTTGCACTTACCTTCCGGTATTGTGGAATCCATGGAACCTTTTAATTGTCCGCTAGGTGCCACATCGATTGTTGTCATTTTTGAATCTTCAGGTGTGATATGGAGATTCGAATAATTCGTGTCCGTCTTATTTTTAGTTACCAAAAAACTATCTTGCGATTGTTGATCGCTAAAAATATCTGATGATAATCTTCGAGACGTGCATGCGTGTGGATAGAAAACTGACTCATCCGAATCTATTCTGAAATATGTTAAATAAAATTTATTAGATTGTATTTTAAGACACTTTTACCGATTTTCCAATCACAATATTTTAGAAATCTTAAAATTTGATCGTGAGTATTGCAACTGGCTTAAAATAGACATGTGATATTAATATCCACACACAGCGTCACGCATTTTGTTATAAATAAGATCAAAAAAAAGTTGAGCAAAATGTTCAGTGCCAAAATCACTTATAAATTTTCGAGTTTATAAGTGTTCTGTTTACACAAATGTTTTTATTCGTATTTGGTGAAACGTGATAGATACAATTTTGTTTACTTTTTAATTTAGGATTAAAACGTTGAAGTTTTTCTGTTATCATTATCATTTATATATATTTTTTAAGAATCATTCTAATTGCAGCATAAATTTATACAGTATACATCATTAATAATGGGCAATGAGGATCGATTAATCAATCTAATTTTTGTTACAACTTATATCGGACAGTCCCTGAATTTTCACATATTTCACATATTTATCCAGAACTCCAGACGTCCGGAAACTTATTAAGAGCCAACACAGGCCCGGTTCCAACAGAAAAGAGATTTAATTTCGGACATACGAATGGATGGGGTTTAATGTATGTTTGTACGATAATCCTCTAACTTACAATGAGGATATTTTAGAAAAACAATTAAGTTTCTTTAAATTAAGAATAAATCTATAGGAACCATCAGCTTTCGGTATATAATAGGAGACAACAAACTACTTTTCCTAAGTTTTGACTGAGAGATTATACCTTTTTCAGTAAATTTTCTATTGCTGCTAAGAAAAGGGGCTTTTTATTTTTGTTTATAAATTTTTTTGGCCGTGATGGTCGGAACGGTTTGTTTGAAAATTTTAAGCTATAGCCTTTGACGCAGCTGAGAATCAAAGCATTTTTAGTTAACCTTTCCCAATTATGGCGGGCATTAGTCGGAGGAAAATTCTTTACCTCATCTCTTTTTCCGTTGAAAGCAGTCTCTCTAATGGTACTTCACTTTGTAAACACCGCTCAATTTGGACTTTTTCTTGCGAAATTGTCCAACTGACACGTTTAGTTTAACTGATCCTTTTCTGTAGCTTGTTTCTTTATGAGAACGCGCTAGATTCTGCCCGGTTTAAGTTGGGATACATTTTTCTTTTAAAGTGGGTTATTTTTGCCATATGTGAGTATACATTAATGAAAAGAGATTGGGAGTCCTTTGGTCTCGCAGTCTAAGCTTTTATTTTTTCATAGAAAAACCGGTAGTTCTCTTCTCTTTTTTCTATGAAAAAATAAAAGCTTAGCCTGTGAGACTAAAGGACTTATTTCTCCCAATCTCCTTTCATTTTTGTTTTAATAGACGATCCAATTTTTTTCAGTTCTTGACTAGATTTGATTTTGGAAGTCAGATTGTCCCCCAAAAGATAGGCATCTATGGGAATATATTCGCATATCTTTTTTATGTCATCATTTTTAGTCCATTGTAACTAAACATCTATGCTAAATTATAATATAGGTGGCCCTATTAAAACTTTGCCATTTTTAGTCCAATGCGTAAAAAATTAAAAAATACTTATTATGTAGGCGACACATGCCTCTACTTATTACTGGCAATGCAGGAGAAACTTTGACAATTATTTACTTGCAGGATTTCCTTTTCCATCGTTTTAATTTCTTCTTCAAGTCTTAAATTTCTCTTTTTCTTTTGTTTGATCTAATCATCTTCGCTTCTTAATACAAACCACTATTTTATAATTTTATGAAGTTCTCACCAACGGGTACGAAAAAAGATCAATGCCAATGCACAGTGAGGTTGGCAATAAGTAAGGATTGCCAATGTCGGTATTTTTTACTTTGAAGTTTTAACCAGTGGCATCGTTGATTGAACAACTACAACTAGTTATATATAATTCAAGACAAAAATGTAAAATGTAATTAAAAGTTTTTGATGTAATTACTAAATAAAGTCTATAGTATTACACTAGACTCTGTAAAAGCAAAAAATATAACCTCATTTTACCACTTTTTCCTTGGTATAATCCCTACTACTCAAAGAATTTTATCCGAATATTATGCAGATTAAGAAGTAATCACGCACTTACCCTGAATATTTATACAAGTTTGGACATACAGACAATCTAAATTGCTTCTATGGAGAAAAAGGAAGTGATCCAACAATAATCAAGAAATTAAAAATCGATACTTTAGTATTAAGAAATATACAATATTTCCAGAAAATTTGTTTTGTCTATTGAGAAACTCTAGATGTTAACTACCATTATTTCAATACATCATCTGATCTTGGGTCCTGTGTAATAATAATAATAATCATAATAAATTTTTTTTAAAATCTAAAAAATAAAACACGCCATGGGAGACGGGTCAATTTAAATAATAACAAGAAACATAATTTCATATTTAAAATGTCTATGGCTATAGAACTACATTCCTTAATGTTTAATTATTAATGAAGCTCTGACCAGTTGGTTTCATAGTAGTGCCACGTAACTAAGGGAAAAACACTATAGGTAGTAAATTGCTAAACTGAACCTGATAAGCTATTCCGCCGCCCATGTTGTTTAAAAAGTACCTCAGCAAAAAAAAAACTCAAATTTTCTATAACATCTTTGTCGCATTTATATTTTTAAATCTGCTACTCTTAAAAAAATTTTCATATTGTGTTTGAAAAATGTAGAAAAGTAATGATGTCCAACTCGTAATTCTGAATAAGTTTTGACAATCAATACTAAGCAATATTCACAAATTTTTGTAAGAAAAATAATTGACTTACCTTGCATTGCTTTGATCTTTGACAATGCCGCTAGATTCGAAACCATATAACGACGGTGGTTCATTATCAAATAAATTTGATCTTGTTGTATCTTCCTGTTCTCGAAGATAAACAAAATCTTCCGGATCCGAGAAATTATCGGATTTTGTCTCCCAAGCGTCATCGTCAGGAGGCGGGCTGGATCCAAATAAGTTGATTACAGAACGAGTGGGAGGAGGGGTTAATTTTTCGGCAGGAGCAGATTCATCAGTTGGAAATCTTGGAGTAGCTAATGTGAGGGGTTCAACTGAAACAATTGGATTTATTGTTTTTTTTTTATGAAAATGACAATGCAATACAGATGCATAAAAAGTGAAACGATTAAACACTTATAGCACTACACAAATAAACATATTCACCAGTGTAACAGCTTTTTCAGTTTTTCAGTTTTCAAAAAAAAAAAAAGATTAGTATCAAAGTTCTGTTTTTTAAATGAAATACCTCTTATGTTTTTACATTTTTATAAACCTCTTGTCAAGCTAATTTCAACAATGTATCACACTTGATGTCTGTTATGTTTAATAAAGGATCTACAGCCACTTGAAAATCACATTTTTTTTATAATTTAAATGTCTGTAGCAGCCAAACCGGTGGAAATCAATAAAAACGCTCACATGTCCCTATCCTAACTTTTCAAATTCTATGCTAAGGAATTAAAAAGTATTTGATACAGTGTGCTCAAAAATTTGAAATCCCATATGATTGTTGATGACTCTGTTGTGAACCTTCGAGTCTATGATGACTCACCCTGTAGAGAGGTGGTATTTATTTTCCCTCTTCTACGTTTCTCTGGAACTCGTGTTAGGATTAACTTGGCGTTGAAGATTCTTTTCAGAGATTAGAGAAGAAAGATTGGACATTTCTGTAGAAATGCTGCTGCTACTACTGCTATTACACTAGTAGTTTGTATTACAGTTTAAATGTAAAACATTGTGGGAATCAATGATATATGAGAACTACGTTTTTAATCGTCACACTGACAGTTAAAAGCAACATTGTGGGAATCAATGATATATGAGAACTACGTGTTTAATCGTCACGCTGATAGTTAAAAGCAACGCCATTTTAATCGCTAATTATATAACTCAAAATAATTTTAAATTGTGTCTCTTAAATCTCTCTACCACTTCCGTTTACAAAATTTTTGATATTAATAATAATAAAAGAGTTATTTCACTTTGTCGTAAGATTGGTACACCCTGTACATATTCGCGAATAAAATAATTATTTTGATTAATTCTTTTATTACTATCAATATTTTTAATAATTGTGCGGCCTAGTGTCCCACGCTTAACAGACCTCGCGTGCTAAGGGCCACGCCCTTTTATCATAGGCTAAACTTTGCAGTACTTAAGGATGAGCCGCCACTTGGTCTTAAATTTATAGTAATTTAGGTTTCGAGGTGCTTTAATAGTTTGGAGCTTTTTAGAGAATTAAAACTAACTATTTATTGAGGACTTACCTATAAGATTTATATTTTTCTCATGATGAAAAGTATTAGTGTCAGGAAATTCCTTTTGTGTATTTTTTATTTCATAATGAAGAATATTATTTTTATTCATGTTGGATTTTGTTTGATTTTTCTCCAAATTAAATAAGTTTTCTTTATCTTGACTATTGCTTGTTCGATTACCAGTATTTTGGTTTATATTATTGACACTTTCGTCTTTAGGAAAAAATTCACTTGTACTTTTAGTTTCAGAATTTTTTATTGTCACACCTTGAGTATCGTCAGTAGGTACACGTGTTTTTATGCTAAATAGATCATTGTTACTTTCAGGATCTTCAAACAATTTAAAGTCAAGTTTATTCGTAACATTTGAAAATATATCGCCTTCATCATCGTCATCATCAAATAAGTTGATCTTTTTATTTTTCTGATATGGAATTTTTTTATCATCATCATCAAATATTTTAAGAATTGGTTTTGCAGTAGATTGATTTTCAAACAATTTTGGTGTTTCTGATACTTCACCTAGAACACAATGTAAAAAAGTCCACATATACATATTATAGACCAATTAGTATACAAGATGTGTTACGTCGATGGTCCATGTTACTACAGCCTAATCAAAGAAAATATTTCCAACTTCCAGTTATACCGCAAGTAGACGTGAAAAGAAAAGAAGTTCAAATAATGAGGAAAAATATGTCCAAATAAGTAATGGATACAAAATTATTAATTTTTCAGATCAGATACACAACTGTTTACAATTTCTAGAAAAAAGTTCTGTACTGATTTAGTTTGCTGACGTTATTTCACAACAGGAATTTCACAAAGGAACTAGAATAAAAAATGTGAATTGGGGTCAGTCATGAATTGGGGAAATAAAAACAATAATAATGAAGCGAAATGATTTTTGATTTAGTCTTATTTTTCTTTTGGTATTTTCCTTATTTATAATTTTATAAAAAAATATTAAAAGGCAACGATACCGCATGAAATCGTAAATTCCAAATATTTCGAATACGGATTGAGATAATGTGATGATTCAAAAACTGAGAGATGCGGATTTTTACACCAACGGGGAGAACGTATTCCTTATTTTCAACATATTTTTAAAAACCGGAAACAATGACAAAAAACCATCAAAACAAAAAAAGGAATACGTCCTCCCCTTCATGATGATTTTTTATAATTATCAACCACTTAGGAGTAAAACGAAATTTCAAATACTGGAAAAAATTAGTCAGTAGATTACGCCTATACACTAGAAAAATACAAATCTATAATCTGGCAACAGTAATAATTTTACATTGTTGCTCCATTAGTTATTATATTACCTGAATATAAATATATATACAGGTTATTCCAATATTCGACCGACAACGTTTAACAAGTGATAGCCCTTGACGAATGATGAAGAATGAGGTAGGAACATAAACCCTTAAAGTGTTTAGTTTCTGAGATACAGGGTGTTAAAGATGGAAAAATAAAATTATTTTTTCTAAATATTTTGAAAACGCTTTTAGATTTTGAAGTCAAACTTTGGAGGAAGTTCCCTAATTCGTAACCAAAAATTTTACAGTAGATTATAATTTTAAATTTTTTTTTAAAGTTTTGTTAAAATTGTATTCGTTTCATGTAATCAAATTGGAAGAAAGGAGACGTGTTTATAGTTCATGTGTTTGTAGGTCTATATGAACTATATGGTCTATAAGGAGGCAAAGGTTTTTAGTCGGAAAAAGTCACGTGATAAAGAAGAAACTTACCCAAAGCAGCCTTAAATACATTTTTGTTTTCGACATTTTTATTGTGATCTACCGTTCCAATGTTTTCTGTTAATGTTTTGTTAAATAAATCAATTTTCTTATCTTCATTCATGTCCGTCCTTGATTTATTATTTTCATTGTTTATGGCAGTAACTATTTCATTTTCTTGTGTACCTGTTGAGCGGTCTTCAACTTTATTTTTTTCAATATCGATTCCATAATCATCAAAAAGACCAGAACTTTTGTTATTTTGATTCGCTCCTTCTTCACCATTAAACAGATTAAAATTTTTAGTTGAATTAGGTATTGATGGTAACGAATTTAATGCTTTATCAACACTAGCAAAAATTTCATCATCATCATTGCTTAGACTGTCATCATCATCAAATAAACTCAAAATTTTAGAGTTTAATGTATTTGTTTCTCTTAACAATTTATTGTTGTCTGTATTATCATGAAATAGATCATTTTCTTTATTTTTCGAATTTTTATTTATTGTTTCTAACGAATCTTCTTTATCACAAAATAATTTATTGTTTTTATTTGTTGCATCTTCTAGATCGTATTTTTTATTTTGATATAAATTTTGCTTTTCTTTATTATCGTTGTTATTGTTCTGTTGCTTATTTCTTAAATATTTTCCAATATCTTTGTTTCCGAAAATCGGAACACCTCCAGTTGGTTTCTGAAAAATATTATAAATTGAAGATGTGTTAAGAAATTGAAAGTACTGTTACATTGGACATTTGTTCATAAAAACTATTGAGTTTTAAAAATGTCCACTATTTATTACAAGGAATTTAGAAAGCCGCCTTTAAATCATAAGAATTTATTTTCATTAAACAGCAATGTGGGTATACCGATCCTTCAAAGGTCGCAAATTGTAAGCTTCTATTGGTTCTTTAAATGTCTGCTGGAACGAAAACTCGTTCATTGTTTTTATAACGACTGCTAAACTGAATCTAACCGTTACAGATCAAAATCAGAAATAATTATAGTTAAGGGTAGTTAAAAATAAATTGTACCTTTTTCACAGGAGCTTCTGTCTCATTATCATTATTCAAACTCGGCGGTTCATCATCAAACAATGGAACGATCGGTTTATTTGGCTGCAAAAATTTGGTTTTCGTTTGAACTTTAGGAGCAAATAAATCATCATCGCTGTTATCGCTGTCAAAAAGACCCTTTGAAACCTTAAAAAAATATATGACTGAAGCGTGATAAAATATTTTACAAATAAAAGAAATATTAATACGGGAATGTTTTGTACACTGCGTACTTTAATTTCTAGGATTTTAAGCAAAGTTAGATTTAAGTTTATGTGTGATAGTTTAGATTTCCTAATTTTAAAGCTAAGTTTAAATATTTATTATTGTAAAGACAATTTTAGTGAATCGTTTCTTAAAAATAGATATTTCATTTAAAAAATTGATTAGGAATATATCCATGAAATATATGCTAAAAACGAAAGTAAAAAAAATATAGGAAAATAAAAAAAATGCACGAAAATTCCAAAAAAAAATATTGATTGATATTGACAGAATCGGTAAATAAAACTCAAAAAAGTGTATGTTTTTCATAAAAATATTACAAGTGTAAATTTAAAAATCAATTGTTCAAAATTTGATTTCAACAAAAATTTTCAATAACAATTAGAATTATCACCTGTGAAGATTTGATATCATCAAAGCTTTTCGGTAACGTATTAATTTTTTTAATTTCTTCTTCTGTGGGTTGAGAGTGATCCTGTTTTTTTTTATCATCCCAAAACAATGAATCATTATCTAATTCCTCATCATAGTCATCAAAAAGGTTTTTTCCCCCTGAAAATATTCCTTTGCCAGTTTCTTGGATGTCATTTAGAGGAGGTGGTTCGTTAGAAAATAAACCAGCTAAAATGAAATAAACACTAGAAACACCAGAAAGTATCAGTCCTAAGGAAATAATTCCTTTTCCCTTGTCAAGTATTTTCAAAATATTATATAAAAAAAATTTAAAACCATCAGCAATTCAACAAAGATTTTCAGGATAACAAAAAATGTAAACAAAGCTGATGTTGAAAATACCTGAAAATATATCATTCTTTGGTGGTTGTATAGGTTTTTTATTTATTTCTTCGTTTAGGTTTTCTTCTTTGCTTATAACGCTACCTAATTTGGCTGCCAGTTGCTCAGCAAAATTTTTGTTAGAGATTTGAACCTAAAGTAGACATTTATTATTACAAGTAGAATATGTTGAAGGCCTCAGGGATTGTGGAGCAATTCTCGTACACCTACCCAAACTATATTAATTTAATACCGGTATCATGTTCCGAAATCTTGATGAGGTCTGGTGTAAATGTTTGTACCGGGAAAAGGTCGTGCATCCGAGAACTGCACCGCCCCGTATATTTTAACTAAGATACATATTGTATTTGATTTGAAAAAATAGTCCATTTTTAATAAAGTGTAAGCACCTATATCAAAATATTTTCCTAGTCTTATCGAAATTTGTACAATGATAATACTTACTTTTACTGGCAAGGAATTAAAATCTTCACTATCTTCACTAGATATACTTAGTTCTGGTTTTTTAGTATTGTCCTTGAAGGTGGAATTTGCTGCAGGCTTACTTTCATCTGTTTGATTGTAAAAACCAAGTTCAGAGCTAGTTTCGGAGCCACTGAACTAGAAAAATATATATTAAAAAAAAATGAATCAACCGCCATAAATATTTGCTTTATTACTATATCTTTGGGTAAGTTATTGTCTGAATCAGACTCACTGTAGACTTCTGAAGATTTTTGAGAGTCTACATCACTAGCCTCGTCTTCAATATACCAATTTTTGTACCAATCATCTGATCCTATAAAAGGTGGTAGGCGCCTATTTTCGTACACATCTTTTGGCTTTAATATAAAACTAAAAATATGAAAATAAAAAAGAAACCTAGATTGAGTAGAAAAGATTGAAAGAGATTTTGAAAAAAAGAGTATTATTTTTACTATATCAAATTTATACAGGGAAATACCTAACCTTTCAATTAAGACTATATTTCACCTAAAAGGGCAATGTACCGACATACATAACTTTCTAATATAGGTGACTGAAATTCGAAGGGTAATTGAAAAACACAAAAGAGACTCGCCAAAGTTGTGATGTTTCTATAGAAATGTAAAATTCAAAGATTATTGAAGTAAAAAGAGAAGGACTTTACACAAAAAAGTTTTTAAACTTTTAAAACGAAAATTGTAAACACATGCTATAATAATTTTATGTACACACTTTGTGTTTCCAAACAATTGTTTAGAAAAACCTTGATACAAAGTAAACTAAGCTAAAAAAAGTTGAGAAAAAAATCACGTCTTGACGTCTAAAAATTGTCAATTATTGAGTTAAACTACTCTGGGAGAAAAATTCAAACGATGAAGTAAAAGAGGGGATTATAACGCGAGGGAGTCAGAGCAAAACATAAAGAAAAATCAGTCGTGTGGGGGGCTCGAGACGAGAACTAATAGCTTTCATTTTGTAATAACTTGCCTCCGCTAGGTGAAAATTGCATTAGAACTTTGTTCTTTCACTTTGTTTTTAAAGTATTAAATAAAGTCTTCTTTTCACCGTTAGAGGTCGGAGTTTACAATGCGTTTTTATATGAGAGTAAAAGGGGATTTAGAGAATTAGTTCGTTCTTTGTGGGGAGTAATAAATCATTCATTTTGGGGATTTTCGGCTATTTGGACGCTGGTGAGTGAACCTTGGTATAAACTAACAGTCCTTATTTCAGTTTGCGATTTGCTTAAATGATAATAAAGGAACATTTTAATAATTCATTTAGATAAGAGTATTTTTTTAAAGCACATGGTCTGTTCGTTTTGGGCTAGTTAATAGCTTGTCGTTAATATCGAATTTAACAGAACATAACAATAAATATTGAGATAATTTATTTTAGCATTTTCGACTGTTACAGCGTCAAATTAAAGTCTAATAGTAACAAAACAAAGAGATTAGTTTTTTAAATAAGTTAATTTTTTCTTTTAAATTAAACTTACTTCTTTGAGTTTCGAGCTTTCTGCCCTGAAACTAGGGAAAGACCACTTTGTTAATAATTTATTTTTTTAATTACAATTTTCTCTTTCAATCAAATTGTGCACTAGTCCACTTAAAAATAAATTTGGCATATCTCCTCTTACAATTTTAAATTTTTTTTTGGTGATTTGTTTGAATTACTTATTTGAGTCTTTTGTTTTACACAAATTTCAATTCAATATATCTGTATTCCAAAAGGATTCAAAACCTATTTGGCGTTCTGTCCATTTAGTGGGCCCTGCCTTTATAAGCCAGGGTGGATTTTCACGTTCTTTGAGGTCAAAAAGATGGCCAAAACCTTGCTCAGTCACGCTGTTTTAATCTTTTTGATACCTTTTTTAGAATTTTGCGCTTTTTAGGTATTACAAAGTTAACGGGGACTTCAAACCGGATTAGTGGATTATTTTACTATTCAATATGATATTCCCCTATATTAAAATAAAAAGTATCATAACTCCTTTAATAAATACATTTATAGATAACTAACCTTCTTTCAGACTCCTCTTCGCTATCACTTATTGAAATTTCTACCATTTCATAATATTTATCTAATATTTTTATTTCAGCACTTAAACTGAAATCATTTTCATCTAATTTCTCAGGAATTTGATCATCAATTACCTATAAAAACGTTATTATTTTTATACAATTTTAAGTGCGTGGAACTCTTACTTTTTCAATTTCTTTGCTGTCCAATGTCTCATCATCATCATAAACTCTACTTTCTATAAATTGAGTGTTTTTCAGATTTTGGAATTCATTTAAAGAAATGTCCAATTTAAGGCCTACCTCGTCTAAATTATGTAATAAAGTATTTATATTGCAGTGTAAAGCATCTGTTTTTGTAAGCAAGTTCTAAAAAGGAATGAAAATCCATTATACCGTTTAATTTGTGTATTGCTTATTTTGATTATAACTAAAAAACCTGTAGTAATGGATTTAGTTCCTACATTTGTAAAAGCTTTAATAGTGTTCAATAAAGCTACATCTCCAGCTAGAGTCCAATTTTCAGATTGATTTATAATTTCATCAGTGCTCCAAGGTCTATTCCATATTTTTTCTTTATCATTTTCCATTTTTATTAAACAAAAAATTGAGGTTTAGCTATTTATTATAAAAATTGTATGTTGTCTCAATTACGACAAAATAAATAAAAAATAATATAAACTTAAATGAAAAAATACATGAGTCAAAATAATTTTGACATTCAGGTTCTTCTTTTTTCTCTTTCTTCTTTATGGCTAAAAATACAGGT
This sequence comes from Hermaeophaga mercurialis, assembly GCA_951812935.1. Lineage (NCBI taxonomy): Eukaryota > Metazoa > Arthropoda > Insecta > Coleoptera > Chrysomelidae > Hermaeophaga > Hermaeophaga mercurialis. The sequence continues at coordinate 14,092,292 of OX638366.1, forward strand.
TATTGTGACATACATAAGTTCTCTACCCCTTAAATTAGATAACCCATGTTGTTCACTGTCATAAGGTTATAGCAACGCATTTAGTTTTACGTTTAACTATACATAAGACTTAAATTAGTTTAAAGGAAAATATAGTGGCTTATTATTTCTGAATCCCAGTAGTGAGATCTAACACATAACTTCTCGTCAGACGACTTCGTATGCATCGCGCTATAAGTACCCAATTGGTGATGTTTGTCACGTGTTGTATTCCCCTAACCCCGGGTTCACACATTGGCGCCAACGTTCGCCCAATGTGTGTACCGGTGAAATAGCAGTGGGGACAACGTTGGTGCTAACGTTGGACCGTATCTGAAGTGAGTTGGTTTTTTCGCCAGATAATAAAGACATTGGAGCCAACGTTGAAGATCGTGGCTACACATGCCGTTGGCTTCAATGTGTGGACGTTTGAAGAAAAACAAGCTAACGTTGGAACGACCGTTCGTTTTAATGTATATATATATATATATATATATATATATATATATATATATATGCAGGGTGGTCCTTAAGTAATTGTACATAGAAATACAGTAGAATCCTCACTTTAAAATGTTAAGAGTTGAACTAACTTGCTTTAATAAAATGTTGATAATAAGAGAGATACAGGGTATTAAAAATGAAATTTTAATTTTTGCTTTTCACAATAACTTTAAGGTTTTTTGACATGTATACATAAATATTTGATAGTGGGGGTTGTTGGGTATGAGAAAACATAATTTTTTACCTATTTTAATATATTTTGTATTCTTTATTATGAGATTAAATGAGATTATCTCTAAAACCGTTAAGTTTTGGGGTTATTAACAGGCATACTTTTTTTTTGTTAAAATGATGTGGCTTTAATATTCTTTAATTAAAATTTTACTTTTAAAACCTCTCTTATTATCAACATTTTATTAAAGCAAGTTAGTTCAAATTGTAATATTTTAAAGTGAGGATTCTACTGTACTTCTATGTACAATTACTTAAGGACCGACCACCCTTTATATATATTTATATATACAGGGTGCGGCATTAGTGCGTCGAAGTACGATTAGTCCGCTTATAATTGAAGTTACGAAAAAAAAGTTTTTACAAAAAGTGTAGGCAGTCTTGAGATTCACATTTTAAAATTAGTTCCAAATATACAGTGAGTTCATGAACGCAGTGCCAGACAAAAAATTTGTTTTATTAAATGGAACACTCCGTATATTTTTACATTTTTATAAACCTCTTGCCGAGCTCATTTCACCTGAAAATCACATTTTTTTGAATTCAGTTTTATGTAGCAGCCAAATCGTTGAAAATCAATAAAAACTACTATAAACTACAATAAACTGCTATGGCATTAAAAAATATTTGATACAGAGTGATCAAAAATCAGATGGGATTTCAAATTTTTTATCAAGTAAATTTTAAGTATGGTTTTTGACATATGAAATTTATATTTTCATTCCATTTTAGATATGTGTCCATGTACACGCCCAAATATTTTATTTTTCGTCAGGGTATATATAGAATGTTTTTCCCGAATATGTAAGAGTATGTAAGAGTAAGTCTGTTAAAGTTAGGTCTGCTAAAAATGTTGTTGCTGAATGGTAAATAAGAGGTCTTGTCTAAGTTTAACGTTAATAATTTACTATCAAACCATTATTTAAAAGTTGGTAAGTCCATTTCCACTTTTGCCTGTAACTGTATCCAGGTTCTTGCTTGGTAAATAATGGCAGTATCGTCAGCAAAACCTATTATATCTCCTGCACTTGGTACAGAAAAAAGCTCATTAATATATATTGCCACTATAAATATATTTTGCAATATTTTACAAAAAAATATTTGAATATTTTTCATTTTAAAACAAAAATAAAGTAATCGATGTACAGATTTGTTTAAATATGTTTTTTTATAAATAATCCATTTCAAGTAGTTTTGAGGATATTAAAAGTTAAGAAAAAAATAAGTAGTCATTTTGTTGTTAATCAGAAAGTATAGCTTAATTTATTTGTCTGTACAAAAATATTGAAATAAATAAACAAACACAGAAATATATAAATAACATGATTTTTTTTTGTTTGGAAATGCATTTTATATACACTGGCAAGCGTCCTTTATTGTGTCACAATAACCTTGGAGGCGATAAAAATAGCAAAAATTCTTGCAGTATTCCTCATCACATAGTGGTTCTGGAAATAAAAATTGTATAATTAAACTAGTGTCTGTTATTCTAAGAACAATTTTAAAATATTAGTACTGAGAACTATTGAGAAGAATTATATGTAGAATGTTTCAATGTAAAAGTTCTTACAAATCAGTGTGATTCCGAATCTGGTGATAATATACATAAAAATTGTTATTCTCAAATGGAGACAGATATTTTACAAAAACAGATCAAATTGTTATAGTGAAAAGAAGGACTCTTAAATTACTAAAATTAAAAATTAAAAATATATTTATACCTATTTATAATCTTATATTTTACAGCCCCAAGTCTGGAAAAATAAGTATTTTCTGTTTTTAATTTCGAATTTTATTTCTGTGCTTCGAAATTTTAATTCTTCGTATAAAATGTGTTATAGTTAAAAATGCTAGTAAAAATTATGAATAGTTATCTACTCTGATTTCACCTACTTGGTAAATAATAACAATCGGATATAATCTTTTCGAATAAAATGTAGGTATAATACTGTACTCAACTAAGAGATTTGGCATAAGTCTTAGTTAAAATAACAATGAAAAAGGAAATGTGAATAAGAGACAATATGATTAAAATTCAATCAAAATTGTGAAATTTCAAGACCAGAGAATTAATTATTTTTCTATAATTATTAATAAAATTATCAGACCATCTCTGCTGTTGATTTTTGATGAGCTTAAAATTGGGTTCCTTAGGCATTTTCTAACGCATTACTTTGAATCTATGAAGAATTAGTAATTACCTTTCATAATTTTTTCTTTCTCCAACAAATTTTTGATCAAAGTCGACTCTTGATTGATAGCAGCGGATAAACTTATACAAAAAACAAGAAGTAAAAACGTCGACGCTACCTTCATGTTGTAAATAGTACAATGTTTTTTATCTCAGATTGCTTTATTTATATATAGAAAATATTGTTTAGAGTAATTATTTAAATATTTAAAGTACTGAATAAATAAAAAATATTTTTTATTCTTAGCACATGTTAGTTTTAACAATAAAAAATAATTTAGCTATTACCAGGGAATATGATTGTCAACAATTAAATAAAATATACAGTGCGTGTTCAAAGTTCTCTCCCCCTTGCTTACTTTTGAACTAAAAAAGTGAACTATATTCGGATTAAAACTAGGTTAAACGAAATATCATTTGCATGAAATTATTTGTTTTTCTTAAAAATAGAATTTTGAATGATTGCTCTTTTAGAAAAATCATTTAGTTTTATATTTGTCTTTACTTATCTTGTGTTTGTTTATTATTTATATGACAATTTTGCTTGTACATTTACAAAATTTACAATAGTAATTAGCAGAAATAAAATACTGATTGATCTCAAGAAATAACCGAAACTCAATCCTAAAATCAAATGAACATATACAGGGTGCGGCATTACGAAAAAAAAGTATATTTTGACATTTTTATAAACCTCTTGCCGAGCTGATTTCAACGGTGTATCACATTTCATGTCTATTATGTTTAATAAAGGATCTACAGCCACCTGAAAATCACATTTTTTTGAATTCAGTTTTATGTAGTTGCCAAACCGTTAAAAATCAATAAAAACTGCTTACATGTCTCTATCCTAACTTTTCAAGTTCTATGCTACGGCATTAAAAAAATATTTGATACAGAGTGATCAAAAATTTAAGATCCCATCTGATTTAGCTCGACAAGAGGTTTATAAAAATGTAAAAATATACGGGGCGTTCCATTAAAAAAAAAAATTTGACTGGCACTGCGTTCCTGAACAGACTGTATATTTGGGACTTCTGTCACCATCACATTTTTCACGTATTATTTCGCAGAATTCCAACCTTCTATCGAAGTCATCTTCATTCAATTTCTGAACTATGTGAAACTTATAGGGGAAATAATGATTTTTTCGCAAAATTCTGTGAACAGAACTTTTACTGATTTCATGTTGACACGCTTTTAATAAGGATCTTGAAGGTTCTTCAACAAAAGACTTTATGGCCCTTTAGTGAACTCCAAATTTTCAGATTTTTTCTTCACTCACTTATGGCTCCGTCCCGGCTACTTTTGGGGAACCCTGTATACTTGAAATGACCATATATTTTTGGCCCAGTACTAAAATTTATTTGTTCACATATTTTGTTTATGTATTAATAAACTAAGCTTACCTCAGTTTTTATATCTACAGTCTCATAACTGTGGATACTGATGGGGGAACCACTGTTTCATCTCAGAATGTTTCTTGTATTCATTAAAATACAATGCTCCAAGAAATTAACGCACCACTAATAAATTTCTAATTAATTTATTTGTAAAATTGAAATAATAAATCAAACATTATATTTTAACAATTTTTATTAAATTGCCTCTAAGTAAAGCATTTTTTAAAGAAGCAGTTCCACGATTAAGCATAAAGTAATGAAAAACAAAAAAAAACCTAAATTATGAATTTTAATTTTTTAATGAAACAAGGAGTATCAAGAATACTACGGAACTTTTCAACCTTAATATCGGATATTTCCACCTCTTATTTTAATCGTGTCCTGACATCGACGATTCTTAAAATAAGATTTCGAAGGATGTTTTGATCCAGACCATTCCAAATTTCAACCAATAGTCGCCCCACGTCCTCCAAGTTGTTGGGCCGGTTCGGATGAGCACGTAATTGCCTTCCGACCATACCCCAGACATGCGCTATTGGATTGGATTAAGGTCGGGGCTTGCTTGGTGGCTAGGCCATAGCTACAATGCCAACTTCCAATAGGTAGCCTCAAACTACACGAGCTCTATGAGGTCTAGAATTATCATGCATTAGCAAAAAATGTTGACCAGTATAAGGGGCAAATGGCACAACATGCTCCTGTAGAATGTCCAATATGTAGCGTTCAGCATTCAAATTTCCATTAGTTAACACTACCTGGTCTGTGTGTGCCGTTAATGAAATTCCGCCCCACACCATAACCGAGCCTCCACCGAATAAAGTAGTGTTCTGTATATTACATTGAGCGAATCTTTCATTTGGCCTTCTAAAAACACGAACTCGTCTATCACATGTATGCAGGTAAAATCGCGATTCATCCATCCGAAGAACTCGTTCCCAGTCAGCTTCTCCCCAATTCACGTATTCCATAGCAAAGTTTAACCGGCCTCTACAATGATCCACGGTTAATGCTGGTTCTCGGACAAATTATCTTCTAGAAGTCTTTGCCAACGGTTCCCAGGCTTACTTGAGGGCCTTGTGCGTCTTGAAGTTGTGACTGTACCTGTCTTGTTGTTTCAAATCGCTATCTTAGAGCGGAAAGCCTTCAAAAACGATTTTGGGCGGGGGTGGTGATACGATGTCTGCTTTGCCCAGCTCTCCTGGTATGCTCACCAGTTACCCTGTATCGTTCAATGATACGCGATATTGATGTATGAGACACACCGAATCTTTCGCCTATTTGGCGATAACTCCAACCTTCTTCGTGCAATACCACGACTTCTGGATTTGCGTTGCATCTTAACAGTTTACACTAAAAAGTATCGAAACGCGAATAAATTTTGCTCCAACGGACAAAAATCAGACAAATAACTGAACTAAAAGTCGATTTATCTTACAAAGAATGTTAGTGCTCCAGTGAAAAAAATTAGTAGCAAAAAATTATAAGCACGGAAAAAATTGTTTGGATAGTTAAAAGAAATAATATACAAGGATCCTTCAAAATGGGATAAAACATTTTACAGTTTAAAATGGCCATATTTTCCTAAAAATATTAACTGGTGCTTTAATTTCTTGGAGCAGTGTATTTTTATACAATAATTTTGGCCCTCACTTTGGAAAGAGTTTGATAATTGTCATTGTCTAACAAGGGAAAACTTGTATCAATACCTTCATCTGGAATTAAATATTTCATTTACAGGGTGAGTCATAAAGAATAGGACTTACTGTAAATGCAGTTTCAAGATGCAAAATAATAATAATTTGCTTAACAATGAGTCTACAATCGCTAGTTATTTTCCTAGATGCAGTGTGTTGCAGTTGAAAAATAATTATATTTACGCTAATAAATGACCATATTTTTTCTAATGGCAAAAGAAAATATTTTTCTACTTTAGGTACAGTATACCAGATCGGATCATATATGGCATACTCAGTAATATATATCAGTAGTAAATGTTTTAACGCCCGTTATTCACATTTTTTTTTTAATTAAAATTGGAAGAATTTATTATTTCTGCATTAAAAAGTACGATACACTTGTTTCATGTTCAAACTATTAATTGATTTCTTACTTAATGATGCTGTTTCTTCTTGTATATTATAGACTGATGATATTTGATAAGTGGTAGTTAATAAATGTAGAATTGCAAAATATTTTTTAAATTTAAATGGTTTTAAACTGGCGCACCAGCCGGTGTTTAGACATGCATTTTTAGTTTACTGGCACGCCAGTTTAGTCTGGCGTCAGCGAATCCATGCATATGTATACCCGCCTTTATTGTGTGTGTGTCTGTATATGCACGGGACGCAAGAATATATTTATTGAATACTACGCCGAGTGTATTTTTTAATCACACGTGTAAAAGTGTATGGAATAATTAAAACACATGTTTTTGTTTTATTTTAAATGTAAAAATACGATTTTAGCATAGAAATTAAAAGAAAAATTGGTGGGGGCCTATCTTAACCCTTACATATAAAGGCTGAGCAGTAAGAGTGTTAAAATAATATTATTTCTTATTACAATTATAAGATGTATTGCCCAATTAAACTATCAACTACCAACCAAGAAAAGTGACCGTTTGTTTTAGAGTAATGAGACAGATAATAGGACCGATAAAGTAAGAATCTGCTATAAGAACGGGTCGAAGCTTTCTCCTTAAACTGTTGTGCGCCATCTAGCACTGAAAACAAAAAACTGCAAACGGTACATAACCTGAAACTTGGTATTTAATAGTAAAATGTTATTTTGCTGGCTTACTTGTATATAAAATAAGGTTTTAAGAATAAAATTGTATTACATTTTTTAGGGAGATAAAATGTTCTGCATAAAAACCATCAAGAGACCTATAATAGATCCTGAAATTGAATGTACCGAAAATTTTGATTTTTCTGAAGCTCTGGAATCCGTTTATCCTTTATTAGATATAATTTTTGATTATCTGGACTGTAATAATTTAAGAGGTTGTTGTGAAGTTAAAAATACTTGGAAAGAAGTTGCTGAGAGGATTTTAAAGAAAAGAATTCAGGCTAGTTGGTTTACCTGTTTTAAAGGAGGAAATAATAAGAAGTCTAATATCTTTGAACACAGTGACAACCTCAATTTTAGTAATGTTGGCTTAGGAATTATTTTATATGATTTTAGAAGAATCAAACTTAATAAATATATTTGTGTGCATACAGACGTTTCTGGACAGTACAGGAAATCAGGTATTTAAATTTTGATTTATTCTCATGGATTTTCACAAAAATGTTAGATCAGGTTGAAAACCAACTAAAATTTATTATTATTATTGCCTTTTTTTCCAACGAAACACTATTAATCTTTTAAGAGTAATTAAAAAAAAAATGTGATACATTTCATATTTCCCCCAAATGAATATATATGTATATACATATACATCATTTAACTTGATCCTTTATTTAGTTAAGTTTGGCTTCATTTCTGATAGAATTTGGTATTCTTCTTACAGGGTGTATCTTAAAGTTAGGATTTTCAATCAGGTTGATATCATACATGAATTTTTAAAACATCCTAGGTATTTGAATACATCTTTCTCCTCTCTTTTCCTCATCTATTTCCTAAGCTTAGATCTTCACAAGATGTTCTTCCTTTATTTTCAATATGACATTTAACTGTAGCATTATCAATTATTAGTATCTGGTTTTCACTAATACCACAGAATATCTTGAATTCTATCAATATTTCAGAGACGGCACCAAAATTGCAGTCTTTAGCCAATGTTCTCAATATTGTAAAAAATTCGCCAACTGATTGATCTTCTATTCTTACAGTTTATAGTCCTGTATTATTATATTTAGTATGACTTTTATGTTGATATCATATGTTGTAGTTGGCTGGTTTGCTACATTTATGAATTATAATGGGGTGTATAATCCCAGTTTCTAGGTCCTATCACCTGCAAGAGCAGAAGCCTTTGTTGTGAAACCAGTTTTTCCCTACTCTGGCTCAAATATTGTGTTGATTTAAAAGCTCCTGACTGATGAAATTTCGATTTATCATTATTTCCATTTAACAATCTAAATTTTAACAAGTTTATTCTCATCTTACACTTCTAACACCATATAACATTACTTAACACATGTTATTATATTTGAGGGGGTTAATACCAGGCTATCCCCTACCTGAACCGAATGACATTTGATTTACGCAAAACTAACAATATTTTAATTTACAAGGAATTTGTAGAATTTGATTAATATTCATCTCATATGCATCTTCAGTTCAAAAATAAATGTTCTTGTTTCATTAATTTGTCGTGGAAATAATTATTTTTATGGCTTGACCCAATGTGGTTCCAAGAAAAAATTATGAAAACAGTCAAGATCCTAATTAAGAACTGCTTTGATTTCTTTTTAAAAACTTTTATTTTTAAAATTACATATAAAACTTGGCGAAACATATTCAAGTACTAAATTAAATTACAGTCAAAGTATCTACACAGTCAAAAACTGCTTGATTTTCTTTAAAAAAATTTTTAAATATTAAAAAAGTTTTAACATAAAAATTCAAATTTTAGCCTTGTTACTCAGTGTCCTCCTGATCCTTCAAAATTATTGGAACTGTATTTTTTGTCCTAGCTTTATTGAAATATAAAACATATGAACAATTGGAAGGACAAGTTCCGTCAATGTTTTCAAATCTTCTTTCTTTTCAACACTTATCTCGTGTCCATTATCATACAAAATCTGTGGTCTGTCTGGAATGGATGAGGTTGTATTTGTTTTTCCGACATTCACCAATTGAAAGGTGTGTAAATTGTTATACCTATAAAAATATTAAACAATAATAGGTTGATTCTGATTATGATTTGAAGAAAGTATTTTTCGTTTGTCATGCTAAAATTTTCGTTACTTACATGTGCTTTAGTAAAATCCATAAACGAAAAAAAATCTGCTAATGACATTTTCTCTATAACAATAGTTTTTTTGCTAATTTTCCGACATTTATCCAATCGACAAGGATAAAAATATTAGGGTAAAACTGTTTGTTTTTCTCAAATACTCCAAATTAAGAATCACACGCTAGAAACGAATGTCCACTAACCAGGAAATTATTGGCAAAACAACGATAATTTTATTCCTATTATACATATTATATTATTATATTATACATATTTCTCCTTAAAACCCTGCAAAAGACAGGATCCTATTTCATAGGGCCCTTTGGTTGCTTTGGATTCATCCTAAATGTACATAACTGCTTCACCAATTCCTAAGATGTGTACGCCTGAAAAAAAGTTTATATAAAAAATAAGAAATATACCATTATTTCACGAAAAACTGTGGTATTGCCTGCTTTCACTTCCTAATTCGTTTTCATTTGGGTTCGAGCTTGAAGTTGTTGGCAATCCGACAAAGCCTTCAGAAGATTTTTGTGTATCTCAATTCAATTTTTTAATTCAAAATTGTCTTAATGGAAAAATTGCACATGATACGACAATAGATAGCACGATACAATTGAACATAATAGTGTCATAAAATAAATGTAGTTCAATTGGAACTCTAGTATATAAACTCCTGTTCAAAATTAACGCACCACTATAAATTTTGTAATTATGTCTTTGTTTTTGCACTCTTTATTTAATTTAGCGTTAGTATAATATAAATAAAGATAATTAAAAAATATTGCACCAGAAAACCTTTATTTTTAATTAAAGTTCGAAGAATTATACAAAATTTGGCGATCAGGTACAAAAACTTAAAAATTATAAAAATCTACTTAACTTTACAAACAAAAAGAAAATTCCAATTTACAAAAAACAATTGAACTTCAATAACGCGTAGTACCTCCTCAAGCTCTTATAACCGCTTGCATTCGTCGGGGTAAGCTTGTTATTAAGTTTTGGATGGTTACTTGAGGAATGTTTTCCCATTCCAAGAGAAATACACGCTCTAACTCTTGCAGGCTCATTGGGGCAGGTACATGACGCCGAATTAATCTTTTTAGAACATCCCAAAGGTGCTCTATTGAATTTAAGTCAGGGCTGCATGGTGGCCACTCCAAGATCTGGATGTTGATTTCATTTAAGTAATCCAAAACAGTCCTTGCAATGTGAGGTCTTGCATTATCTTGCATGAAAAGGAAGGTATCTCCTATTAAATGGCGCAAACGGCATCACGTGATCTTGAATAATGTTTTCCAGATAGAATTCTGCATTCATAGACCGCGGACGAATAGGAACCAGCTCTGTGCGTGCCTCAAAACATATTCCCATTGGAAATCCTAAGAATTTTTAAAAATAGTTTCTTATACAACTTAGTATCATTGCCATGAAGAGGTAATTAAAATTTTTCCATTGAATGAAACTTTTCAAACGTTTCTTTGTTCGCCCTCACTGAATTTTTCGAAACAGTTTTAACTGCAGCATGACTGTTCACAAATGAATACTCTTCCAAGGGCAATGTTTCCCTTAGTATTTGTATATACCTTTTCTTGAACTCTACTCTTCTATAAATATTTTTTTTCACTTTTCTGGGTTTTCTCCCGTATTCTCTTTCTTTGACTTACTTGTTGATTATTATTATCAACAGTTTCAGAGGGCACATACTCGGAATATGTTGACGAGTCACATTCACTCCACTTTACATAAGAAAAAATGAGCTATTTAAAGTAAACAATATGGAGAAATAATGGGATCAAAATAAAGCATAAATTAATTAAAAAGGGTCATTAAGTACATACATTCCCACAATATCCGCCCAGCCATAATATTATTATAACACTATTTTCAATCAAACTTTGAATGTATTTGTAAGGTTAGTGGCTGAATAGACAGCGACCTGCATACCAGGCCACCTATATTATATTTTGGTAGACAGATAAGTTTAGTGTCACAAATTAGGTGTGAAGGAAACATAGACATCTTGATGTAAATTAGTTTTTTTAGTTGAATAAAGATCTAATAGTTATTCAAGCATCCCTTATTTTTCCGCCATCTCTGACACATTTAATATTTTAAATATTTATTAGTAAAAAATATTTAAATTAGTTAATTGTGTAAATTTCTAAGCAAATAAAATATTAGTTTTATTGAAACCTCTACGAAAACAGTCTCATGCAACAGATTTTAATAGTTAAAAAAATGCTAAAGCAGTCTATGTCTCATGACTAACTTTGCAGCTGATATCGTCAGGCTCTGAACTGCATTGAGCTGTCATCTCTTGAATGTTGAAAGAACTACTTTTAGCCCACTCTGGTGGATTTTTAGGGTTTCCTGAAAATCTGGTGAAAATCCATGATGATCCTGTAAATTCTAATTGTATCTTACTTATTTTTACTTGTTGTAAAATACGCTATTTTAAAAGTTCCAGAATATTTCGAAGATGAGCTAGTTCCGCATAACACTGACTACTGTGTTATATCGTGTCCGAAAGTTGTATCTTATTTTAGTAAAAACAACAAAAATCTGTGTCACGTTTCGTATTTTGACGGATTCTTTTTTCCAAAAATTCCACAAATTCGTACAACAATGTTCCACTGTAATCCTGTCGGGAAGGATGGAATTAAAAGCACAGTTGAGTCCTACATAAATTCGGATGAAGAAATTAAATGTTTACTAATGTTCTCTACAACTGATCAAAAGAAGTCTTTGTATAATTTATTAAAACACATGATTCCAGAGTAAGTAACCATATTACATTACATAAAAAATAAGAGGGGTAGGCAAATTAAAATCGAACAAACGCTAATAAGTGACAAAGGAATGTCTTCTATTCAAAAGTAATTGCCAAAAGTGTTAATACTGTCACTGTACTATCTTGTATAAGCACGGTTTTCGTAATTGTGTAAGGAGTCAATAAGAGACGATAAATCCCCTAACGATAACAATTTATTCTAATAATAAAAATGGTCAAATAAAACAAGGTACACTACACTATAATGAATATTAATAATAAAAAGGGTTCTTACCATAACATAAATCATAGGGGACATATGGAACTGTCCGAATTTGGGCACTCGACTTGATACCGCGTAATACCGGTGACTACGGTTCAACACCGCTTCACAGGTATGAGTCTGCTTCGCCCCGTACAGTCAGAGACTGCCTTTCTACCTCAATGTGATCGTCTCGTATTTATATTAAATACTGTTTTGGTGTTCTTGAATAGTAACCTCGTGAAGTTGTGAAAATGCGCACAAATTTTTCGAAACTGCAGGTGATCTTTGAGAATGATATGTAGAGAACCATGGCTAATTGCAAACTGAACACGAATTTCTTCCTTAATGATTCGTTGGTTTTCCCGGATAAGATTCATCGATCCGCGCAATCACATCAGTAGTAAAGGTTCGTCTTGCAGTGATGTACGTCCTTCTTGTAATTTCTTATGCGACTCGTGCACACTTGTCAGGGACATGCAGTGTTTCTCATACACAGCAGACATGCGGCGATGAATTTCGCATGTTCCAGCACTCTGGGTCACCAAAAAACGAACCACACCTGTCTACTCTTTTTTGCTTGTCTCCATCTCTAAGATGGCAATATCAATTATTAAAACTATCTTGCCAGCTTTTACGAGTAATGTGTTTTATGGAAGGTGTTCGGTTTTCATTTGACTACCCCTCATAGTTACATAGCAGTAGAGATCACAATACATTAATAGGTCATTTGTTACTAAAATAACAATGGGAAACCAATTTATGCAATTTTGTCATAGCGACCGCGTCAATGCCTTGTCCTAGTGTTTTTTTTTAATGTCATAATTTTAAGTCATTGTCGAATCGAACCAATAGCTATAAATATTATTCCCTCATTTCACATAATCGATACGAATGTTTCCGGGAGCATCCGACAAACTCACCTTGGGCTTGGACTCTTACAAACAACCCGCAACATCGACTGTCCCTGCGTCTCAATAGTATTGTGATGGATCCATATTTCGTCATGCTTACGAAACGGTGCACAATTTCTTACGACTTAAAACAATATCACTATATTTGAATATATAGCCTAATCGCGCCGATAGTAAAATATTTTTTTAATATATTAACTTCCACCACTTTATTACAAATTTTAGAATTCATGTCACCTGGATACAACAAGAGTGTTGACTATATCTGTTTGATTCAATTACTTGATTGGTCCCTGTCATTGACTTCAAATTTAAAAAATCATTTTTAGCCAAACCGCAGATTAAAAATTGAATAATTGTCTTCATTTACCGTCTGTTATAGTTTCCAATATGCATTTCAGTTCTTATTAACTATATGTTATATATATTTTTAAGAAATTAATGAGATTAGTTATCAATAAATGAATAGTTGTGTATAAAATATAATATTTGAATCACAAGTAATGAAATTATATTACTCTCAGATTATTAAGACATTCGAACCTCATTTAGTACCGTCGATGTTATTAACCCCTTAAATTATATACAAATTTTCCAAACTTTTCCCCTGTAGAAATATAAAAGACGGGGTTGGCTTTGTATTTTAGATTATTTTGGAATTTTATTTTTAGATAATAGGGTATAATGTAGATGCCCCAGTATATTTTTTATGTTTTTCCATAAATGAGTGACTTATAAATTTTTAACTGGTTAAGGAAGCGAGCATGTAGGGTTCACTAATATTGTTTCAACGTCAAATTTTTAGCTCGACATTTACTGTTGTAGAGTTAAAACGATCTTATAAGATATAAAATTTTGATCTAATTTTTAATTTGAACATCAATTGACTTATCCCAGATTTTTCAGATATGTCAAGGCGACAATTTTGTATTGCCACAAAGAACATTTTGACGGTTTTCGCCTTTTTAATCTGAAATGTCAAAATAATATAAGGTACTAGTTACAGTATGGAACAGCCAAATGGGGTGAATTCATTATTTAAATTATTTTGAATATTTATAAAAAATCCGAAAAAACATCAATTTTAGATTAGGAAATTACATTCTGCAACGAAAACATTTCATCCCTACATTGAACTCCCTTGAAGTAACAGTTATACTCTAAATTTTTAAATGGGAAGTAGGGGCTTGTGATACATAATTTGAAAGGTCTCTTCAATTTCTATTCAAAAATGTTATTGTTTTCAGATTTATTGCAAAAATTAACCTAGAGAAAATTAAATCATCTAATTGACGAAATATTAACTAACAATTTATCTTGGGTTTAAGAACTTCTGTGTAGTGTTCTGTTGTACACTCAGGGCTGTTAATTTGGTGATCAGAGGCGTGGTTGGTTTTATATTTTGTATTTGATGTACCATAGTTTCTAGAAATTTTTTTATGTTTCATATTTCCTCTTCCTGTTCATCCGAGCATATGGCACATATTGTCTTATTCCGGCGTACATTTTTTATGGAATTATTTTTGGCGGGTATACCATTTAGGTATAGTTAAGTCTTTCCAAGACATATTTTTCATGTTTTTTATCTGATGAAATGCTTTTGGCGCACATTCGCAGCAAATTGATTTAGTTTCATTTTTATTTTTGCGTATGAAGGGTACCTTGATTTCTCATATTAAATTATTTTGTTCTTTTATAGTTTTCAATTTCCTCCTTCGAATATTCTGGGCAACTTTGACATTTTTAATTCAAGGATTTTTTCAATGCTGTAATAATTTTTTAGCTTGTTATGTAGTTCTTTCTATTTTCATTTTTTTTAGTAACGGTCCTTTCAAATTCATTTTCCTTTATCAGGTATTTTAGATGTTGTAGTGGCCTGGGTCTGAACTCTTTGTTTGTATTGTAGATTTTTGTTGGTTTGAAGAATATGGCTCACTAATTTCATCTTCTGAAAGCTCAGAACCCTCACTTTGAGAAGGTATATCTCAGAAAATCTAACGTTCTACCTGCACCTTATTTCCGTAAACTTTTTCTACAAACCAAAAGATTCTATAAAAAACATATTTCTATATATATATATATATATACTAAATAATATGTTCTAGGAACCAATTTTTATCCATGTTTTAGCTGATTTACAACAATAATGTACTTGTACACAAAAGTATCGTGATAATGATCATAAATACTCAGCACTAATATACGAAATCTCTTAGACAGCTTCGGTACCACCATAATTATTCACCAAAAGTGAACACAGTAAAATTTTAATTTTGTGTTCCCGATTGAGAAATTTATGTAATAGAGTGTTAATTATACGCTATGATTTAAATTGAGTTTCGAATTTTTATACTTCAAACAAGGATTTAGAAAGTTAGCAATAGATTGATGACAAAATGAAAATGTATTAAAAAATATTTTCAATAATGATTTAATAAAATAATCTCTTCCATAAAATGTTGTTAGATAAATTTTTATT
This sequence comes from Hermaeophaga mercurialis, assembly GCA_951812935.1. Taxonomy (NCBI): domain Eukaryota; kingdom Metazoa; phylum Arthropoda; class Insecta; order Coleoptera; family Chrysomelidae; genus Hermaeophaga; species Hermaeophaga mercurialis. The sequence goes on from OX638366.1 coordinate 14,107,970, forward strand.
TTCCAAAAGTTAGTTTCGTATATCAGTCCGTTAAAAATTATAGGGGAAAAGATAATTGGATACCCTACATCAAATTTGCAAATTTCAGAAATGATGCTACTTCAGTTGCAGTAGGGGGTGGAATAATCAGAGGAACAAAAACTTTTCGAAAAATTAATCCAGGCAAACGTATTTTTTCGACGAATGACGTTTTCTGCATAGTATTTCTAAAAAATAAAGACACAGAAGCGGATTTTAATGCTTTTTCTTACGTAATATTTGGTGATGATTTGTCAAAAGATGAATTCGCGGAAGAAGTTTATAAGGTAATGAGTATGTATTACTTTTAAAATTATCATTTATATTTAAAATACTTATTTCCAGTTTAAAGAAAGCACATTTCTGAGAACCCACAGCGTAGTAATTAGAGTTTGTTGTTCTGCAAAAGTCGATGCAGATGAAGAGCCCATGATTTTCAATAAATTTTTTCCCGGAATACCAATATTTGGATTTCATGCTGATGGTGAGATAGGTTGGAATTGCGTATTGACAACATCAAGAACAGAAGAAGGTAGGTTTTTTACATTTTAGATGGATATCAAACAGTGTGTGAACATTGAAACAGTAATACTAAAAAATTAGAACAAAAAATATATTAAAACTATAAAACAATCAATAATTATGACGAATGAGAATTAAAAAAGGCTAATAATCAATAATTTACTGTTCTAGTGCAAGTCTGAACAATATGAAAATAACATTCAGATAATGATGAGTTTGAAAATATATTTTAGGTCGCTTTGAGATAAAAACACTATTTGGAGAACAAACGTTTTAAACAGTGACTATTAAGCTCATAATAATTTTCTTTCTAAAATTTTAGATATACAAGAATCGCAAGCAAAAAAGGCAAAACACAAGTATCCGAAGGTATGTCATCAGTGGTCTACAGTATTTGTTCTTATTACTTGGGGAGCCATATTATCATAACAGTATTTTATATTTTAAATGTTTGAGGATTTTATATTTTTTAAAAACACACAACGTTTTGTGATTTTAAGTATTAACAATAAAATTTCATGAGTTAAAGAATATCTTATTGAAGTTTTATTTTAACCAACTTTTGTCCCTGATATTATAGGCCCTTTAGTGTTTCAGGTTTTTTGTTATACGGGTGGTCTAATAATTATCGATTACTTAGTACATCCCTTATGAGAAAACTAAGATCAAATTAATTGTTTCAACTCTTACTTTGTAGAAACTATCCATAATAAATATGAACAGATAAATTATACTTGAACCAGGTTTCGATGTTTAACACATCATTTTCAAAATTTCATAGATGTTTGACAGACTTTTTATAAGCGTAAACAACCCCATGTCATAAACACTCCAAGCAACCTTTCAAATCAAGTTCTTCTTTCTTGTCACTTACATAAAGCACTTCCACCGTTGTTTCCATTGTGTTATTAAGTGTAGGTTTGTGTTTAGTGTCAATGAGGTGTTTTGCGCAATGTGACTTATCTGGTTGTTTTAATCTATAAGCTCGTAAGTTACACAGTACCATATGTTAAAATTTCTAATAGTCTGGCCAAGATAGTTGGCGTTACAATCAGGACAATTTATTTTGTAAATACCCGATATTAAAAATTTATTAATTTTAGGTTTTACATTTAATAAAAATGAACCTGCATTATTTCTTACTTTAAAAGATGTTGTACAAGATATACGAAACACTAAGAAAAAACGAACGTGGAAAGAGCGAAACTAAGAAATAAAAATATGAAGGGTGAACGAAACTAAGAAGAAGAGGACTAAAAAACGTAGAACGGATCTAAAATGGAGAGAACGAAACTAAGGAAGGCGAAAAGGAACTAAAGAGAAAGAATACTATAGAAAGAACAAAACTAAAAAAGAAACATCGAAAATATGAAAAGAAAGATGATAGAAATTAAGAAAACTAAGATAGAGATAACAAAACAAAGAAGGAAATTAAAAAAAAGAACAAAAAGAACTAAGAAAGAACGAACGTAAAAGGAATGAAACTAGAAAAGACCGATATACAAAATACGAAATTAAAAGAGAATGAAACTATGAACAAAAGAACTGAATTTAAAAATGGGATCCACTCATTGGAGCCAACGTTGGCTTGTTTTTCTTGAAGCGTTCACATATTGGGGCCAACGTCAGTTACCTACATGTAGAGTCAACGTTAACATGTCTGATGCAGAGATAGCAGCCGGTGCTTCCATTGCTCTCGACTCATTTTCGCTAATACTAAACGATCCTCACCCCTTCGTTGCTAAGCATCTACTGAATAGAATCCGAATGTGTGGCCGCGATCTCCAACGTTGGCACCAATGTCATTGGCGAAAAACCCGACTCTCTTCGGATACGGTCCAAAAATTGGCCCCAATGTGTAGACCTGGGGTAAGACTAGTCCTCTAGATCTAGAATGGAGTGGAAACTATCATTTTTGCATTCTAATTTTCCGCTTGTAGTACTATCGGCTTTGGTACCTTATGCAGAAGGTAGATGTGAGCCAAAATTCGAGTAATGAGACATCGTACACAAGACAACAAGGAGAATATGCGAAAACGTCTTGTAACAGGAAAAGGGAGATTGATCCAACTCTCCAAACAGGTTTGAAAAGAAGCGAAATTCGATACTTCCCCATGAATCTATTTATCAATTGTATTATTTTAGTTGAAATATGTAGCAGCCTAATTAAAAACTATTAGAAGATCATAAATAAAAATGTTTTATAACAAAAAATATAAACAATTTATTTAAAATAGAAAAATACCACACATATAATCCTCCAACAATATTTTAAACATTAAATGTAAACGCAAACTGTCACATTTTAATATAGTCTTACATTTATTAGGTTAATAACTTAGACAGTCAAAGTAAGAATGTTTCTTTTTGTCAATATATTGTCATTTAACTATATTTATGATTTGGCCACTTATTAGCCTATTAAATTGTGTTGAGCTCTGAAAAAAATATTTTTATGGGCGAAAAATGACCATTGTTACCAATCCTAATACATAGGCTAGTACTAATTTAAAATTTATGCTAATATGAAACTGTGTTGGAATACTGGATGGTTGGGGAACTTCTTCTTGAGTAGGTAATAATAGTGTAAGTATGCACACTAAGCCTATTATTATTGCTAGCACATAATTTGTTGAGTGAACCGGTAGTGACCTAAAAAAAAATTCACTTGTAATTATCTTCCCCAAAATACACGTGTATGTTAAAAAAGGTTAAAAGGCCAAGTATTTAGTTATCTAATAAGGCACCGGTCATAATTGAGTTATTGTTAAAAATAACATTAACATAATATAATAAATAATAAAAAAAAACAATATGAAGACATACTTATATATAAGATTTGAATGACAATCTGTAAATATGGGAAAAGAAAATTCCCTGAGGCAGACCAAGAAAATAATCCAGATAAGTGGTATATAGAAATATGTGACAGAAACCAAATCGAGGAAACATAAGCAAAAAAAAACGACAAATTAAAAAAATATATAAAACTATAGACTTGAGGCTGGAGATTCATTTTTTTTTTAACTTATAATAAGTAGGGGTTCATTAGTTCCATCTACTTTTAAATTTAAGTGAATAAATTAAAATTAAATTTTAACATCTTAAACTAGTATATTTAAAAAATAAAATCTCCTACTTTTTATTTGTCGTAACATTTAACCGAAATTGAAAAAAAAACAAAAAGTTATTATCTTCAAAATCAAAAAGTAGGAGACTTCATTCTTTACCTATTTTTACAAGTACATATGTTTCTAAACTATTTTAAAATTTTATTCAATAGTTTTTTAGTGTAGTAGGAAAATACGTTTCAGACATATGACAAATTTATTTGTCATAATGGAGACTATTATATTTTTGAGTTCATACATTCTCAAATAGATGTCAAAAGGAAACAATCGTTTAAAGAGGATCTTCCAAACCTTTGGAAAAATCTACAGATTATAAAATACTAATTAATATATTGAATATCAACAGAAGTAGCCGTTTACCATGTTTTTTTACTAAGTAGAACTTCAGATAGAAAGTTCGATATGTATGTTCAAACTTTTTTACAGAGGCATTCACTTACCTCGTTCAAATACTTAATTACTTTCTAGAGTCTTTAAATTTAAATAAATATTTAGTTTGATCCATTAAACAAATGTCTGATGATAAAACTTTGTTCTAATCTTCAATTCAAATCAGATTTTTTTAATAGATCAAACTATAAATTATATTTAAATTTAAAGATTTCAGAAGGCAATTAATTAAATGACCTATGTGAATATCTCCTTCAAAAAGTTTGGAGAAACATACATGCGGAGTTTTTTATCTACACATCTAATATTATAAATGTATTCTGCTAATGTATTGTAAAGAAATAAATAGTGGAACAGAACAATATATTCAGATATTTAATTAACTATCTGATAAAAAGCACGTAAAACAAATTCGTAGATTCAATATAGTGATATCTGTTTAGTAAAAAATTGTTATATATGGGATCTACTAAATTAGGTTACTGTGATGAAAACTATTACTCCAGCCTTATATGATTAATATACAGCTCTACCGTATAAATTAAATAGTTGGTTTTGACTGGGAAAAAAGTTTCATACTTAATAAACAAATACATGTTGAAACTTTTACGTGTGTATGCTCCAAAGAAATTGAGTGCGTCCTGTTAAAAATTAAATACAGTGATACGTCCTTTTATTTATCTTGTGTATATATACCACCAAAGACAAGCAGGGAAGGGTACACTAAGTATTTTGACTTTTTAGATAGTTTTTTAAAAATCGATATAAATATTGTGATTGTAGTTGATTTTCATTTGTCAAGTTTTACCAAGAACAGCTATGATAAAAGTACCTTACTAACGCACTTTTTAAGTCTAAATAATCTTAAGCAAATTAATAACATTGAAAATGTTATGCAGAGAAAATTAAATTTAGTTATAAGTAACTTATCTAAGATATAAGTTTTTAAATGTGATATGCCCCTAGTGAGCGAGGATAAGCGTGAATAAGTCTCGCATGCAAAAAATAAAATATAGATAAAGTAAAACTTGTATATGAGTATGATGGGGTGACTTTCTTAAATCGTTAAACCTAGTTAAGTGTTGTGATTGGAAAGACATGGAACTTTTACCTAATCCCAACAAAGCACTGTCATACTTCTATGAAAAAATGTATGAATGCCTTGAAAAAAATATTTCTGAGAAAAAAATAGAGGAACAAAGCTTAAATATCCACAATGGTTATTCCTAGACCTGATTAGAAATACAAGGAAAATTATTTTACAGAAAAAAAAAGAATATGTCTGATACTTATTTGTCCGAATTTAAGCAATTAAGAGTACTTATTAAAGAGCAAATGGCATCGACATAAATTTATTTATTTATTTATTTATTTCAAAAACTTTACAAATACCTCTGGTTTTTACATGTAAAGTGAAGGGATTGAATCCCTAAGAGGAAGACAATGTGTAAAGTACACTAAAAAATACTAACGTAATATTAAAATATATAACTATTAAAAATAAGCATTCAATCATAAGACACATATATTAGATAAGGAGAGTTTAACTAATGACAAAATTAAAGCAAATCTAAGAACATTGTGCTCAAAAATATTTTTTTGTCTGTTTAACATTAGTTATATTAAAATGGTCTATGTCCAACTTTGTTATGCATACGTTACATTGTTCTAGCATAGTGTTAATTGGGAATAGACCTTTCTTTTCAACAAAAAAACATTTCTTTATTTGTTATTCTTAAATTAATTTTTGGCATCTTATATTTCATGTATTGAGCTAATTTGCAATCATATCATTTAATATTGTTAAGAACATAATAAATGAAAACAACACTATACATGTTTCTTCGTTGACCTAAGCTTTTAAATTTAAACACATCAAGTTTATATTGATAGGATATCATAAAAGAATATACACCATATGTTTTAACATGAAGATACCTTAAGACTCGGTTCTGAACCTTTTCTATCATATTTTTATTAACATCCGCTACAGGTGACCAAATGTTTGAACCATACTCAGGATGAGGTCTTACTATGATTGCATAAGATAGTCAATGTGTTTACATTTGAAATATTGTCTACATTTATAAGCCAAAGAGTTTATTAGTACTGCAGCTCATAGTAGGTACCTAATTAAATAAATAAAATTTAATTCATACAAAAAATATACATATAAATAAATATTAAATAAATGCAGAGTTTTAGGGCACAATAGAAGGCAAATTCTGTGTGTGCACTAGAGTTTTGACCAAAAAAAGAGAAAAAAATAGAAAACATATATGGTACCCAATTCACAGTAACAGCATACTACACTACACCACAAAAAGGTATCTCATTGCATACGTTAATCCAACTTGTGATAATCCAATGTTCAATTTTACTTTTTAACTTAAAAGCTTAGTATTCCTAATTAAAAACCTTAGTATCTTATAAGCTTTATTTGCACAGTATTCAAAGTGATTATTGAACTTAAGATTGCTTTCAAATTTAATACCCTTGGTTTCTGTTTCCCTGTGAAGCAGTATATTATTAATGGAATATTCATATTTGATTGGTATAACTTTACGCGTGTAAGTTATCAAAGAACATTTTGTTACATTAAGAAACATACGAAATATTTGTAATATGTAAAAAATATAGAAGAAAATGAAAGAACGGACCCAAATAGTTTTTGGGGCTTTATAAACTTAAAAAAAAAGGTAAGTGGTATTCCAAAAGATGTCACTTATAATGATTTAAACTTCTCTGGTCTGTGAGGTCACAAACGCATTTGCACAGTTCTTTCAATCAGTTTTACTAACACATATAGATCAACTGATTAACACTAAAAACCGGGGGTACCTTTTCTTTTCTACAGTAGAACAACGATATAGAGATATTTAATACAAATTTAAGAGAAATTAAATCTATACTGTTAAATCCTAGTTAGTAAGTCATAGCTATGTAAGCCAGGTTTTCTTTTCTAGTATTTAGTAGTTGCTGTGTTCCTTTTTTATATATATTTTTATTTTCCCATACATGTAATTACTTTTAAGTGTTTATAAGGAGTACGCAATCAATAAATAAATGACAGGGAAACGAGATCGTCAGTAAATACCAGATCTAGGATGCGCTGTGGAGAACTAAAACAAAATTTATTTGGTCGTGCTTAAGGAAGTCTAGAAGAGAGATGGCGGAAGTTGGTTGTATTTTAGTGGGTATAACGTCATCACCGTCAAGCCCCCATTCAACGAATGAGAGATTGAAGTCACTACATAGAATTAATTATATTTGTTGCGAAGTGATTCACACAGACTAGCAAAAGACAAATAACATTCCAGTGCTGAATTTGGAAGAATGTATAAACATCCAACTATTAAGTTAGTGTTGATTATTTTGGTCTTTACTCTTGTGTCTTCATACTGTAATGAAGATGGGATGCAAATAGAAGTAAATGGAAGACGAAATTGGTATAAGAGTTCCACCACCACGAACGCAACTGAGCAGCGCATAGTTTCTATCCTTTCGAAAACGGTATAATTATTAGCAAAGAATTCCGAACTGTGAAAATTATCATTAAGCCAGGTTTCAATTAACATAATAATGTCATAATTGCAAGAATAAGTGCTGTTCAATAAATCAGTGGACTTGCTCCATAGATCTCGGACATTTTGGTAGTATAAAGTGATTAGATTGTTGAGTTGTTGAGATTTTGAATAGTCGACGTGGCCGTAAAATTTGGTTGGATATTAGAATCAGTTTTGTCACAGACATAATCAGAATGCGTTATAGGAATAAATGAAGGAGAAGAATATTTTCCTCTCGGGGAAGAAAAAGTAGCACTTTTCTTCCTCAAATAATATTTATTTTCTGTAGACAATAGAAAAAAAATACTTTTGACTTAGGAAAACGATTACCTTACCTATTTGCAAAATATACTCTTTCTTCATCTGTTGAACTTGTTCTATCTGAATGGGGAGGCAAATTTTGAAAGTCACCATCATTTGAAATATTATCCTTTTCACCAGGCATTAAAATAGCTTCTAGGTCACGTTTTCCAAGAAGCTAACAATAAAAATTTCTTTCATAAAAAAATATTTATTAGTAATAAAAAACAATTTTTCTTAAAACGTTACATAATAATGGAGTAAAAATATAATAAACTCCGAAATTAGTAGCAAGAAAATTGAAATAATAGGATTGTGAAAAGACTATAATTTCCGATTTTTTTTTGTAATTCTTATTTTTGTAAAATAAAAATAATTAGTTTTATGTAAACAATTATTTGTATTACAAAATTGATTACCTGTTTCGTAGCATGATCTTGCATGGATATCCTAAATTTATCAATTACATTGCAATTTGTACTATTAGGAACAGAGTGCCTTATAATAATATCAATTAACATATGAGGTCCTATACTTCCTTCTGGATCTATTACTTTGTATTTATTAGGGGCAGTAGATAAAACTAAAATAAAGTTATCATAGTTAAGTTCTGTAAAGTTTTTGTTATTCAAAACAATATACCTTTAAATCTTACAGGAAAGTCGTAAGGATTATAAAGAGTTAAAAGTTGCTTATGTGTCGATTTTGAAGCTAAATAAAATTTTAATGAATTAGGAAATACAAATATTGGAATTTTTTTAATATTTAAGCTCATAATGTAGATTAAAACCAACACTTATTCTTAAATGACACATCCATTATTTGATATTCCAACATAGGCTGTCACAACTGTTGACAGCTTTATGACTCAAAGGAAAGAATAAATTATATATAGAGAGAGAATCTTCCATCCTTTTTCTAGTGCTCCAATACCATCATTATTATTGTTTACCATACGTTCTTGAATCCAATCGTGTTTCATTCAATGTACATATATGCTACGACTTTCCACTCGAATATAACTATTTATCAGAGATACCCAGGTGTTGAAACATAAGATTGCTGAATATTTAAAATATCTCTGTGGATATTAAAACGATATATCACAGCGCCATCTCAGCACCAAACAAAGAAAACTATGAGATTTTATCGCTGTGTTCAAGTTTTGACGTTTTGTAAATGCACTTGGTCCTGGTAAAAAAACGTCAGTGTATGTCAATTTTCTAACCTATAAAAATAAGCGATTTTTAATAAAGTTATAAACTTAACATTGTAATGGGTTCGCATAATAAGATTCGTCAACAATCGAGATCACCAGTATCCAAAAAATATCGTTCTACTAAATCTAGAAGTAGATCTAGGTCTCCTGTTCACAACAATAAAAATGTCCAAGATAGTATGGATAAACTAAGGTATGGGTCTGGTTATCGATCTACAGATTCAAGTAAAAAATATAACGGAGATGACTTTATGGAGTCCCGGAGACAACGGAGAGAAGTATTGGGAATACCTGGTTGTCCCTCTATATGGGGAAAATCTCCGATACGTGAAGACTCAAATTCAGAAGATGAAGAAGAGTGGCACAAGGAAAAAGATATTGTAAAGAAAATCAAGAAAAAAAATAGCAAAAAAGAGAAAAAATCTAAAAAAGAAAAAAAACATAAGAAAGATAAAAAGAAAAAGAAGAAAAAGAAAGCTGTCAGTAGCTCTAGCAGTGATTCAGAAACAGAAACATGGATTGAAAGGACATCAGAGAATAAAAATGAGCTGCTTCTAGACAATGAAGAATCGATTATTGGCCCTTCGCAAAAAGCTCATGCTACTCTTACTCATAAAGAAATGGGCAAAGCTTTGTTACCTGGCGAAGGGGCTGCAATGGCAGCATATGTTGCAGAAGGTAAACGTATTCCTAGAAGAGGTGAAATCGGTTTAACATCGGATGAAATTGAAACATATGAATCTGTTGGTTATGTCATGTCAGGATCTAGACACAGAAGAATGGAAGCTGTTCGAATTAGAAAAGAAAATCAAATTTACTCTGCTGATGAGAAGAGGGCTTTGGCGATGTTTAGCAAAGAAGAAAGGCAGAAAAGGGAAAATTTGATTCTAGGACAATTCAAGGATATGGTTAATTCTAAATTAGCTGAAAAGAATAAATAAATATTCATATAGAACAGTTCCAAACTTGTAAGAAAATTTGCTTGTTACTGAGTATTTTAGTTTGGAAATATTTTTGTAAAGAATGCAAATGTGTATTATGTAAATAATAATTTATTAATAATTAGATGTATGTGGTTAAGTTTGCCAAATATTTTTTTATTATTAGTTTTACAAAAGAAGTTCTTACATAAGTATATAGTCTACATTAATTGTTGTTTTAGATAATTGTTTAAAAAAAATGTTATTTAAGCTTATAATTTTTGTTTTTTTATACAAAATTAAAAAAAAATTTACATCCTAACATTAATTGATAAGTTTTGATATCTAATGCTTATTCTTACGTGTTTTATTCTAAGTAATATTTTTTAAATAATGATCTTAAATAAGGAGTAATATAATTTATTTCTCCTTAGGGTCAATTTTTTAAAAATTTTGTATTTGCTAGTCAAGCTCGATCAAGCAGAATATCATGTTTCATAAAAGTAGGACTTTTTTGGGAAACTATAAAAAAATCTATATATATATATTCGCAAACTTAGGTAAATATGCGCTATATAATATTGTTATGTATTTCATAAAATGTTCATAAGCACCAATTTGGTACCTGAATATTATCAATTTGGAAAATATTTTTTTATGTAAATTTTCTATGTAAAAAAATACAACAGAATTTCCCAGATTTTTGTTTGTAGGCATTGCCTCCTTTATTACTTAAAAAGATAAAAAAAATATGTTCTTAATGTCCCTTTTTACTTATACAATTTACTTATACAACACCTAAATAATTTTTTTTATTAAATATATTATTATATTATGTTATAAATTATATTTTACTGGGGCATATAACAATAGACTACTTTTTATATATTTACATAAAAACAATATACGAAGATTTGGGACACCCTATATATTTAAGATACAGTAGGATTAAAAAATGTGGCATGTAATAATGTTTATTTTAGTATAGTTATCATATACCAGGTAACAATCATAATAAAAATAATGTAAATATTACATATTTTTGTACTTTAGTATTCCTTTCTATATATGTTTAGCTTTAAATAAAAGTATTCACAAAGGCTAACATGCCTGTGGATGAACTTGTGTCCATTATTGTAGCATGCTGGCAAATTAAAAAAGTCATAAAGTAATATGTATATACACAAGTAAAAAACATTATCATTTGCATTCAAATAAATATGATTGATAAATATGATCCCATTTTTTCGAACAACGTATTTTTTAATAAGTAATTAGTAAGTAATATAGTTTGAATTTAATATTCTTTCAGGTAAAAAATTTTTAAATCGAGGCCCCATAAATGAAATAGATTTTTTGTCTACTATTTTTTTTTTGCAAATTTTGTTTTAAATTTTATTATTTAATAAGAGTTTTATAATTATAGGCTATAAATTCTAGCATTACGTTTCCTTTTTTATTTCTATGGTAGTGAAAAGCTAGGCAGAGGGCTAAGTTTTTTGTATTATCTGAAGGTTTTTTAGCTAATTGTATATTAGATAATCGACCACAACTAACAATTCCTTACGCAAGACTAAACTGTTATTGCATAACATAGAAGTTAGTAAGGTAATGTAATTATTTTACTTAAAAATGTGAATATACCTAAAAGTGTCTTAGTGTATGCGTTTGTATTTGAGCCATATTAAAAATCAAAATAATAAATTCAATGATAAAGGAAAACACTACAGCAAAATAATCACGAATAAAATGTGGCAAAAATCATAAAATAAATGAATGTCCAGCGCAAGGCAAAAGGCACAAAATGTAAGAAGAAAAATAATTTTGCAATAATTGTATAAGGCCCGATAATGAAAGTGCGTGAATTCACATATTTTTTATTAAAAAGTCATTTTTATTTATACAAGTAATAGACAATAGTAATATCAATTAATGGTATACATAATTAAGGTAAAAAGCAAACAAAACGTTAAAATTAAAATAGATACTGGTGCTATATGTAACTTATTTACTGTCAGTTGAACATCTCAAAAAATTAAATTGTTTGTTTGTGTGTGGCATGAACCTGTGGGGGTTATTAGTTTGCGTGTTCTGTGTAGGCTTTGTTACTGTTTCCCGACTCCACTTTAGGAACAGCAGTGTTAATTTGAAGCCAACAGTGAATGTTGGAGTGGGAATCACCTTCAGAGACGAGAAAAAATTGTTCGCCCTGCCGAGATTCGAACCAGGGACCTTTCAATCACCGGCTCGCGGCTCTACACACCCGATATGCTTTCTTTTGTCTTAGTTTATGAAAGTTCCCTTAAAATCACATATTCTCATTCCTTTCAAATAAAGTAAAAAGTAAACCAACATTTTTCAGTTTAAGGGGTAATGATACGGCATAAAATCGTAAATTCCAAATATTTCGAAAACGGAAACTTTTTTTTTTTATTTAAAACTCTTAGAAGTAAAACGAAATTTCAAATACTGGAAAAAATTAGTCAGTAGATTACGCCTATACACTAGAAATATACAAATCTATAATCTGGCAACAATGTTCATACATTCTGACAGATTATGCTTGCACGCCTGACGTTGACTGCGGCCTAGTACAGGTTTTCGGGAAAATTTGAATGATTATTTGTACAGTACAGTTTGCGGAAACTTTAAACAACTTGAGTCAGACTTAAGTAATCACGGTCCATACTTATAGGAGTGATAAAAGTCAGAAAAGACATTTGTCGCATAAACGAGTGATTTCTTGAAAAAGAACGCGAAATGTCATCAATAATAGGACAGTGTTTTTTATGTAATAGTTGCTAAAAGTAATATGTAGTTTTAATTAATGCCATTTCAAATTTCTATTCTGTGTGTAGATGAACAGATAATTTCACACTGGGCGCCTGAAAATAAAACAGTATATGAAAAATAAGCCTTATCCCTGGGGGATTTAAGTTTTTATTCTTTGTGGAGCCAGCGGGATTGCTTATGATTTTCTTTTATACCAAGTATCATCAATTGAATTACCTAAGAATTCATTGGCAAAATTTGGACTAGGTCCATCAGTAGTATATAAGTTCAGCTTACCAAAGATGCATATAGTTTTGTTTATTTTGACAACTATTTTTCTAAATTATCTACTATTTGAACACTTATATAAAAAAATATATATATATTCTGGACAAACTGTAAGATTAGATAGATTTCAGAGACCTCTTTTTAAAACACTCAGAAATTTAGAAAATTTGGGAGAGCCTTCAATAAAGAAATAGTAAACAATCTAGGAACCGTTGTTTTATGCAAAAGGCAAGATAATAAACCTGAAACAGTAGGATCAAACTTTGTTGATAAAGGAAAAGAGGACATTGTGGAATAATGGGAAAAACAAAAAAAAAGTTTATAAGGAGTTTTCATAAAATCCAGAAAATGGACAATGAGAGTTATTTTCCACGCTTTTGATGTAACTTGGGCGAATAGTTGGCTAGAGTATCGAAAAAATAATGGAAACATACCTCATAAGAATTTAATGGATTTACTGGAGTTTAAATTACATATTGGAGAATGTTTAATTTCATTTGGAAAATCTATAAACAGAAATATTGGTCGTCCAAAACTTTCCTGCGAGTACTCCCCTCATACTCCAAAACGAAAATTTTTAGAAGTTAGACCTGTAACTGCAATCCAGAAAGATATACTGGACCATTTTCCTGAGTACGATAACACAAAAAAAGCTATAAAGTTTTTTATTGTTCAGAATTACTATTACTTTGTAACTTTGTTGTAAAAGCACAATAAAATGCAATTTATCATATTTTTTACATTTATTCAATATAGTTCCAGTGTCCACTACAATGAAACATCCTGTCAATTAACTGAACTTCAGAAACCCTTTTTTTTGTACCTGACAATTCCGTCAAATTAAATAAATACAAAAAAAGTTGGGTCTGAAAGGGTTAATATTTGTTGTTCTTGTGCAATGGACACTTAAGACGAAGAATTTGTGGCATTGTGTGTAGTGGTAGAAGAAAATGAAAAAAAAAAAACGTAAATGGGTACATGAAATTAACATGAAAAGACATGAATATAGAGAATTTCATCATCTATTTCCAGACCTCTTAGAAGACGATCAAAAATTTTTCAAGTACTTCCGAATGTCAAGCGAAAAATTCTATTATTTGTTGAAATTTCTGGATATACAAAAACAAGATACATTTCGAAAAGCTGTAAGCGGAGAAGAAAAATTGGCACTAACTTTGAAGTACTTTGAACTACTTATTTTTATTAAATTTTATTTTACAAATATGTTTAAATATTATTATTATCTACTGATACCGAATCGTTACAGCTTGTTAATTCAGTATTGACCACATCAACATTTAAACTAGATTTTTTCATTGCTTTTATTTCGAATTCATAACGTAACATTGAAATCCTGTTTTACTTCGATTTGTAGTTCAACAGGCAAAGATCTTGTAGTTTCTTCGGCAGATTCAAAAAATTTCGTTAAATGATCAGCTTTTTTTCGTTTTTCTTTGTTTTCTAAGAGTCTTTGCAGTATTTCTGCTTATTTTAATTCGGGTTTTTCTGGACGTCACATCTATATTTGATTTTTGAGGCCTTTTCTTCAGATTAGGCATAAGGAAACTTATTTCGTCTTCATATTTCCATTTTTTAGGGATAGATGCTGCAGAATCCTCACTTTTACTGCGCTTTTTAGATTGTGACTTTCTGTAACAATCGTTTAAGTATTTCCATTTTTTCTTACAATCTCCAACTGAAAAAAAAATCTATTAAATTTTTCCTAGGTTTTTGGGACATGGTGATTCATTTGTCAGTTTGGTGTTTATCTACAGATTAGGGGAGTCAACAGTTCGAAGTATTATTTATGAAATTTGTTCTGAAATTTGGTTAAAACTGCATTCCATTGTGATGCCATCTCCAACAACTGAACAGTGGCAAAATATAGAAAAAGATTTGCTTTACATGGGAAGCATGTTGTGAAAGAAAAACCACCAAACAGTGGATCAGATTACTTCAATTATAAAAAAGAATTTAGTACTGTCCTGATGGTGCTAGTCGATGCTTACTTAAGATTTATTACAGTAGATGTTGGAGCTTAATTTTCGACAATTCCCATTCAAAACTTCAACTTCTGTGGATGCTGGGTATGTGCTTCATGAATCCAATGAGTATTCTCATTTGACCAATACCTTGAGTTATGGCGATTAACTGTTTCATTTAAACAAAAAGTTGCCTCATCGGAAAATACTACATTAGATGCAAAATGTTCGTCGACATTACAGACGTCCATCAATTCGCAAAACTCCAGCTGTCGGTCAAAATCATCGTTGACAATTCTTGAACCAATTGTATCTTATACGGATGATACTTTTCACTTTTCAATATCTACCCTAGAGAACGTCGACTTGTACCATGGTTTAGTGCCAAAATTGTGGTAGAAGTTTGAGGTGATTCCTCTAAATCAATTGCAATGTTTTGTCTAATATTTTCGTTCGTTGTGGTCCTCGGTCTTCCAGGTTTTGGTAAATTTTTGACCATCTCAGTTGTATTAAAACGTTGTAATGTTTTAGTAACTGTTGAACGTGATATGGGATTTTATCCTTCAAAAATATTACACATTTCTTCATGAGTCCTAACTGGATCATCATTAATATTTCAATACGATCTTTTTCACTTAAATGAACCATTCTTAATCGTACAATTTATTTCCGTAAATTACAATTTGCCAGTTTGGCAACACTTACCTACTAGATAGTACTCGTTTATTTCTTACTATTAATACAAACAATATCAATTTGTTTATATAAATGGTATTTTACTCTAATGAATAAAATATTAAAAGTGGTTTATTAATGTGCTGTATTCCTCGTTTTTACAGATTTTTTTTACACTAAACCCAATATGTACGAATTCCATATAACAAGATCTTTCAAAATCTGCAAAAATATTTAGGGTGTCCCATTTCAATTAAAAAAGTTGAGGGTATTTCCGGTTAAACCGGAAGTATATTATTAAAAAAAAATGTGCATCATATGCATTTTGTCCCATTGCACTTACCTACAAAATATCATAAATGTCGTCAGTTTCGTTTTAAAGAAGTTTACTTGGTTTCATACTTTATCATAATCCCGTAATATGTCTTAAATTAGTTACACTAAAGAACGTACGACAGTTGCCTGCGTGTAGAGCCAACGTTAACATGTCTGATGCGCAGTAGCAGTCGGTGAGTATCCATTGCTCTTGACTTATAGAAGACTGGTTAAAAATCGCGGAAGATTTCGAAAACCGCACCCACTTTCCGAATTGTCTTGTGGCGATTAACAGCAACCATGTAAGATTAATTAAACAAAAACACTCTGCATCACAATTTTATAATTGCAAGAATTATTGTTCAATTGTTTTACTTGGTGTGGCTGACGCAAATTATTGTTTCACTACCATTGATGTAGGAAGATACGGCAAATCAACAGACTAACATATTCAGACAGTCTATTTTAAATAAAAAATTAATTTCGCGTTCGTTAAGCCTTCCAGACAATAAACCACTTCCTAGTTTTCAAGCAAACACACGAATGCCATTTGTTTTCGTAGCTGATGAAGCTTTCTCTATGAGTAAAATGTCACGAGACCGTATGCAAGAAAAGATAACAAGGATAACAAAAAAAGAATATACAATTATCGATTGTATAGAGCAAGAAGATTTGTAGAGTGTGCTTTTGGCATTTTAGCAAATAAGCGGCGAATATTCTATACTGCAATACACCTAGGTCCGAACTTTGCAACTATCATAGTTTCAGCCGCTTGCATTCTTCACAATTTTGTTAGATTGAGGGATAGTTATAAATTTGAAGATTTCCTGCGACATGGTAGATATACCAATTATAGGTACAGGTGGTGTAACAAAACGGTAAAAGACATCAGAGAATGTTTCGCTGATTCCTTTATAAGCCCGACTCTGTTCTGTGGTGGTATGATAAGATATAAATCGCAAACATATTATGTAATAAATATGGAAAGACAAATAATACTTAGGTCAGCATGGTTTAATAATAATTTAAATATGAATAAAAATATGAAACTCTTTACATTTTTATTTTAATACAAATTACCGATTCAGTAACTTTTTTTAATCCTCAGACCATGAAAAAACTAATCAGAATTTTACAATCAAAAAAGAGTTTGCGATTTATTAGTCTTGCAACAAAAAAAAATTAGAATTTTGACTCAAAAACTTCGTTATTTTTGAAATCTAATAAGGTTAGATAATAAGGATTAATTAAAAAAACGTGTAATACAAAACATTCTATTTATTAGTTATATCTTCACTGGTGTTAATATAGTTTTTGAACACCCTATATACGCACTTTGTACCTTTGGAATTCATGCTAAATAAAACAATTATTTAAAAAATATCAATAAAACTTACAAACTAAAAAATCTGCACACGCTACACATCCACTTTCAAAATTGCTAAAAATATAAACAAATCCTAATAACGCGTCCTGCAGTATTTGCAACATTTTAACACTATTAGTTTAGAGTAAAGTGCTTTTATCTACCAATCATGTTACCGGAATGTAAGTTGGCTACTCTGCACTCATGCGCGGTGTCAACTATGTGCCGTCTGTGCCAGTGCTAAGAACGTCAGGACTTAATGCCATATTGATCTGGTAACGAGACGGTATGACGTATGTAGAATTAACACGGCGTGTATACACAGAGTATATTATATAACATATCTTATACTCTGTGAGTAAGCACCTTTTTTTTTTTGGACCGATTCAACACTTATGATGTCGATACACGACGTTATTAGTGCTGGTCAGCATACTGGTTTATATATCGAAACAGTGCTTTGGAGTCAATTCATTGCTACCAACTTAATATGAAGTCATAGTGACAAAGTGCTTAACCCATGTGACATGTGACTCGAGTTAAACGTGATAACATACGTACTTTTCATAAAAACGGTAACAGATGAGTAAAAACTCACGAAAGTTAAAGTTAAAGTAAAATTCGATTTTCTGCTTTTACTGTTTTACTGAAAAGTTAAACAGAACAGAATCAATACAAAAGCCCTCTTTATTTAAAAACATTGAAATAATATGTAACCAACATCTGTCTGTATGTCAGCAAAGCTTAATTTTCAAAGACGCAAGACGTAATATTCACGTTGAAACTATACAAACCTAGTAAGATCAAACAGTACGGATTTTTTGCGAGAACCGTAAACAATAACAAAGTTTATGTTGGGATAATCGAAAGGGATAAAAAGGCCCCTCTAATAGATTCTTTCCTCTGAGATAAATCAGTATTCAGGTCTTACTTGTTACTGTTACGTATTGACGTTTGTGACATATGTTTTTATAAAAATAGGTGGGGTGGATAAGAATATGGATTCTGGTTTGGATAAGTGATATTGTAATTAATTTTGAAATTAAAGTTTATAGAATATAGAAGAACAATTTTTTAGTACTTTGAAAATACAGTTTTTATAAAATCGTGAATATGGGTAGATCTAAATCTCGAAGTCGTTCTCCAAGAAAACACCATAAAAGCAAACATCATAAACGAAGTAAATCCAGGGATAGAAGTTCAAGCAGTTATAAAACTTTAGATAGGCTAGAGAAAGAAAAGATTAAGGATAGAAGCATCAAATCAAGGTAAAATTTATTTTAAATATAAACTGCTAAATTGGGGTTTTTTATACAGATAAATATTGGAAACCCCAATGAAGTTTTATTTTAAAAAATATTATAAACTGTTGCAAATAGTTACTAACTTTAGAACATACATTGCAATATAAAACTAATCTAAAAATCAAACTAACTTCTTTACAGAATCGTAATAACTCAATTTATTTTGCAAATTAAATTTATATACATTACAATATGATATAAAATGTTAAATAAACACAACTACATTGGGGTCTCAAACATTTGGTTTGTTGTAACTGCGAGAGTCTTGAATCACTTAACCACCAAACCAAAATAATTGCACCTGACGAGCGTTTCGCTATGTAAAACTAATCTTAATCTACGCAATTAAATATTTATACTATTCATATGTTTGATTAAGCATGAAAAATTCGCTATCCATGACCAAAGAGAACAATGGACTCTAAGGAACTGATACTTTATCTTTAGGCTATCCTTACATCTGTAAATATCAATATTTTCATATTTTTATGTTTGATGAAACATAGGGATTGTGTAAATAGTTAACTTGTACATTTTAGTTTTAATCATTTCCTGATTATGCTAGTATAGTTAGCGAAACGCGCGTCGAATGCAGTATTTTGGTTTTATAAAGTTGTTCAAGACTCTGCAAATAAATGAAAAAACTTCAAAAAATAAAATAAAAGAAATAAGTTAGAAATATATAAAAGTAATATTATATTATATAGAGTGTTTGAAAGACCAGTGCAAAGCTTTAAGGGGAAGTTAGCATAGACCATTTTAGCTATGATTGTCTCAGACGAAGTCTGACTACATTTTTTTCATATAATTTTTAAGATGATTGGCAAAAATCCCAAAATTTTACAGCTAAATGCTGAATAATGGCCAGCTCGAATGATAAGTGAATTGAAGTCAGTTATTTTGAGCATAAAAAGTATTTGTTTGAGAGCAAAAATATTTTTTTATTAGTCTGCCTAAAAATTTAAAAGTTTCCCTCAATTTTGTTTTTAGGTCCTAATTTCAATAGTTTGTATGATACCTCAAAGAAATAGCAATAACCAGGCATGTTTTTAAAAAAGTATGAATAAGAAAAGCACCCTCCCTTTGTTCATTTCGTCCAAAAATGTTCATGCTACGATTTAATACGATTTTTGCCGTGAATTTTCTCAACAACAGTCTGCCGGTCAACTTGCTTCGACTTTTAGTGATGAAGCACCCTTCCGGGTCACCGTGTTTCGCTGGTTTTCCAAATTTAATCGTGGTCGTTGCTCGATCCAGTATGAATTTCGTGAGGGACTCTCAAAATCAGCTGCTGTGCCAGAAAACATCGATGCTAAGCGTGACCTGATATCGATATGTGACTTATCATGAGATTGAAGCATGCCAGGGCGTTAGTTCCGCTTTAATACATTCAATATTGCATTATTTGACAACCACTAAGAAAAAGGGTCATGTGGACTGGTCAAAGGAAATTTTGAAATAATTCAATCGTCATGCTTTAAAAGACGTCTAAAAGTTGTTCACGCATGAAGCACTTTGCAGAAAATGGTCGCCCCTTTCATGGGAAAAACCAGACATATCGCCACTATGCCATTAGAGCAATGTAGAAATGCCAATTCTGAATGTTATAGAATCATTTGTTTGACAATGCGAGCTTTTGCACACCACGTCAAACAAATGACTTTTTGCTCTCTCAAAACATCGAATTAACGGTTCAGCCCTTATGTAGCCCTAACGACTTCTTTTATTTCCCCACATCAAAAATAAATTGCGTGGTCAACGTTTTCCGGTACATGAAAAAGTGGCTGATGCGTTCAAACGCATGTTTTGCAGCTACCTTATTAGGAGTGGGAAAAGTGCTTTGAAAATTGGTTCAAAAGCGTGCAAAAGTGTATTGATCTTCATGGAGAATATTTTAAAAATCAAAAAAGACATTTCTGATAACAAACATTTATTTTTATTAGTTTATCTCAAAACACCCTATGTTCTTTAAATTGAATATCCTGATCTATTGGGTTTTACACTTCCATCGTTTCTAAATGACTGAAGATTCCTTTATTTTTGTTTATTTCAAATTTTTTTATTTATATAGAGTTAAAAGATAAAAGTCAGTTCTTCTCGTGTGTTGTGTTTATAATTAGAATATCTTTATTTGCTTAAATTTTGGTGCAAAATATTTTTTTTATTTTCTTTCACTCCCCTCTTATTAATTACATTTAGCTTCAAATGCACATTAAAGTGTTATTTTTACCAATCAAAGGAATCATCCTTGAATTTTAAATGTAAACGTAAATATTGACTTCAATTCTATATCTCTGTTTTATTGTTTTTGGATAACCTAAAATTTAATAGTTATTAATTCCTCCATTTTTAAACTTCATTGACATGATTGAAATTAGTCTATGAACTTAAACATCACAAAAGTAAAGCGTCCGAGTATTCTACTTTAATTAAGACAGTGAACAAATGTAAAAAACATCAACAAATTTCACCAATGAGAATAATGA
The DNA here is from genome assembly GCA_951812935.1 of Hermaeophaga mercurialis. Classification (NCBI taxonomy): domain Eukaryota; kingdom Metazoa; phylum Arthropoda; class Insecta; order Coleoptera; family Chrysomelidae; genus Hermaeophaga; species Hermaeophaga mercurialis. The sequence continues at coordinate 14,129,224 of OX638366.1, forward strand.
ATGGGATCAACGTTAGGCTTGGTCAGTAACTAAAGAATTCGTGAGGATGAAAAAGGGAAAGCAAGGCTGCGCAATCGTATATGTCCCAGCTACAGTTTCTGTAATTTACGTGTAAAAAATGGAAGCTGTATCTTGTTATGTAGTGCTTGTGACTGTCATTTTATTTACTTATTAGTATATTTTCTTTATCCATTTTTTTGTGGTTTACAGAAAACGTTCTCATTCAGTATCATCTTCAAGTAGTAGCGAAGCCTCAGACGACATATTAAAAAATGTTAGATATTCAAGTAAAAAAAATAAGCTTCGGAAAATGGATGAAGTTGAAAGACTAGCTGAAATGGAACGGCAAAGAAGACAAAGAGAAGCTGAACAACGTTTAATAGAGGAAGAAACTGCGAAAAGAATAGAAGACCTAGTTAAAAAGCGAGTTGAAGAAGAATTAGAAAAACGAAAAGATGAAATTGAAAAGGAAGTCAGTAAAAGAGTTGAAGAAGCCAAGAAAATAATGGAAAAAGAAATGATGGAAGATTTGGAAAAACGGCGAGAAAAGCTGAAAGAAGAAGAAAAGCGTAGGGAGGTAAGAGTCAAATTTCAGTTATTTCTACAATATGTTTTGCTGAACTGCAAACAATGACTTTATTTACCTATTTGTTATTTTTGTCGGTTTTGTTAATAGATTAATTTATTTTCGTAATGTGTTTTGTATTTGATGAAAAGTTAGTTTAAAAAGCACATAGCTTACAGACCCTTAATATCCTAATTCCTTCCACCATTTGTAATGGGGTATGGAAAGAGAATAAAATATCAAACTCCCTTTTTACAAAATATTCGTTTGTCAGAGTAGTCTACAACAGGTATTTTATTGAAACTATATCTAAAAAGAAACTTACTAAGTAATTACTTACATACATTAAGTTATATTTTGTCAATTTTAAATATACCTTTTAAAATAACTTTATTTGCACGGTTATTAACAGGTTGACTGCCGGCCTATTATTCTGAGTTCATGGCTGGTGCCGGAATAATTTTTTTTTGTGTTTAGTTTTGTTTTGCTAAATAGAAAGTGAAATAAGTTAATAAAGACTGTAAATGTAGTTTTTGGCCTAAAACGTAAGGAAAAAAACTGCACTCCGATCGGAGTGGTCGGCGTCATATAAAATTTTTTTAATAGATGCCGGACACTCCGATCGGAGTCCTCATGTAATTTTTATAAGCATACTAAGAAACATATTTTTGGGCTCAAAATCATTTATTTATCAACTATTTATACATTTTTGTGATAATCTTCAAAGCAGTCTAGGCATAAACCAGGTTGTCCAGGGCATATTTTGCATTCATACACTGTTTTCTTTCGTATTTGCTTCTGTCTGCATGCTTTACATTCTTTCCTGCTAACTCTTTTGGATTCTTTAGCTCCTTTTGTTTCTCTAACGGTTTTTTCTATTTTGCTTATTATGTGGGCCACATTCGTGCGAGGGGTAGGAACCGTTGGTACATCAACATTGGATTGTATGCCCAGCAAACCCGAAATTACAGCTAATCGAAAGTCGTATAGGCGTAAACGATCAGACTGAGAAAACTTGTTATACAAGAAATGTGCATTTAGCAAGCTCATCTGCAGCACGTGTATAAACAACTTCTTGTACCATCGAATCGTTTTACGATCGCAAGGATAGTAAGCCATCATTTGATCCTGTCTGTCTACTCCAGACATAAACTTATTATAAGCAATAATGGCTGTAGGCTTTTCAGATTCTTGTCCTCTTTTATTTGTAAAAATACCCATTTCGTTTCCGTATTCTGTACTAATATACTGAACATTACGTTTGTCACGCCATTTTCCAACATGTACTCCATCACAAAACATAGATGTATTTTCTCCTCGTTTTAATGTTGTAGTCATTACTTCTTTTGGGTTGTTCTTTCTGTCAATTCTAAGGGTTCCAGTACAATATGTATTCTGTTGTAACAGCTTGGAGGCCAATTCAAAATTATTATAAAAATTATCTCTTCAAGTAAATGCAGCACTACCTTTTCTGTATGACCAGTACCACTATAAACATCCGAAGAACCTTCATAAATACGAAATTTTAAAATTAACCCATCTGGCTCTGTAAGCATATATAACTTTATTCCATATTTGTGCCGCTTATTTTTAATAAACTGTTTAAATAGTAGACGACCACGCCAAAGTACCATAGCTTCGTCCAATGACAGCTCTTTTCCTGGGTAATAAATATCATTCATTTTTCCATTAAAAAAATCTACCACCGATCTAATTTTTCCTAGACGATCAGTCGCTGGGGTTTCTGGAGTTGTAAAATGCAAGCATCTTAAAATAAGGAGGAATCTATTTCGTGACATGTGATTTCTAAAAGCAGGTAAGTCAAATAAAGGGCCAGTTTTCCAGTAATCATTCAGACGACTCAAATGTATTGTTCCTGTATGGAGCAGCAGGCCCAAAAAAATTTTTAATTCTTCCAAAGTTACATCTTTCCAAGTAGTGATACGAGATTTACTGGATGTTTCTGGGCGTAAAAAAACCTCAACTGCATAAGTATTTGTTTGTTCAACAACGGTCTGGAGAAAATCGTCGTCAAGGATCATTTGAAAGAAATCCATGGGTGATCCGTCTCCAGGAATTGGCACTAATAATTCTTGGGTTTTTTGAAACAAAAATTGCTTTAACATACCAGTGTCTCTCCATAGTTTATTGTCGGGGCTTTGCTTTTGATTTATACTAGTAGGCACATTATGATTTGTAATTGGAGGCACGGTAAGGATAGTATTTCCATCTTCGGACTCATCAGAGCTTGAACTTGACCCGCCATCATCCGGATCGGGAAGAAATTCGTCATCACTGATATCATTCTCCCAAATTTGTAATAATTCACTATCGGTTAACTTTCTTTTTTTATTAGTCTGTTTTTTGTCACTAAAATGTCTTTTATTAACACCAGAAGGACCTGCTTTATTGTCCATTTTTAAACTCAAATTATAACGACACTGAACGACAAAACACGAAACCAACAAAAGCACGTGTTAAAACCAACCGTCTTCTGCGAAGCCGCAAACATAAAAGCAGCACATGGTCAACGCCGTTAAAATACTATAGCATAGAATCGTACATTAACCATTACTCCGATCGGAGTAGTCGGCGTTAGCGAGGGGAGCCGATGCACTCCGATCGGAGTGATCGGCAGTCAACCTGTTAAAAGAAAAAATCTTAAAAACATATAAAAAATAGTTCGATACTTTTATTGGTACCGGAGAAAACGCCCACATTGTCCTTTTCTTAGATACACAATGTGAGACGTCACCGCAAATACCAGCCTTTGATTTAGCTTCTCATGCCACAAAATTATATCCATGACTGGATTCTAAAAATAATTTTTGCTTCTAAAAGTCTGTTAATGTCTGAATCATTTTCTAATGCCATTTTTTGAAATAACAAAATACAATCAATTATTCAACTCAGCAATCTTAAAAATTGAAGTCCTTTGCCTATTGTTGAATATATATTTACAAAGTAGTCAAATATACTGATAGGAAATGCAATTTATGATGATTCCAACTTGCACAGTTATTTTGAAATTGAATACACCTTTTAAGACAACTGTTAGTGTAACAAATAGACATTATATGTTATATATTATATGTTTTTTTCCAGTGGTGGAAAAATGAATAACGCATAAACTAAAACAATATTTCCATACGAGGATAAAACTTATCTTTGAAAAGACACCAGTTAGAATCCCCTTAACTTTTACGCAAAGTGTATTTAACTATAGCGTGGAATGACTTTCTCTGTTCAGTGGGAAATAATAGCCTCTCTACAACTTTAAAAAAATCCTTTGCTTTCACCGTGTTCGTAGCGCTGCTGAGCTAATCGCAGTGAGCCCAAACTAACCCACAACTGGAGCCACCCCCATCGATCGTGGCACCACTGTAGCCCTGGATGTATGTATTGTACCATTTGAAAGCCTTTCTGCAGTACCGATTCTCCCAACACATGACCATTAACCGCTTTCTGTTCCTTAGTAGACCATTCGATATCTCCACCACTGGCACCATCAGTATATAAAAAGCTCTCGCATATTTTAAAAAGACCATGAGAGAAATTTCCTTAATAAATTGATCACATTTCACATTAAACCAAAAGAAAACGAAAATCGTGTGCAACTTCAATCGTAGTATATTTATTATACAGTGTGTACATAAAGTATGGAATACATTCATTTTAAGCTAAACAAACAATTTTGAGGAAAAATCCTGAGACGGGTAGGCTTTTTATTTTAATTTAATGTATTTTTACATCGTTACTCACAAATGATTTACCCTGTGTTATGAAAAAATACATTAAATTAAAATCAAAAACCGACCTGTCTCAGGATTTTTCCTCAAAATTGTTTGTTTAGCTTAAAATGAGTTTATTCCATACTTTATGTACACACTGTATAACAAAAGTCTGACATAGCTCTTCAATTTCACAAGTAATTGTTAATCGCGGACTTTAGTTCCACTTGTGTGATTAAACGATCACTCGGGGACCTTTTCATGTAATATATTACATTCTTATTGCACTTAACCTCGATTTTAGTTTTCTTTTGGTATAATATGTATCACTACAGAAAATGATCAATTTGGTCAACTTTTGATATATCAAAATATGAAAACCCATTTTTCAGCTCTCTGTAGAATTTATATAGTTAGCGGCAAAGGTACGACCCAACAGATCGAGATTTACTGGTATCTTTAATGGAAAAATATGTTTTAGAGAGTAGTAGAAACATTTAAATTTTTGATATCAGCCAACTAAAAATTGAAAAAATATATATTTTGCAGTTTTTTTACAAGAACAATTTATACAGAGTACGCCACTGGTAACAATCCACACCGATATGCAGTAGTAATTAGATTTAAAAAAAACAAACCGGTCGATTTTTAATTAAAAGGGGACATAGATATCTGATATTGTATCTCCGCGTTATGTAAGTGAAGGAAGGCAATATCTTGATCAACAATTTCCTAAGCAATGGATTGGAAGAAGAAGCTTTATCCAATAATCATGAAGACTATTTTGTGAGGTTATTTAAAGAGCAAGATTTTTAAGACCATATCTTCTTTATTGGAAGAAATAAGATTGTGTATGAATGCAGTTAAATTTAACACATTAGCAAAACATAGGCGTTGCAGAGATTTTTAAGTACCCACTTTAAATTAATTATGTATAATCATATGGCGGAATACTCCATCGCATTACCTTTCTAAAGATGTACATGGTACATTCTTTATTTCAAATATTGGGGTTGGAGAAGTGAAATGGAGGAGGTTGAAGTATGATAGATGTCTGTGTTGGAAAAATATGTACCCTTTGGATTAAAAATCGACAAATTTCAGTATTTTTTAAAAATTTGATGATTACTGCTAAAAAGCGGGGTGAATTGTTTTCAGTCACCCACTCTTTATAAATGTGATAATAAGTAGTTTCAAGAAAATATCTGAAAGATTTTTTTGATCAAGATTAAACCAACAATTAATAATTCTTTGTTTTGCAATTTTGTCATTTTGTTAACAGAAAAATATCATTAAAATTAAGGTAGTTTGCTCTGGTCTAGGGATTCGGTCTTTAAAAATTAAAAATGTGCAAATATGTTAAAATATGATACGCCTTATAAAGAACTATTGGAGTAACAAGTATTTCTTCCTTGTGGCACTAACAAAAAGGATAACCAAAATTTGCACTAGCCCATTATAATTGGGGTTTACAGTATCAAAACTAACCTTCTAAATTGCTTCATGAGAATTTTATTATAACATTGAAATATCACTTAATAATTGCAAAATTAATGCTAGCTTAGTTCTTGTAATAAGTTACTTTGCTACATGTCTTTCTGATGACAGTTTCTATTCTTTTAGTTATCTAATTTCAATTAAATTGTAATCTCTTTGACTTTGGATTGAAATTAAGATTGAGCGAGTTTATGTCCTAAGCCTCTGCGGTCTTGACAGATATATTGTTGTCTTTCATGTACTTAGAGCTTGGCTCTACAGCGGTAACCTTTTGATCGGGCTTTTAGCTACTTTGAAGTGGCTTCTATAGGACTTCCGATTTTCTTCTCCAAATTGGTGAAACTGCTTTTGCATTCTTACAAAATCTATAAAGGTTTGTTTTGTTATTCTTTCTTTATTCTCTCAGAGACCGGTCATTGCCCTACTTGTTTATGAAGATTCGTAGATCTGCGGTTAGTTTAACTGTGGCTAATCTAATGTACCTATCAACTAATCTTTCCAAGATTTTAAGCAGGTAAAATTGGCACAGCGCAATTTATCTGTAGTTTGAGGCAAATAGTCTGATATTTATCTTTGACTTATACTTGTAACAGTGGTTACTACTTGGAGAGATCTAATTTATCGTTATATCCCTTAGTGATTAGTGTTATTGTTATATCTGCAGAAACGTTATTGGTTAATGAAAGTGACACTTTCCATTTAGGTTTTAATATCTTTCACAACATTCAAACATCAGATCGACAAACAAAAGACAAAAGGTGTAGTCTCTCTAATATAGCTTATTAGGTTGTTGTCAAACGTGTCAACTGACATCTGAGGTACATAACCACCAACTATTATGAATGAAAGTAACTAAATAAATTAAATCATAGAAAACAATTGTTATAAGCGTTCTTCACCTTTTTAACTGCAAATGTGGGAATGAGGTTACCTGTTGGTTATTGATTTAGCATTTGCTTACTGCTATAATAAAACCTCATGGTCGGTCTGTTGTTCTTTTATTTTTGAACCCAAAACCTCTTGTATATAGGCAGCTGTAAATGTTGAGCATTGGTAGAATTTTTAAATCTAAAGTCGTATGTTTCAGTTGCTATTTAAATTCGTCTAAACCTATTTTCCCGAGTAAGTAGTTTTTATTAAAATCAAATTACCTAACTAAAAGAAGAATGGAAACTGGAATTAGAAAGGGTTGGATCTTCAATATATAATTGACTTTGATGTAATAATCTATTTTGCTAAATTCTTATCACCTCATCCATATCTCTCGACAGCTAGACTGTTATGTTGCCCTTTTGATATGAGATAGGAAGGGGATGCGCTTTCAATGTTTCTTCTAAACATCTTTCGAATTTTTTGTTACTAGTTTTTCTTTGCTTTTCTTTGAAAATTATTTACATATATATCTTTTGTCAATTGAAATAAACCATTTTAAAGAAATTTTCATGAAAACAGTATATTTTATAGTGTAAAAACAATGAACAAACATAAGTTTATCTTAATATTTTAATAATTTATAAGCCTGCTATAAAATAAATCACATACATACCCTTTCGTAAAGAAAAAAGATTAATAAAACTGTAAGCTATAAAAAGTAATTAAATACCACAAAATACAATCACACCACAGACTTAGGTACTAAGATTAAGAAAATAAATGTAGATCAATTCAATAAGTGTTCTACACAACGTATGCTCTTGAAAAGTTATGTCATTTAATATATGCCACTAGCATGTAAGCTAAAGGGTCAACAGTGCTTGAACAAATGACTGAAGCGCAATGGCAGATTTTTGGCAGCTCTTGACGATTGACAACGACTCGCGGCTCAGGTAATACCAAATCTTTTTTCAGCACCACTCATAGTCAGATGGGAACATAACTTTGTAGAATAACAAAAAAATGATTAAAATATTCTTTTTATGTACAAGTTATTTGAATGGGTACATCGATCTGGCAAAAGCTCTATGGACCATAGGTAATTTAGTAAGCTAGAAAATGATTGTATTGGAATATGTTAAAGGGGTAAAGAGAGGTATTCATAGCCCAAACAATATGTCAGCAATCCTTACTAAGAACTTGTTCCTCCGACTAAATGTAGGTTTAAACATTAACACAAAGTAATATTTTTTTATTTAAATATATAAAAAACTACTATATCGTATCTTCGAGGGTAAACAGACAATATATTATTTAGTACACGAGGACATCACATTTAAATTTAATTGATGCTTATACAGTGCTTTCATTTCAAAACCAGTCAGTCGAAATAACTTGATTTTATGTAAATTTAAGAAAAACCAAACCTGTCAAATTTTATATCAAGGAGGACATTTTTCTAACATATCTACCCTCAATGACAAACAATACAGTTTAATTGGGGAAAGCACTAAGTATGATACATCACTGAAAACGTCATTTATGGGTATGTCAGCAATATGAGTGTACTTTGCTTTACTTTTCATTTTGGTGCTCTTTAGCGAGAACAAAAACTTATGTATTCCAAAGAATGAAACTTCATTTGAAAGCTAATTTTACAAAAAAATCACTCTGTGGTGTAAATTTGTTATTTTAGTTGATTGCGATTAAAATTAAATTGATTTAATCTTAACTTATTTATTTCAATTACGTTTTGTTATGTTAGGCATTGAATAAATAATAAAATTAGGTCTCAAATGAAGTGTCAGGCGTTGGAATACGTAACAATTTTTGTTCCCGCAAGAGGGCGCTACAATTAAAAGTAAAGCAAAAAACAATCATATTGCTGAATTACCCATAAAATTACCTTGTGAATGGTGTATCATACTTAGTATTTTCCCTATTTAAATTGTATTGGTTAACATGATTGAGGGGAGGGGAATGACGTATGACGGTTGAAGATGTTGAAAATGTCCCACTTGATAGTGAATTCAAACTACACAAAAAACTTTTTTGCTGGAACAGAGACTGGCTGGTGTCTTATTGCAAACGTAACTACTTTATAATGTAACTTAAAAGTGGATCGGTTGATACATTACTATTTTTATTTTATCAGATGAAAAATGTTTAAGATTAAAGTTAATTATCTTTTATAAATATAGTTTTTTAATTGTTAAAACCAAGTTCTCTCATTAAGGTTTACCTACAGTCCGTATAACCTTTTCCAGATCTATATTAATTTTAAGACAAATTGTTTAGATTTTAATACGTTTTCAAGTACAGTTCTGGAATAATCTGATGGTAATGATTAGGATCATTAAATGGAATTATTAACCATAACACATTTGAGTATATTTTTTGTTGAAAAGTAATTGCACCAAAGTTCTAAATCTACAGGATATTTCTAGAAATTGGCTATTTTTATTTTTTGTGATTGTAACAATGTCACCCTAAAAGGGAAGCATTTTTAGCGTCTAATCACAATTAACTAAGAAAATATTATTTAAGTGTTTTATACTAGACTATACTTGCACTTTATGAGAAATGCCATAAATTAAACTTATAGTCCGGTCAATTTAGACATTCGAAGGTGCATAAAATCCCAACAAGCTGAAAATCAGTAAAATTGTTCAAAAAATAATTATAAATAATATTTAAAAGATCCCCATCATTCCCATGTATGGAAAATTTTTTATTCAAGGTCAAAGGTCAAGAAAATGATTTTCAGCAAAACGGTAAAGTTTTATCATGAAAGTACCTTAGACAAAAATTGTAGATCATGAAATTATCTATAAAAAATGTATCAATACTTTTTTTCCTACGAGCCACCGTTTCTGAGATATAACGATTCAAAAAGTTATAAAAGTTGTTATCGTCATAATATGCACACGTTTCCACGCCACCTATGAGGTAGTGTACTTAGCGCGTTTTTTTTAACGTGGTTTCCCCAGTAGGCCTACTCCACGGGTCAGTTGTGATCGTGTTTAATGTGAAACTATTGCAAAATAACGGAAATTTTCAAAGATTGGAAAAGATAAAAGCAATGTAAATTAAAAAAAAGTGGTGAAGTTCATTCGCCTGATTCGTAAGTTTCAAATTCTTCTTGTTCTTCTTCTTGATCTTCTTCTTGTTCTTCTTGTTCTTCTTCTTCTCCTGCTTCTTCTTCATCTTCATTTTGGATGCAAGTAAATTGCGTCAATAGCGATGTATCGCATGACACTTCGTCGGAATCAAACGAATCCTCCATTGTTTGTGATTCAACATTAGAGCACGACCGGCCTTGACAATTTGTGCATGCCCGAGAACAAAACAGTTCGACTTTTTTGCAACCACATTTAGCACTGCATCCCAACAACTTTTATAACTTTTTGAATCGTTATATCTCAGAAACGGTGGCTCGTAGGAAAAAAAGTATTGATACATTTTTTATAGATAATTTTATGATCTACTATTTTTGTCTAAGGTACTTTTATGATAAAACTTACCGTTTTGCTGAAAATCGCGAAAAACTCATTTTTTTGACCTTTGACCTTGAATAAAAATTTTTCCATACACGGGAATGATGGGGAACTTTTAAATATTATTTATAATTATGTTTTGAACAAGTTTACTGATTTTCAGCTTGTTGGGATTTTATGTACCTTCACTCTCATTTTTTGGTCTAGATTGACCGGACTATTAGGTGAATCTACTCTTCTAATTTTGATCGGTTAGATTCACTTGGGTTTTGAATAGGCACACACACACACACACACACACACACACACACACACACACACCTATTTCATATTCTACCGAACTAGCACTAGCTGTTCTATAGAATGCCTAGGTTATTTGTATGTTATACTTTACTTAGGAATTTTACAATGCCTAGGCCTTCAATATAGGGTTGGCAGAAATTGCAAATAGTTAACTATGAGTTGTACAAAAAATTGGTTTTTATACATTTTATATACTATTTAATAACTCTTAAACTTTTCCGTTATGTCATATTTTTGAAAATATGATTAATCGAGTGTTATTTTAAATGTATAACCTTGAATTTATACATATTTTTTTGAATAGATCTGATTTTTACGTATCCATCGATATAGGGTTAATGAATTTCTGACTGATTATTTTATAAAAAATAATATAATGCAGAAGTAAACATTTTTGTAATAAAAAATCTATATAATTTTACAATTCACAAATATATTAGACTTACATAATTATTAATAGTCAAAAAAGAAAATATTTTGTAAAAGCAATTGAGATTCTATATTGCGGCGGTTATTTAACACTTATTAAATAAATGTTTGCCTATATATTTTATTGTTTCTTATAAAATAAGTACCAGGCCTATAAAACTATTTATTAATGAATTCCTAAACCTAAGATCTGTCTGAATAAAATATAAATACTCATAATTAACCTAAATAAGTTAGCGTTTTCTTTAATTTTTTTGCAACCCTGTAGAATGACTGATTTAATACTTTGTATATAAGATGCATTTTGAAAAATAAAACTCAATTAAATAAAAGTACGACCAATACTTTTCTAAAATTTATCTGCGAATATAATTTCTTACAAATCATAATTATGTAAAAACCGTGAAATTATTTCAGTTCTGTATTAATAAAACAAATGAAGAAAATTCAGAGAATTCTCAAATCATTCTACTTGGGTATCCGCAAAATATAAATCAAATACTAAAGAAACCATAACTGTACATACTAGTTCAATTATAAAATATTTTGGCTTAATGTAACAGAATGTCCCTACCTGAATTTGAGAAGTGTAATACTTTATTTAAGACCTGCCATTTTGTATTTGTATTTAACCCTAAAAGTCCATGCCCAGCTATGAATGAAATTTGAATAAGACTTTTTTTAACTTATTAAATACTAAAAATATTTAAAACTTAGAAATTTACAGAAAAGAATGAGTTTTATAAATAATTATTTGTAAATATTTTTTTACTAATTTGTGCAACATTTAAACTCATTCGTTTTTTGTTGTTTTTTGTGTTAGTTGTTGCTTGGGAAGAGTTTTGTATCAATTATATTAAGTTTTTTGCAAGGATTGCATATAAAGCTTAATTTGATGCAAAAATCTGGTTTGTTAGAGTGCTGGGTCAGGACATGAATTAAGTTTTTATGGCTATTGATTTTTGCTCAATACTTTATAGGATGAAGAAAGGAAAAAGCAGGAAATGGTGGAGAAAATATTAGAGGAGAATCAAAGAAAAATTGAAGAAGCGCAGAAGAAATTGGTAAAAATACTTTTTAATAAAAATTTAATAAAAAATCTCAAGATACTAATTTTATCCAACAAGTGTTTATATTTTTCGAATTATATAAAGCGGGTAAGATAAAATAAATCCTTGACGATCTTTTGCTTGATTTATCTATGGTATCTTATATAAAATCCAAGCACATATAAGAGCTGCTGCTTTATCGCTATGTAACTATAAATAAATAACAATGGACCTACAACTTTTATGTTTTTTAGTCTTATAAAGAACCTAGATTACGTTCCCAAAATTTGAATATAATGATAAGGGACAATTTGTATAGCACAATATGAACACTAAACTCTGAAAATTAATTTTGCCAATATGTCGGACACAAAATGATTTGTGTGAAACTTGGTATTCGACGTTTTTTGGGTCGCTAAATACAAATTCATTATCAAATTTTTTAAATTTACAAATGGCGAGAACAAATGCAGAAAATATTTTGATTTGAATGAAGATATTATTTTTGGAGATTTTATTGGCTGCTGAACAAGAATCCAATATTAAAATTCACAATAACGGATTCTATGTGGCGGATAGATACTCAGAAAATCGGCCAATTTTAAGTTTCTTTTGAATTTTCCGAAAGATTCGTATATTCACATGGAACTTTTTAAAATTGAATTTTATCCAAATCCTATTATTTTACATTTTGTGTCCACCCTACTGGACACATTTTACGTTGTGAAAACTTGATATTGGCTTCATATCCCAAAAATACTTCAGAGTACCAAACTTCATTCAATTTACATTTTTGCGCGCCACATGGGATTCGCTATTTTGCTTTTTGCAAGACATTACTTTAAATACAAAAAAGAAAATGATATTGATATATTTCCAGATAAAAGCGTCTCAAAGATAGATTTTTCTTTTTGAGAGAGTTAGTTACATAATGATTCTACTGTAGAAAAATACCAGATTTATGCCGAAATTTTTACAAACTAAAAATTTATGGGCAAAAACAAGGTATATACAAATTAAGAAACATTACCACGCTACAGGAATTAGATTTACATGATACAAAACACATCGAACCCACAATGGAACAAATTAAAACACGGCAATATTAGACCAATAAAGAGTCAATCATGGCAGACAACCTAATGACATATAACGTATCAAGAAAACTGCTTAGAATGCTGCATGGCTCACTAAAGTGGTTCTATTCTTGGAGAGAGAAGGATCTATAGTCATAAATACAGGAAACTATTAAAAACATATACCTGCAGGGTATATTACCAACACACTGAAATTATACAACACATTGTCTCATCATGCAACACAATAATCCAAACACAATATTAAAATATACATGATCATAAAGCCAAAATCATGCACTAGAGACTATCAAATAAACATATCTAACAATATCATACTCAATTAGGTATAGTTGAAAGAGAAACGAAATATTGTGGTAATGGACCATCAAAACTGATAAAATACTATTCCGACCAAATATAACCTCGCAAATAAACCCACCAAAGTTATAAAAATTGCCATCCCCTACTTACAAAATCTACAAACAACTCGCAATAAATAAAACTATAGACTTGACAATTGAACTTAATAACTGCAGAACATGAACAATCTTATTATTTCCCAGTTATCATTTCCTATCTAATACACTAGACCGAAGCTTCTAAATGCCAGACAGTTTGTCAACTACAAAAACCAATCATAAACAAACACATACCATTAGTGGTTTCTTAACACCGACAAACACGATACATGTAAACACACACCCACACTACATTACAAAAGGAAAGGATTCTTTCTGCTATTAATAAAGCAGGGATTGTGTGAAAAAGGGATGGCTATTAGTATTATTTACCATGGCGTTCCGAGGTGGCTCACAGATAATTGATGATGCCATTTATCTTACAAACAGAAAACATCACAATTTTTTTCATTTATTCAACATTTATAGTTAGTTACTTGAAATTACAAATCATAGAAATATATTTGATTCGTTTTTTCTATATAGGCTGAAGAAAGGTTAGCAATGATTGAGGAACAAAGAAAAATGGATGAAGAGAGACAAAAACTAAGGAAAGAACAAGAAAAACGTACAAAAGAAGAACAGAAAAAAATTTTAGGCAAAAATAATTCAAGACCGAAGTTATCATTCTCATTAAAACCTGTTTTATAGCTGGGGTATAGTGTAAAGTGTTTAAAAACTTAAAAATGCTTAAACAACTTATGTGTAAGTGATATAAGTATAGTATATACTAGGTTAGATTCATGTACAATTTTTTCTATTAATCAAATTAAGTGAATTTTTATTTACAATAAAAACCTGTTTTATTAAAATATCATTTTTTAAAAATTTTACACTAGAAATAACATTAAATAAAACACAACCCATATATTTTTATTTATTTATTTAATCTTTTCCTTAAATATTTAACAATAATTTTTAACATTATAAATTACATTAAACCAATGTAGCACATGTTATTGAAATTTGTCGTTGTTCAACTCCTAGTGCGACTTCTCCTCCTCCTACTAATCCTCCAATTCCTGTCCCTATTCTTCCTATAGGATATGGTTTCAACAATTTTGTACCATTTTTCGTGATCACTTTCACTTCTGTCCGGAAACACTAATTTCAACTTATAATGTAATCTATATTTTGTTGAAGGTAATCTAACGTAAAAAACTTGTAACTTTCCATAATTTAAATAGGTTCTGCCCATCATTTGCCAGTCGGAGCGGTTACATTCTTTTTGGTTTTCATCAAAACATACCGCCGTATAAGACACTCCATTAGGTTGCTTGTATACAACAAACCGTTGAATATCGCTGTTAATATTACAAAATTTGCGTTTAGTAGGACCATTGTTTAAACACAAATTTGATAAATCCTTTAAAACTTGTTTTTTTTTCTTCGTAAAGGACAATATCTTTGTTTAGTCGACAATTTTTTTCACAATACTCTTTTAGCTTAGTTCTGTACTCAACTGATGACATTCTACTTTTAAATTGATTTATTAAAGACATGTACACCGCCTTTTATAAGTGTGACCAGGCTATAAAAAAACTGCTTTTAGTAATAAGTATATATTATCTAATAATAGGTACATAGTAAGTTTTAAATATATAAAAAAAACGCAGCTTTTAGTAATAAATATATATTATCTAATAATAGGTGGTACAATTGTTAATAATGGTAAGTTTTAAATATATAAATTATCGTATAATAGATACAATTGTTGATAGTAGTAAGTTTTAAATATCCAACTTGTAAAGGATATTGATATCACCGATGGAAACCCCAGGGGAGGGTGTCATATGAATCATCTAATAATTTTCGTTTATCATTTAATGGATTTAAGTTAATTTTTGTTTAATTTACGCTCTAAACTTTATGTTTAAATAATTGAATTGTATACTGTGAAATAATTTATCTTTCTTTTCAATTAAACAATCTACATAATCTTGAAAACTCATATCATTTTTTACTACGGAACCTTTAATACCTTTTGATTTTTTAACTATAAATTTATCCTCAATCTTTTACGTGTACATTTTAGATCTTAAGCCTATGAAATGAGTCATAATTTTACCGTTCGTCTCATCCTTCATTAGACCCGGAACCTTTTTATTATACAGTGGAATTTGATATGGGTTATTTGGTGCATAATTACAAGTGTCAAATCTGTCAATATGTGCATTAATCACCTCCTTAAACACGTCATTACATTTAATCTCGTAAATAAAACTATCTGTATCGGTATGAAGAAGCTTCAAGCATCATTTCCTAATTTAGGTAACACGAAGTCATAATGAAATTCATACATACATGTTTTTGAAATATCTAAAATAGACATTCCAATGTATATGGGTTTGTTGAACAAAATTTCTGATTTACGTAATTAAATAGCCATTAAATCATCCGAAAAATTGTTGTACTATGGAACCTTGGACTTGCTATTAAATTTTGGCTACATATCTCCCCTCCCACTGCGAAACTAATTTAACCAAACGATGTTTTCGAATATTTTTCATTGTTTTACCGTATACTGAATTTACTTTTAATTTGTAACAGTGGCGGCTTGTCCTATGGAGCCAAGGGGCCGGTGCACTACCACTACTAAAAATTAAAAACATTTAAGAAATATAATGATTTGCTCAAATTATGGCTATACGATACATGTAGTAACTATTTATCATTATATAATTTGGTCCCGATGAAAAAATTCGCGTCGTACTATTCGTACACGCAACAAATGATGTATTATAACTACGAAATCTCCAGCCGAGCACATCCTCAATTGGCCCCCATGCGCTCGATATACCGATGGTTATTCGCGGTCACCATAATCGATATCCAGAATGCACCCCATGTTCAATGTCGAGACCGAACCAGTCGATTGAATGGCTCGGATGGAGGCGGATTAATATTTCGCGATTGTTTCCGTAATATTTGAGTAGCATTGTGCGTGTTAAATGTTTTTTAAGCTTTAAAATTAAAGTATATAATTAAGTAATAAAGATAGGTATATTTTTTAAATTGCTTTTGGAACAAAATTTGCACTGGCCCCACCTATGTACTAAGACACCAGCCGCCACTGAAACTATGTACATTTCTTGGACACTATTTTTTTAAAAACTAAAGTTCACAAAATAAAAGGACAGTTTTTTTTAAAAAGGTCTGCAACAATTTTGTTAGTCAATAGCATTAATATAAAGCTTTCTATTTCTACAATACCCACACATTTATACATTAAAAAAATCTGTTTTTCTTAGAGACTATCTTTTTTAAAAACTAGTGTCATCTAAAGTTCACAAAATAAAAGGAATTTTTTTTAAAAACCCTGCAACATTTTTGTTAGTGAATAGCTTTAAAACAAAGGTTTTTTATGTGTACAATTCTCACACATTTGTACCGGTACATGTATTACATTATTACAAATTGAATAATTAGATTTAAAACAAATTTCAAACAGGAAATAATTATTCTCTGGTAGAAAAAAGGTGGAGTATAAAGGGTTAAAATATAAAGGGAGTTAGATTAACCCTTTTTAATTTTTCAAAATTTCCATCCAAAAACATTTTTTTCACTTCTATATTTTATATAATTTAATAACGTGGTGTAATGTCGTGTTTGTTGCCTATACCAAAGTCTAGCACCCAAACTGAGCAACTTTGTACTGAGGTAAGCTTACTTAAATCGGTATATTTTGGTGAGATGAATATGTATAGTATTGTTACGTATTGGGTTATTTTCTTGAATAATAAATTATAAATAATTCTAAATATTAGCCAAAAGGGGGTTAACCCAATACGAACTCTTGGTTAATGGAAATCAAACGCTCAAAGACCAAACAACACAAAACATTTATATTTCTCAAACACAAAATTATAAAGGTAATACGAATAAAACAACTTACAATTACAATCTTTCAAGTGAATGCATACAGCTCTTAGGCGAAGGGGTTGGCACAAACGACTGACTCTTAACTTTTTGTTTTTTAATCAAGAAGACTTAATCATTTTGCTGCCTTTGCTACAACTATTTATTTAACATTCGCGACAGTGATAAATGTATACACAATAAAAGACATTTTATATTTTATAAATCTTGGTATACAAGATGTTAATTTACCAAGAGTAAATATTTTTCTAATTATTTTTTTCTGCGTTACAAATATTTTGCTGCTTTCAACTGAATTTCCCAATAAAATTACATTGTAGGATAAATCATTAGACTTCTAGAATTGTCTTTTATTCCCATATGTTAATTATTAACATGTAGATTTTTTTATTAAATTTCTTCGCCATATTTTGTCAATTCTGACTATTTCGTTTTCTCCGGGGGATCTGCCATTTTTTATTTTTGTATTATCCTTGGTATCTTTTCTGTCTATCGTGGTAATATTTCTTCATCGTTTTGTACAGTTCGAGTTGTAATTTCCTGTACTTGATTTTTTCATTTTCTCTATTTAAAATGTCTTTAAAATGCTCTTTACATCTTTTTACAGTTGTGTCTCCATCATTTATTATATTTCCTTGTTTATTTTTATACACATAATTTTCTGGTGTACTTTCTCTTTATTCCTTTTGACATCCTGATAGAAATTCTTCATTTACTTATTGACAAATGTTTCTTCAATGCATTTTATTCTGTCCTGGATATCCTGCCTTGTTTTTGCCCTACATATCTTCTTTATTATTCTTCTTTGCTCTTTGAACTGTATTTTGTCTTCATCTGTACCTGTTGTGTTATTTTCTCTTTAGTTGTTTCATCTTTTCTATTTCTTTCCTAATTTTGCATCGAACAGGTACTTTCTCTTTCTATTTTCCATTTTCCTTGGAATTATTTCTTCTTTTGTCTTCTTTATAGTTTTCTCTATATGTTTCTGTTCTTATACTAAAATTCGTCTCAATTCTTCTACATATTTCCGTTTAGTTGTTTTCCCACTTGTAACTTATTTTTTTGCCTAATCTTTTGTATCTCCATTTTTTGTCTAGTTTTTTTTTATCTTCACTATTATCAAGAAAATGGTCTCTGAACGCATCTGCTCCTCTATAGCTTCGCACATTTTTTACTAATTTCATTGATTTATTTTGTATCAGGAAATCGTTTATTTCATTAATATATACTTTGATGCTAGCCACGTTCCTTTATAAAGAAAATAATTTTTTTCCTTAAGAAATTATTATTGATTTGCTGTGTTTTTTTCTTTATTTCATTGTGAATTTACAGGTCCGTACTTGCAATTTCTAATCTTGTGAAATTGTTATTTTTTTAAATAAGTAAGAAACATAATCCTCACCTTGTTGTTCAAGTTGTTTTGATATAGGTATAGGATCTTGTTTTGATGAGGAAAGAAAATTCCATTTTGCTTATTTATTTGGAGAGTTGAAGTGAATTATATGTAGTATATATGAAAAGAATATACTGGGTGGTTAGTTTTTTAAGAGCATATAAAGAAATGAGCAAAATCCCAGTAATGACTGTAAGAAACATTAAGTATCGTATATTTGGAACTAAATTTGGGTTATATAATTAATCTTAAAAGTATTCATAATTCTCAACAAAATACTTTGTATTAAAGCGATTTCTTTGTAAAAATATAATATTTAAATAGAAAATTTCGAATATTTTTCTCTATCTTCAATATTTCAAAAAATTCACAATTTTTCAGGAACTATCTTTAGATTTTTGGTGAAAAAAACTCCAAGTATAGTAACTACATACATTTAATAAAGTTTAACAAATTTTAACAAGTTGTTTATATAAAATACAAATGTGAATTTACAATAAAATCTATACATCTGTTAACAATTTTTTGAAACAGCGTTTTTAGAATATTCCCCTTTACACAAATCTCTATAGTGTCAACAAATGATTTTCGTAAATATTCCAAGAAAATTCTTAAATATTAAATTGTCCATTAACTTGGACTAAAAATAAGACACATCGAATGCACCGTTTTTATTTCTAAAATCTAATTTGTGAACTATATTTTTGAAACATATTATATGTAATTATTAAGTGTTATCACATTCTAATAAAATAACTAACATAATTTTGCGCATAAAACAGCCATAAAAAGTAATATATAAAACAATAGAAAAAGAATAAAAAACTTAAGTTATGATAATTATTAAAGTAAAAATAGAAAGTATTATAAAAAACTTATTAGAGTATGTTATAATCTAACATGCAAATAAGGATGAGTGTACAACCATCACTTTATTTGCCAAAAGTAATTAACCAGCAAGGGTTCCAGACTATACGCCAAGTGATTTTTTAATGCTAATAAACATAGTGTACTTAAACGTTTAGTAGCAGCATTGTGTAGTTGAATAGTTTAAAAATAGTTTATAGTATACTGAGTGTCTCAAAAAAGTGTTGTATAGAAGTTTTATAATGGGCTATTTTGTTACATTTGTGAAATATACTGAAATATTAAGCTAATTTTAACGACACTTTGGACACTTTAATTGTGTTTACTAATAATTTGCTTTACTACAGATTTTTTGTATTATTTTTTTAACCAAAATTAATGAAATGTTACTTCGTTGAAAAATGTTGCATGAATTATTTTTTCTATCAGGAATTTTGATTGTTGTCAATAGGTTAATAAATTGGAACTAGTAGGAAATTTACTGAAATAATAATAACTTGTTCGTTTAAAATTCACTGCATTTTGAATAGTCTTATCAGAATTTAATATTTCGAAACATATTTTGATATTCAGGTCCACTTCGAGAAAAGTGATAACTTACAATGAGAAAAAATTGACAGAAAAGTAAAACGAACAACTACCTTCACAGCACATTTTACCAAATGATTGGAAAATCTTCGTTCAAATGGAAAATTCAATTATTGCATTAAAATAAGGTATATTCCATTGGGAATAAAGCAGCTTGCTTTGTCATTTTTTGACTGACTCAGCAAATATACTACATTTTTCATTAAAGAAATAGATTGAAATAAACCATAAAACTTTCGTTTTTTTTCTAATTATTTAATTTTAAAAAATCGATTCCATTCATAATAAAGAGCCTATTTCTGTTTTCTTATTGCAAAGTAACATTTAGAAAAAATATTATTATTGTTATTCTAAGTTTGATCCAATAAAACATTCCTAAATTTTTAGGTTTTTAAATTTCTTGAGACAATGGATATAAACTTTTCGTTTTAATGATTATCGATTTAAAATCCATGCATTGAACAACCATAGCTAATAATTTTCTGTTTGCTAAACCGTTTAACAGATATATAGGGTGCTTACTTTTTAATAGTATTGTCAATTAGAAAGTTTGTTAAATAGCAAAGTTGAATATTTAGGAAATCAATAAAATTATTTATTTTACTTTTTTTCAATAATTTTTAAACGCCGCGCGTTTAAAATCCAAAAAATACAATTTCAAATTTGTGGTATTTGACACATCCTGTTTACTACAAAATATTTTTAAGCTGCGTATTCAATAGTATTTATTTAAGAAATACTTTTAAAAGACTTACTGTGAGACATAAACTGTGTTCGTCCTAATAAACACCCTGTATACTACTTTATTAAAATTTAGAAATTATTGAAACTCTTTAACCTTTATTGTTAAGGTGGAATGTGTCACATAAAAATAAAAAAATATTTAAATTTGTGATATATCGTGAACGTTTTATAAAATTAGTGCTCTTTTGTAAACTCACCCTGTATAAACCTTACTGCTAAAGTTATAATAATTTATCATTATAGAATAATTAATTATTTATCACTGAATATCATAATTTAATTTATCGAAATTTTTATCTAAATTTTCTCTATAATTTTTGCAAAAAGACTAATCTATAAAGTACTCTGTATATGCATTTTGTACTAAGAATATCAAACTTGAGCTTAATAGTTTTCAAAAAGTAGCATAAAATTTATGTTTTCATCATCTATTTCTGTTCTTTTTTATGAATTATAAAATTCCTGCTGTCATTGTACCAATTTAAATATCTATCTAACTTCAAAATACTTATGACTTAATCTACCTACAAATATAATTCTGTAATGTTTTGAAGGAACAATTAAAAAATATTCTATAGAGGTAAACATTTGCATTTCTCACTTAAATACCATACAAACTATTTACATTAGTTTAAACCATCAGGTACCTGCAACCAATCTCCAAAATGGTTTTGGAAATTTACTTGAGCTGTACCAATACCATGAAGTAAGTAACTACAGCACCAAGTACCTTTAAATCAAAAACTTTTAGAGGGGCACCCTATAAATATAACAATTTTACTTACCGAAGCAAACAAATCCAAAGATATAGTGAAAAACTTCGCTCCCGATATGGACATCGCTTTCTGACATTGTTGACAAACAATCTGCACGAATGTTTTGGCTTCCTCAGATCCATCGTACCAATGGCAACTGTATGCGGCTTCCATAACAGATGAACTCTGTAAATAAAATAATAATAATAATAATAACTGTAGATTGAGACTAGAAACAATATAAATACCTCTTCAATAAGCCTGTTACCAAATATGCAAAAATGAAACACTTGAGCCAAAGCGTACACCAAATAACCAATAACTGTAGCAGCGTAAGTATTGACTCCATTAATCTAAAGAAAGGAAAGTAATGGGTTAATTAGAATATTT
This sequence comes from Hermaeophaga mercurialis, assembly GCA_951812935.1. NCBI lineage: Eukaryota > Metazoa > Arthropoda > Insecta > Coleoptera > Chrysomelidae > Hermaeophaga > Hermaeophaga mercurialis. The sequence goes on from OX638366.1 coordinate 14,151,321, forward strand.
CCAAATTGGCGTTCAACAATAATGAGAAATAGACAATACTGAAGAAAGAAAACTCACCTTGGTGGCTTGGTAGGCCAAAAGGGTCAACATTACAGTTGATGTTAACATGTGTAACAATAGAGCAACTCCATAGGCATCTCCAATTGCTGTTACCAATCTGAAATTAAGAAATCTTGATGTTCACCAGGACCTTTTAGAGTCTTCCCGAAATTACTTTACCTTACTACGTGTTTGTGTCTTTCCACCCAGTATTTTATTGCTGATCTGACCATAAGTTCTTGTTTTTTGGATAGACCATTTGGACCAACACCACCTCCTCCTTGATCAAAGGTTTGTAGTGCTCCGGTGCGGAAATTTGCTCCCATTTCTTGCCTGGTGTTGTACACGCCTTTTAGATTCAATTCTTCATTCTTTTGGTTGTAATCTAAGAGAAACAATATTAAATAGGTTAATAGAATCAAAAGACGTAACCAGGTCTATGGATGGAATATACAAAGACCAGTTTTTTCTAATCAACTGTAATTTGTAATACTGCGTATTGATGATTGAACTGTTTATTATTGTATAATTCTTCTAATCTAAGAAAGAGGATATTAATGGTGGTTAACAGAATCAAAAGCATTAACCACATCTATGGTTAGGTAGGTAAAGGTCAATCTTATGATAATCAGCTATGCTTAGGTATGTAAAGGTCAACCAACAATAATTTATAATACTACGTATTGATAAATAGAGTGTTAATTATTTTATGATTCTTAAAGGTTTTCATCTTAGAAACAAGAAAATAATAGTGGTTAATAAAGTCAAAAGCCTTAACCAGGTCTGTAGATGGAATAGACAAAGGTCATTTTGTTCTAATCAACTATAATTTATAATACTGCCTCTTGATAATTGTAAGTGTTAATTATGTTATGATTTTTCGAGGTTAATATAACAGAGGATATTAATGATGCTTAACAGAGACTACATCTATGGATGGACTATAAAAGGGTTAATTTTGTTATTTGATCAACTGTAATTTAGAATACTGCGTATTTTTAATTGACGTGTTAATTATTTTATAATTCTAGTTCTAATATAAGAAAGAGGACATTATTGGTGGTTAACTGATTTAAATTTGTTAACTAAATCTACGGATAAAATATACAAAGTTCAGGTTTGTTATAATCAAGTGCAATTTATAATACTGCTTCTTGATAATTGGAGTATTAATTATTCTATGATTCTTAAGAGTTCTCATATAATATACAGGATATTAAGGGTGATTAACAGAATCAAAAGTATTAACCAGGTGTTTGGATGGAATATACAAAGGTCACTCTCATTATACTCAACTATAATTCATAAAACTATGAATTGATATTAATTATAGTATGATTTTTAAAGGTTCTGAGAAAAAATAATTAACACCGCAGGTATTAAAAATAAAATTAATATTAGTATAATAGAAGTAAATAAACAATTATTAAATTATACCTACATAAATTTCCTGTTAATGTGTTTAACTAAGTAAACATCCCATACCAACTAGAAATATACAGGATGATTCAAAGTAAGGTTAATTTTAATTTTAATAAGGTACCCAAATCAACCTTGGGTGGATTTATCGTACTCGTTTCTTAATGAAATATAATTATTAATACAATTTTTGGTTCTGTAAATAAATAAAAATAATATAAATTTTTCTGTAGTTCCAGAATTGTTTTCATAAACTTTAGATTTTAACTGGCCTCACAAAGGTAATCAATAGGATTAAAATTTGGTATCTTGGAGGCCATCGCAGAAGATCACCATAACTAACGAAAAGTCGTAGACACATTATTGATGGATATTTTAGGATTGCCTAATCTAACAATGATAAATCACCCTATATAATAATTTTACATATTTACCGTTTTCTATGAGATTGTCTTGCGAATTAGCACTGCCAGCTCGGAACAAATCAGCACTTTTTGGAACGTACGTATCTAAAGACGCCGAAAGTTCCTAAAAATAATAAACATAGAAAAAATATTTACACTACATTTTCTTACCATCAAAGGCTTCATAATTTCCTTCAAATGCTGCAATTGTTCGCAAGCAAAAATCAACCAAGAACAGAACAAACTATCAAGGAGATTAGCGTGCATCAGCGAGAAGAAAACGTAGTAAACTTGGAATACCACGGCCATGTAGTAAGGCATTCCTGACATTGCGTTAAAGGGGTACCAGGATTTGACCAGTAATCTTGGTATTTCTTCTACAATGGTCGAATTTTCATTCTCCGGGTCTTTGACGTTGTGGACACTTTCTCCGACGAAGGTGATACCAGTCCAAGCTAAACAAATGTAACAATGAGGATAATAAAGCGGTTGTTCTAAGGGGATTCATTACCTGATGCTGATAGAACTGTGAACGTTACAACAGATATTATTAATGTCCTCATCTTTTTCAAAGATAGCGCGTGGTATCTGTTGTTTGATTCTACAAATAATGGATGACTGTTCGCTTGATTCCATACCCCTAGAGTTCTAAAAACGAAAGAGGTAGAGTTTTTCATTGTTTGGATAAGTTTGTTTTTGCGAGTTAGTTTGAAAGTAAAATTCGTTTGAAGCAATTAAAAAATTTTCAACGGTTTGGCTGCTACAGACATCTAAATTAAAAAAAATGTGATTTTCAGGTGGCTGTAGATCCTTTATTAAACATAATAGACATCAAGTATGATACATCGTTGAAATTAGCTCGGCAAGAGGTTTATAAAAATGTAAAATTATACGGGTGTTCCATTTAAAAAAACAAAATGTTTGTCTCGCACTGCGTTCCTGAACACACTGTATATTTTGGACTAATTTTAAAATGTGAATCTGAAGACTGCCTACACTTTTTGTAAAAACTTTTTTCACTCAACCTGTATATCAGGAACTTATAGAAAAAACGCATTATTTTTGTTGTTTTTTTTATGTTTGACAAATTTCTTTTCTGTTCTATTCAAAATTAGAATTTGAGTTACCATAAAACTTTTGCTGTTTTTTTTTATGAACATTTTACGATTTGGAGCCATATTTTAGCAATTGTTCGTGCTTTTTTATTTTTCACACCGTTTCAATTTCTTTAAAGCCTTTGAAAATTTTCGCTATTGCGAAGTTTTCATCAATTCTGTTATTATATTTATTAAATATTTTGTTTTTATTATTTGTAACAATTTCATTTTTTTTATGAATTGTCCTCTTGCTGCACATTTTTCTTAACGATTTTTCAATATTTTTATTTTTTTTATTGCGATTTTTTTAAACAATTTTCCTAATATTACCTATTTTTCTACATAATTTTAGTAACTTTTCCTTTTAAAGAGGTTTTTAGCAGTTTCTGTATACGTTTTATTATGGTTTATATTGTTTTTGCTTTTTTAGGGAGTTTTTACAATTGTTCTTATTTTTATAATTTTCTTTTCTCGTATTTTTTTAAATTATATATTTGTGACTATTTAAATTTTATACTTAACTATACTAATTTAGCTTTCATAGTAATTTACTTCTAATTCGATATTTCAACATTTTTGTTTTTGTTGTACATCTTTCTCAACGATTTTGGAACATTTACATTTTTTCAATTTAAATTTTATAGTTATATGTACTAATTTTGCATTTTTGGTGATTGAACATTTTTCTTAGTGATTTTTGAACACTTTTTATCCTCTAATGGTTTTTGTCTATTTATGTTTTATAGTTAACTGTACTAATTTAACTGTTTTAGCAATTTATTTCCTTGTTCGCTATTTTAAAAACTTTGTTTCTGTTGTACATCTCTCTTAGTGATTTTTTGAATTTTGCCATTTTTATAAGCCATTTTTAACTATTTGGATTTCATAGTTAACTGTACTGTACTAATTTTACTTATTTAGCGATTTTTCCAATTTTTTGCTGCTGTAACAATTGTTGTATTCCTGTGGTACATGTTTTTTGGCGGTTTTTGAACACTTTCACTGTTTTAGCGGTTTGTGTGTACTTAGATTTTATAACCATTGTAATAGTTTTGTATTTTTGTGATTTTTTAACTATTCTCATTGTTTTTATAATTGTGTTCCTATTGTTCATTCTTTTGAACATTTTAGCTTTTTTAATTTAGATTTTAGAGATAATTGTCTAATTTTTATTTTTTAGCGATTTTTGAATTTTTTGTCGCTGTTTTAACAATTGTGTTTGTGTTAAATGTTTTAGTTAGCCAATTTTGAATACGTTTGCTATTTTAACGTTTTCCTGCTACTTATGTTTTATAGTTAAAAGTACTAATTTTTATTTTGTAGGAAGTTTTCGATTTTTCCGTTGTTTTTTTTCATTTTGAACTATTTCACTTTTTTTTAACGATTTCTAACTATTTACATTTTATAGTTAACTATTACAGAATGTTATTACACATTTTTCACTATTTATATTTTATAGATAACTGTATTTTATCCATTTATTTCTGTGTTCGCTATTTTAAAAACTTTGTTCCTGTTGTACAGATTTCTTAGCGATTTTTGAATATTGTCATCTTTTTGAACACTTTTTGACTATTTAGATTTTGTAGTTAAATTCTCTTATTTCACTTTTTTAATATTTATATTTTTTAGCTACTTGTTTACGCTTTCTTAGTGGTTTTCAATTTTTTTCTTGATTTACTTTTATAACTATGTTGTTTCACATTTGTTTAACGACTGTTATTTCTTTTTTGCTTTCTTTGAGACTCTTTTATGTTTTTTAAACTTTTAATGATGCTGTTTGATTAGGGACTATCACTTTATCGTAATTTTTTGGTTATTTTGAATAACAATTTCAAAACCCCGAATTATTTCGGCTCAAAAGTTTAATCATGTTTAGCTAATTTTCATTTTTTTTGCGTTCTTCTGGCCTCTGTCATTTGCAATGGGTATTTTTTGAACTATTTTTTACTACAGCAATTCCTGATTTGTTCTCCGAAATATAACAGTTTTCACATTTTTACTTTATTTAGCTATTTTTTTGCATTCCATAGCCATTTTATAACCTTTTCACTCTTTTTGTACTATTTTTCGCCATTTAAATAGTACTTTTATAGTATTTAATAGTCTGGAATTTCCAGATTGGCGTAAGAAATAATCTGCTACTTTGTAACATAACCAGATCCTAGTGTCGTATAAATCCGATATTGCAATGCAATTACTTTAAGTTAATGGAAAATGAAAAATATTCCTTGATTTAGTATACGTTTAACTATTTTACAACCAAACACCCAAAGAGGCTATCAACTTCCCGATAATGTTTTACCGCTTTCTTCTTTGTTACAAAGTACTCACGAATGCAAGGAAAACTCAATTTATTATCGACTTACCTATAAAAGAGTTTCGACCTAAGTGCGAAGTATATGAATTTCGTTAAACAGTGGGTAAAGAATAGGACTGTGATTGTATTCGCTGCTAAATAATTTACATCATTCCTTTCCACAACTAAATTTCCAAAAGTACACCTGAAAAACAACACCACTTAAAAAAACGAAAAAACGAAAAAACGAAACTAATATAATTGATTAGAAATAAAAAATAGACAAAGTGTAATTACAGTTCAACTTTAACGCCCGCCCTGTATATAAGTGAAAAACGAATAAGCATTAAGGAAAATATGAATAGTTTTAACTTCTGAAATAGTTAGAATTTGATCTATTCCTCATTACTCAAAAGTAGTACAGATTAAGGAATTCAAATTGGATTTGTTCTATGAATTTAGTGACACGTAGCCCAATTCTAACACGTGCACTTCTCGAAATTTGGCACCCGTGAAATTTGATACGCCCAAATAAATTTGCGTCTGTAAATTCCAGGAAATTAGTCATGTGTCAGAAAATTCCCAGAACTGCGCGCAATTTACATTCCCAAATCTATACTACTCTCTATCTATTTTTATATTTTTTACTTACCCGTATTGGACTAAACAAAAAACTAGATGCATGCATGAGTACCCAACTCTTAAGGTATGCAACGAGCCTGAGTTATCCGCATGGTAATTGAACATGAAATGACCTGAAGCTTGGATAAGTCTAATGTTAGGCATCAAATCGGCCACAAGACCAGATACCTTAAATTTCATCATCTAAAACAAAATAAATTTTTGTTAAAAGCGTAATACTAAAGATTAATGAAAAAAGTTCCAACAGGTTTAAATCGCCACAACTGAAACTTTTTGGATTTGAATTTCTTAAGAATATCTATCTAACATTTTTGCTTCTGCTCATCCAAAATATTTTCATTAAAACCGAAAACCGTTTTTTGTTGATGCGACCTTTAAAAAGTTAGTTTCGGTAAATCCAAATATAAAGAAAGATGAACCGAACGAGGACTATTCATCAGATAATAAATATATTTTTTTAATAATGTAACAATAATTAAAGAGGATATAAAAGGAAAAATATTGTTTTCGACGATACAGCGGTATAATAAACATTTTAGAAAGTAAAAAAATAAAAAATAAAATCGTAAAAGCCATCACAAATTATTTATTGGTGAAAAAAATTAAGAGAAGTGATATTATGCAAAGAAACATTAGATAGAAGAAGATGGAAAAAATAAAGAGCGCAATGGATTATTTATCAATCAAAGCATACATGACAATAAAAAAACGGCAGAAAGATACAGAATATGCAAAAATTAGAAGATATTACAACAAGAGAAAAAATAATAATTTGGACGAACTGTGAAATTATTTCACATCAACAATTAATATTTATGAAGAAACAAACTGCATAATAAATAAAACATATACAGTAAAATTACAGAAAAATGAATAAAAAAAATATTTCAATAAAAGTATTGGTGAACAAAGATAAACAGATGATAATAAAATAATCAGTGAATGGAATAATATTGTTTTTAGCAGTTATCAAAAGGGGAAATTAACACAATATAAAAAGACTAAACTACAAGTCTGGTACAGATATTTATGAAGCATAGATGGTGTAGTAAGAATTTGAAACTTGTAAATTTATACACAGTCCAATTTTACATTTAGATGTATAACTTTTATATTGACAAATAAACCTAAAAGTAAAACACAAGTAGTTGACATGTCAAAAAAAAATAAGGAAACATACTTTAGATATAGAAATATACCCTACCCTTGATTTCACAGAAAGAGAAATTTACGTTGATGTAAATATTGAAAAAATAAATTGAGCGCTGTATTAACGAAATTCTGCCAAATTTATGCAAAACGGTCATGGAAAATTTTAACAAAAGCGTAGTTATATGCCAGAAAAACGTGGAAGGCCATTTACCCGATACATTCGATACAAATCCCTATTTTATACTTTGTTCAAGAATATTTTTTTTAATTTTTAACCTGTATTTTTTATCCAAATTAGTTGTATAAATTGTGGGATTTCCGTTATAAAGATGGACCAACATTCAGTCAGACCAAATAATTCTACAATAACTTATTATTCTTTGTACCGGGTGGTAACTAAGAACGGCCGTCGGCCATAACTCAGGATTGGATTATAAGTAGAGCTTAGGGAAAAAAATGATAACAAAAGTGGCCTTGAGAACAACCTTGAAATTATTTACAGAATAGTAGGTCCACCGCTAAGGGGCGTAATTGAATACCAAAAATTAAAAAACTTGTAAATGGTCTGAATTTTTCTCCAATTTGAAGAAAAATTCCCATTTACATGTTTCTTAGGATATCTGCGGAAAGAAACAGTATATTGAGGTGTGATTTTCGTTATTTTGTTGATAATTTAGTCTACTTTTTAGAAACGTAGTTTACATGATATATTTCCATTTAATATTTTCAAGAAAAAATACAATATCCAAAAAAATAAACAGCGCCCTCTAGCATTCACGTTACTGGTTAGATTGGTCACAGTTTAGACTTATTTCATAAGTGGAGAAAAGCTCAGTTCAATAACACTAACTTAATAAAAATCGGCTAAGCAGAACTGTTATTAATAGTCATTTTTTCATAACAAGGTTCCTCCGCTAGCCCACCTCTTATTTGAAAAAAAAATTAGTAAATTTTTCGAAGAGTATGATGATCGTGTTTCAAATGCCATTTAGATAGGTAAATTTAGTAAAATTTTGCTTTTTTAATTTTTGGTATTTAATTACGCCCTCTATCAGTGGATCTACAATTCTGTAAATAATTTCCAGGTTTTTCTCGATGTCACTTTCGTTAAATTTTTTTTTCCAAGCTGAAATATAAGCCAATTCTGAGATATCACCGTTGGTCGTTCTTAGTTGCCCACCCGGTAGAAATCAATATTTGGTCATTAAGACATAGACAGAGATACAAAAGTGAAAATCTTTAATATGATAATAGTGCTCATTATATCTCATGGATGCCAAAACTTGATATTCGAAATGAAAATGAAATATTTTAGAAGAATAGCGGAAAGGACTAATTGGGACCGATGAGAAATGAGTATATAACAAAATTGGAATAAAAAATCATAATAATTAGCCAGAAACAATTAAATTGATTCATTTAGCAAAAAGACAACTTCAAAGAATAGCGAAAAATAATGGAAACAGTAAAATTAAGAAAGATATAGGAGTAAATGGATCGACTTGAAATTTAATAAATGCAAAATTTTAATGATGATGATGATGACAGTAGATAGACTGAAATTAAAGAACATGATCCAACAAAAACTGGAATAAAAGTCAGTTACCTGAATAATGCAGAAGCATATGCGATAAAAAAATATTTGAATTGGCAAGAAATTGTTTGATTTCTAGTGATGTTCAATTATTCAAAGTTGGACACAAATGGTTTTTGTCACTATTCTTTTATTTTTTCTGTTCTTTCCTACTACGATTAAAATCTAATATGTGTTTTTTTGAATATCCATTTTCCATTGCGTCATTGTCATAGGCCCTAATCTTTAAGTTTTGCTCCAGCTTCTTTCATTAATACCAATAATAGGTGTGGGCTGAATATGATTAATAATAAAATAATAATGTGAAAATGGCTCTGTTTGTTATAGAATAAACTACCTACACAATTTGTAATAACAGTATAAGCAAATATGTTTTTCAAATAGAAATCTCCAATATATATGTATATATATATGTTGTTATTCGTGTTTAAATAATATGTGCTATTGAAAATTTAATCCAATAACATAATTTTTGTACCGTAAAATATGTTTTAACTGATATGTTTAATATATGAACGTATTTATTTGAAAATAGGCGGCTATATTAAAATTTTATAAAATAAATGGTGTTGTTTGAAATGAAGAATATATTATGAGCTGCAGATGAAAAGAAATTGAAAACGGCATCAGAAATAATTTGGTTAATTTATTAAAATTTTTCATTTCAATAAATTTACTTTTTTTAAAAACTTCTTTTTATGAATCAAAAAATTTAAAACGTTTCTTGTAGATCTTAAGAAAATTTAAAGTAGATCAATTAATAGCAGATGCTGATGACGTGGCATTATTGTTAAAATTTAAAATGTCATGAATGAAATGTTAGAAGAATGGAATTAAAATGGAATGCAGGAAAAACAAATAAATATTATTTAAGAAGTTTCAAAAATTTTCTAAGAAATAGATTTGTTTTGTAAAATTAATTATCTCAAAATTATTTTCTCTACTTTTATAAAATAGAAAATTGTAAAAATTCTATTTTGCCATGCTCGAGAAAATTTTTGAGAGGATTGGTTATATATAAAAAATGACACGACTACAAAAAATCCAGATTACCCTTAACCCCTATTAAAGATACAAGCAGTATCGCAGTATAAAAATTAGAAAAACAGAAAATGTAAAAATTGCTTCAAAAATTCTTTGATTTTGTCTTCATGTTTTATCTCAAGTATGTGAGAATCTTATCATTTAATTGTGAAAATTTTAGAGAATGACTACAAGCCAAATCAGAGTTAATTTTAAGAATTAAAATTATATGCCTTTTTTAATTTTCCTGCATGCATTTTTCCTAATGTCATTTTCAAACTTCCCAACGTCATTTTCTTGTACTTTCATGGATTCAAATTAAAAAAAAAATATCTTTCGAATATCTTAGAAGAAAAACAAATATTTTGACCACAAATATAAATCATTCTGGAATCTTTTGGAATTCAGAAAATTTTCAAAGAGGATTAATAAACCTTCAAACAGAATTAAATTTTTACCAAAAATAAAACTTTTCTTTCATTTTGTTGACAATTTGCAGAATGGGCATCAGAACAGAAGAGCAACGATTGGACACAAATATAGATAATTTTAGTATATTTGATAATCAGAAAATTTTCAAATATGTTTTGGTGTTGCTAAGAACCTGCATAGAGGGTTTTAGAAGTTCAACAAGTATACAGATAATTTTGTAAAATGTTTCAATTTAGAAAAAGGGAAAGGAAAAGATGGGACTTTCAAAGACTCAAATTTGTAAAAAACAAAAAAATTTAATTTTGTTGAGAATTTGTACAGGGTTTTTAAGGGAAAGAGTCTTTGAAATATCACAAATCTTTTGGACACCAATAGATTTTGAAACCTTTTGACTTGAAAATTGTCAAAGTGGAGAAATAAACCTTCAAAGAGACTCAAAAAGTAAAATTGTTTTCTAATTTTGCTGAGAATTTACACAGATAATCTTTAAAGACCAGGTTCTTTGAAGGGAAACAAATCTTTTGGACACAATTTTATGGGTCACGTAAGTACCAGCATACATTTTCATTAGTACAGAAAATGTTAATATAATTGCAGATACTTTATCAAGACAACAAGAGTAACGATTTGCTAATATCACATTTTACAAGAAGTTCTATATATTATTCTTTATATAAACCATTTATTTGAACTCTTCGGATATTTTAAATTTTTACCAATTCAACGATATCAATTAATATTTAATTTAAGAATAAGAAGATTCTCAAACCCAGACTTATATTGTATATATTTTTCTTGTAGCCACCTACCTTGATGATGGTTCAGATTACGAAAGTTCTATAGAAAATCTTCACTAATCACTTGTACATCCAACAATTTTTCAAAAATCCACCTCACGTTCACACATCGCCACCAAACCGACTACTATTAAAAATATAATACCTAAGTATTAAATAAAATTTAAGTAGGGCCCAACCTAGTTCTTTAATTTTCCAAGGCTCGAGAGAAAATATGACTCAAAATGCGTATAAGAACTCTTCGTGAAAGTAGATCCTCGTGTACCAATCAGAACCGCTCTTTTCCGGCAAATGGGCGGAGCCAATCACGTGACTTAACTCCGTACTGAAAATCCTCCCCTGTATTCTCTATAATTTCATTTCAAAAAATCTTAAATTATTCAAAGGTTTTAATAATTAATAGAGAAGTCGAAGTAAATGACAATGCTGGAGTTTGTTCTAAATAGTTGGGTTTGCTTTTTTATCATTTGCCAGATGTGTAACCGGGTATTTTCCTCATTGATTTTCGTTTTAGTTCTTAGCGTTTGAACTTGAATGTTCTAGAAAATTGGATTATGAAGTTTCTATTGATATTCTAATGAAAACAATGATGATAATTGAGGTTCTTTAAAAACTTTACTCTTTAACTTATGATAAAGATATGACAAGTAATATCGACAAAAATTTAACAGAATATAAATTGAAATTTATCAAGAATTAAAAAAAAATACCAAGTTATATATGTTTCGTCAGAATATTAGATATTCGTAGATTCATCTTAGAAAAAAATAAAATGGAAACAGTCCAGATATTCATTGGATAAAATTATATTGAACAACTTAACTAAAAATTAACTTAAACTCTTAAGAGATCTCTTCCTATCAAATGAGATATTTTCCAATAATGTAAGATTTGAATTATATGGTGTGAAATATCCAAACCAATTTAATATATTTCAAGATTTTTGACACTTTCATGAATTCTGCTTGTATTTTTTTTCTAAATAAGAAATTCCTTTTGGAAATATATTGCGAATGTCTTAATTCAGAAATATTTTTTTTCAACGGAATTCTAATAATTATCCTTTCATGATATTCTATACAACTTTCATCAATTGGTAAATAATTAATATTTAAACAAATTAATAAAAAATGTTTTTAAATTAATTTCACGTTTTAATCATGCTTGGCTCTGCTTCTTGTACAACGAGAAAAAATTAACACATAAAATATTATATCATTAAGTCTTAATGTTACTATACTCCATTCGAACAAAAATAAAAAGGTAGTAAAATTAAAACAACAAGAAAATAGGAACAAATATCAAAAGATGCAAAACAAAGGGGGTGGAAAAATACAGCTAAAAGAAAACATAATCGAAATATGGGAGGAAATAAAGACTGTAACGAAACAATATGCAGAAGAATGTCCTGAAGAAAACGGAAAAACAGGAAAAACTGGTTTGATGAGAAATGCAAAGAAGTGAACAAAAGGTCAGGATTAATAAAATATGCTAAATAATAATATTTAAGAAAATAGACAGAAATGCAGGAAAGAAAAGGATGTACAAAGGTAGTGAGAAACAAAAAGAAGAAATACCATGAGGAAAGCAGAAGAGAAATTCAAGAATAAAGAAGTCAGTACATTAAATATGGAGTTAGGGGAGAATGCGGAACTAATTTATTTATTTATTTACTTATTTATTTATTTATTTATCTATGAGCAACTGCCCAATTTAAAATACAAAACATAAGTAATGTACAAAGGAACATATAAGACCTAACCTACAATATAAAAATACATAATATTAACAATATAAATATATAAAAATATAAGAAACAAATAATTAAATTCAATTAATTAATTAATTAAATTATCTGGAGACATCAACATTTCACATACATAATTTAAGCTGGGATTTAAAGACTTTTTGACAGTCGAAGCAATCCAATCTGTCCGCATACTGATTAGCAGATCTAGCCGACCGTGGTAGAAAAGAATTATGTCTGTAGTTAGTCCGATGTTGTCCAAGATGGAAAGGCTGAATAAGCCTTGTTTGTCTAAAAGGAACGTGAAGCTATATGCGTGGAGTAGATTGTAGAATGTGGTAAGGTCATTGTGCATACGTCTGATCTGAAGGGTGGTAATATTAAGGGAACTCTCAATATTGTAGTGGGGGGATCAGACACATGAACAATAGTCCAAATGGGGCCTCACAAGTGAACAAAACAATATTTTAATTGAAGCTACCTTTAAAAAATCCTTAGCACTTCGCTTAATAAAGCCTAACATTTGGAGGGATTTTGAGACTGCCAATGATATGTGGGGTATGTAAGATAAGTGGAAATCGAGGACAACTCCTAGATCTTTAACTTGAGACACCGATTCCAAAGGGCAACCATTTATATTGTAAATTATTTGTTCTGTGGGATATCTGTTGCGACTGAAGACCATTAGATGGTATTTTTTAACATTAAGTTCCATTCCGTTAACTTCACTCCAGTTGCTGAGACGATCTAAATCGGCTTGCAATTTTATGTAATCAGAGTCGTTCTTTATTCTTACATAAAATTTTAAGTCATCTGCAAACATTAGGAAGAGCGCAAATACAAAACAGGATGCAATATCATTCACGTATAAGTTAAACAGAAGAGGACCCAGGTGTAAGCCTTGGGGTACTCCCGATGGTACTTTAATCACCATTGATTGGAAGCCCTGAATATGCACTATCTGCATTCTTTCGGTAAGATAAGAAGAAAGCCATTCGAGCAGTTCCCCCTTTATTCCAAAATTCCGCAGCTTATTAATTAAAACTTTATGGTTAACCCTATCAAAAACTTTTTTGAAGTCAGTATACACAGCATGTACTTGATAACCCTCCTCTAGGGATTCCAAGAGATAGTCTGTAAATGTTAAAAGGTTAAGCTCAGCCGAGCGATGAGAAATAAATCCAAATTGTTGATCGATAAAACAGTCTTTTAAACTAGCTGATAGATAGTCACAGACAAGGCTCTCAAATACTTTTGGAATACAACTCAATATACTGTTGGGTCTGTAGTTATCAACCTGTGAGTTGTCTCCGGATTTTAGTATAGGAGTAATAAAGCTTGTTTTCCAATATGCTGGGAATTGTCCGCTTTTTAAAGAAAGGTTAAAGATATGGAAAAGAGGTCTGGAGAACAAAAAGCTGCAGTGTTTAATAAGGGATGGTGGGAGACCATCAGGGCCTGGCCCTTTGTTAATATCCAATTTAGATAGTTTTTCATAGATAGAAGATCTTTATCACTATACGTTTTGGAAAAATACTCAGCAAGTAGCAGACGAGAAACAAAGAGGTGGAATAATATTTCGAAAAACTTTTAAATTGCGAGCCATACAACGAATATATACAAGATAGTGAAGAGGAAGAAAAAATAGAGCCTCGAAATAAAAAGATAATAGAACCTCCTTTCATAAAAGAAAGAAATAGTAAATAAACTAAATGACGAACGATATGTACTGTACGAAGGTCAAAATAGAATTATTATTAAAAATATTATCTTAAACTTAATGTTAATATATTATTATTTTTTAAATATACTGGATTTTTATATAAAGCATGTTCCTACTTTAAAGAATTTTATCAGATAAATCTTTATACTTTATTTTTCAATTAAGAATTCTTGAATTTCATGGAGGCAACCATAATTTCTATTCCAATTTCACTATTTCTATTAAATTTGCCATTTAATGTAATGTAATTAAGCATTATGATTATATAAATTACCAAATTAATGCTTTTTTAATATCAATTTTGTTTTCAAAGCATTATTTACCGTAAAAATTAATGTACAATTTGAAATTAATAATCTCATATAACGCCAGACATAAAATTACATTCTAATTTTATTTAAACACTAATTATTGAAATTAGAGCTTATGTCAAAAAGTTACCAGGTCATATGAACTTGTTTATTATAATTTATATTTCTTAATTTCGTATATCTGGAATCGAAGTTCCTTGGAAACCTCTCATATGTTTATATAAATGCATAAAAATATTTCTATTGAAATTTAAGCCTCTGTATCTTAAAATTTAGTCAATAAATAGTTTGTGTCCGAGGCAGTTTTAAATGGGAAGTCTAAACTACAATAAACCAAAAATTTGGGAAATTTAACACATATGTATTCTCCTAAATGCAACTGCAAGGCAATATATATCGTTTTAATCAATTTATTCTTTACCCGAAACGCAATTAGCTATTTAAGACTTATTAAATAAGTGGATCACTTAGGAAATTATAGAAAGAAAAAAGTAGAACTCATAACAAAATCACCAGTAATATTTAACATATGATTTACACAAGTTTCCTGTAAATCAGATAATTATATCGGCGAACCAATTAAATATTGTTTCAACAGAATAACAATATGTGTTTATGTACCAAATATACAAACTTTCGCAAAAATCGTATAAACCGTGAGGTAATCTTCGACCACTTCTGCCAAAATGCATAATATACGCACGGGACCAGAAACATAGTAAGGTGGTACATATACAGGGTGATTTCATAATGCAAATAGTCTTTGAATATCTTTATTGATGCTATATTAAACTTTCCTGGTTTGCTAAAAAATTTAATCAATGTTTACTCTCAGTTATTGTATGTTGTATTTATGGTCTTTCTTTATCTGTTCTTTTTCTTTCTATCAATAATAATGTCAAATTCATCATTTAAAGCATGTTGGAATCTATTTTTGAAATTAGTATTTAAAAACTTTTTAATTAAGGTGCTTTCTTATTAAATCTGAATTTGATTTTACATGTATATTCTAGAGCGCTATATAAAATTATTTTATATTCTCTAAACTATTTGTCAATTATTCCTCTAACTTACACTTTTCTGTTTGCAGCCATATTTGTCCACTGATTTCAGTCATTTATTTTTCGATTTCTCTTATAATTTCTTTCCAAATTTCCATTTAAAGTTCGTTCTTTTTCATTAATACCCATATACTATTATTGCATCAGAAATAGTGACTATTCTATTTAAAGCTCCCAACTCTCAGTTATCTATTGTTCTTCTTCCTGGACCATTTCCAATCTTGATATAGTTTGTTTTACTTCCATCAAGTACCAAACTGCTTCTTCTGGTTTGCTAAAAACTTTATCGATTTCATTTCAAAATATGGTGTTTCTATTCTGAATGCAGGGGAATAAGGCTCGAATTATTAGGGTTAAATAGAGCAGAAATATCGTCAAGGTGGATGCAAAAAGTACTGGGTAGGATGTGAGAAGAAACAGCACTTTAAGCAAGCAAGTGTTTGCCCGGATCCAGGAGGATGCTTGGTAAATCTAGATAGCAACTCCGCTTGGAACCTTTACAGATCATTGCAAACTTCAAAGGCACATTTGGAGCAATAGAGAACCCAAAGTGTAGAAAGCGTTGTAGAAGAAGTGGAAACCATCACTTGGTGACCTGAAAGGTTTAACCATATCTAAGAATAGAAATGTTGGTGTTGATTAAGTTAATGACTTACACGTCCTTCTATGGAACTATGGTGCTTCCAATATAAAGAAACTAACCGTTCGTTTGGCGTGTTGTGTACTGAAAATACTATAAATAATTTCACGTATAAAGCTACATGCTATAAGAATTTTTTTCTACACGAACGAACCGTATACCATTAGTTACTTTGCATCAGTATTGGAAATACCATACATACGTGTAAAGAGAGGGAAGGACTGATCTAAATATTAAGTTTTGACTCTCACTTTAGAAAAATACTCATATTAAAATCAATAGAAATGATTTTTTTCTATTGCCATTTTGCTAGAATTATTTTTTATGGTGGACTTAGTTCATTTTAATAGCTTAGTACAGAATGGGGTTTGAAACGATAGTTACAAAAGCTATTAAAACAACTATAGGAGTATAAGGAGAAGCCTCAGTTTCACCAACTCTAGTTCTGGAAGGGATTCTAAGAAAGGTAAATTTGATTACGAAAAACAGATAAACCTAAGTTGTAGCTCATAGAGATAATCTGACAATAGTTGCTAGAACAAGAAAACAACTAATAAGAGCCGCAGAACGTTTATACAAGGAAGCAAAAAAACTAGAGATAAAGATAAATTAGATAAAAATGAAATATATAAGACTAAGCAAGGAGAATCTAACTATAAATGACTATCTATAAGTACAAAGTTTAATGCAATTTGAAACAGTATCCCCTTACAACTATTTAAGAGTTACAATATGATAAACAGAAAACAAGAGTAGAAGAATAAACAAAAATAAGTAACCAGAATAATGAAATAACAAAGAACAGAATATGTAAAACATTAATTTATACGACCCACTATCACATTTACACTGCAAACTACTATACTAAACAAAAAATAAGAAAACCTAAAAATATGCGAAAGAATAATAGTGAAATAAAACAAATAATGTAGAAAGAAGGGTTAAAAGAAATAGTGAAATAGAAGAAAAACTCAGAGGACAAATTATTGTAAAGTACATAATGGTACTAAGAATAAAATCACTAGAGCACACAATGAAATGGCCAGAAGAATAATCACTTGGACACCATTACATCCAAGAAGCAGAGGAAGAGCAAGAATTAGAGGGTGGAATAAAATAGAAGATGACATTAAAACGTTAAAAATAAGCGACTGGAAAATCAAATATACGAACAGAGAAGAATGTAGAAAAACAATGACAACATCAAAGAAAAATATTGAATTGTGATGACTGAGAAGAGGAGCAATCCACCTCAATAGACGGATTTAAACCCTTACAAGTCATACTCCTAAAAATTAAGAGAATATGATGATGATAATGACAGACGTTTCGGTATTTGATGATACTGGTTATGATCTAGATGTGCTTTGAGTTTCTTTGAAATTTCAGTGAGATCGTTAATCTTAAGACCATTGAAAATTGGTATATAATACCAAAAAATGGTATTAGGAGACTAACACTTTTCAATAAAAAGAATTCGAGTGCACCCAGATGTAGTAATGAAGTGGCGCTCGTACTTGCTAAACAAGTCTCAGAAGAAATCTTCATAGTACCAGTACCAGTGATTGGCTTCCACAATTAGGTAACAAGTTCTGGTAGAGAATAGACAAAGATATTATTAAGTCCAATGGTTCTGTCGCCCTTTTTGGTATCGGTCTTAATTGTGGTATAGCTGTAACCAAACCAAATTCTATGAGATCTAAATGGAAGATCTAATTCATTCCACTATAAATCTAATTTTAACCATGATCCTCCAACTTCAATCCTTAAGTATAATGATTTCTTATAAATTTTGGTCCGAAATTCCGTTACTATGCAAAAAATACATGCGAATACCAAGAATATCCCTGTAGAATCATAAATTGCCGGACAAATGCAAGAAAAAATGAATGTCATTGGTTGAATTAAAGTCAGAAATTATTTGATTGGTCGTAACGTACTCAGGCACCTGAACGGAGTTTAGCTATAAGACTAGCCAGGTAGCTTTCACTGCACGTTGTGTGGTAATCATATTGGCACAGTGTAGTCCGAATTAGTTGCTGTTATTTAATACTTGTGCTGTCTACAGAGTGTTTGCTTTGCTATTTTCCGCTCAAATTTTGAAAAAGTAAGTTAAGAGTTTTTTTTTGAAATTTTTAAATCTCTTAGTTTAAGAATATTCGCTTGACATTTTTGAAGCAACTTGTCCTATAATATTATTAATAATAATAACACTTTTTTGATATAAACAACAAAAGAGGTTGGACAAGATAATATTGTCTTGCGAAATCTAATTATTGATCTGATTTTCTTTATTTAATACGTAAAGGATATGTAAAGGGATTCAAAATGAAGGTACCAAATTTATATCATTGATTGCTTTCATGAAATAATACATTTGTTTAATATGTAGGACATTTAAAATTGAAATTTGAAGTGCGATACTCAAATTTTGAATTACCTTGTATAATTTTAAAATTCGTATACCATTTCATACTCTTTTTACATATATTTTTAAAGAAAATATTGTAAAACTAATGTATTTTAGAACCTCATTTTTTTACACAAAATCCATAAAATTGTAGAATGAGGTTATTTTTATACAGAGCATGGTCCTCGAGCTACAAATATTTATTATTTTAACATACAGATGATTCATTAAGATTGAATGAAAATTAAAGTCAGATTTCTTGGGTCAAAATAAGAAAAAATCATAAACGTATGTCGGAAAACTTTATATTTTGATTAATTTTGTAATAATAAGTCTCTTTGGATATAATTTGTAATGAATCTGTTATATATTTTTTCCTAAATATGTAATAAATATAAAAAACTGTAAAAATCTGCTCTTTAATAATGTTAATGTATTATTTATTAAATAAACGTAAAATAATAATTGCAAATTTTTACGAAATAATTAAGAATTTAAAGAACATAATTATGTCTTGTTAATTTTCTAAATTATTAATAATTTGTAGTTTTGAAAATACAATTTATAGTTTTGAAAATACTATTTTGTAGTTTTGAAAAATAATTTATAGTTTTAAGACAAATTTTAGAGTCTTAAAATAAATCTTATAATATGACATTTGGAAGATACATGTGATTTTTTTAACAAGAATTTTGAATATAAGAATTCTTTTTTAGGGTTCATTAAATTGAAAAAATAGCACTTTTTATAGTTGAATCAACTGAAAATAATCCCTTATAGAACTATTTCTTTTTATATTTTACTTTTCTTCCGAGATAATTAAAAACACGAACATTTGTTTTATTCTTAACCTATTGAAATAAAAACTAGAACTAAGAATAAATATTTTTAATTTTAATTTTTTAAAAATTAAGTTAGTTTTTGGATGCTTCGTTCAAAATACTAAACAATTTCACGTATGTTTGCTAAATGATATTTTATGTGTAATAAAACAAACACCACGCGGGCAAGCCTCTTAATTTAGAGAATCAATTTTAATAGATCCAAAAGAAAGCTTACAAAATTATAAATTTTAAAAATGTCACTAAAGTCGATAATTCTTAATTTAAATTTTCGTCTATTCGCTATTACCAGAAAAAACTTAATTTAAAAAAATACAAACTTCTCGGTTTTCGCGTTTACAAATATCTAGTTTCTTGACAAAGTGTTATTAATATCATTAAATGTACCAGCAAGAATATTACCAGAAAATTAATTATTGATATTTATTTTGAAACAAATTTAGTTAATATGTAGAATGTAATTACAAGCCAGTATTGTTTATATGACATTAAAAAAGAATTAAAAATTTAAAAACCCCTCATCTCGTAAGCGAGGCATTTTTTAGACGTATACTTTTTATATTTTGTCCTAATGATTCTTAGATTTAATTTTCACAGAATATTAGTAAATCACCTTGTACACTTTTATCTTGAAAAGAAATCGGTCATATATTATGAGAAAGAAACTTTATTTTAGAAAATACAAACTTATAGTTTTTCACATTTATCAAGTGTCTTGACAAAGTGTTCGCAATTATGTTAAATGTACCAGCAAGAACATTATGAACAAATTAATTATTGATATTTATTTTAAAATCAATTTAGTTAATGTGTTAAATTATATATAAAATATCACTAAAACCAACCAGTATTTTTAAATGATTTTAAATGATTTTTTGAAAACATTACATTTTTTATATTTTAAACTAACTTAAATTTTCGTGGAATATTAGTAACACACCTTGTATACTTTTGTCTTGAAAAAGTATCAGCAAATCTATTGTGTTACGAAAGGAAAACTTGTTTTAAAAATACAAATTTATTGTTTGTATATAGATAATATATTATAATATTATATACATATATAATTAATTGTAACCGACCTGTATTTTTTAAATGATATTAAATATAACATTTTTTAAAAAGTTGAAAACCTCGCTTCTTAGAAATGATAATACTTAGTGTTAATTTTCGTGGAATCTCAGAAATCATCCTGTATACTTTTGTCTTGAAAGAAAATATGTCATGTATTAGGAGAAGTTAACTTTTATCTTAACAAAGTGTTAAATGTTACGGCAAGAACATTACGAGAAAATTAATTATTCATATTTTGGAATCAATTCAGTTAATTAGTTATAATTATTTTATTTTGCTTTAGTAATTGTTTCTTATGATACCTTTCCACAAAGTGTATTAATAGTTTATTATTAATTTACGTCATTATTTTTTAAGAGTCATGAACTAATTTAGATTCACTTATGGCTTGAATTAAAAAAAAATAATTAGTTCTGTGAATCTCCTGTTTTAATAAAAATTGTAACGTCGGTATCAAATATTAATTACTCGTAACCTTGGCAATCATATCTCCATCTTTTTTAAATTTAGTTTTTATTTTAAAACTATAAACGTTTGTATAAATGTGTTCTTATAATTTAAATATTTTCTTTTACTATTTAAATTATGTTAACCTTAACCTACTATTTCTAAATATTTATATTTAAAAAAAATTTCACGAGCATTATTTAAAGATAATGGTTTGTTTGTCAAGAATATTAAATACTGATCTCAAATAAAAATTAGTTAACAATAAAACTCGAGGCCAAAACGTATTATAAATAATTTTTTTGTAAAACAAAAATTATATTATATACATAACATAGACTTTATTATCGGGTGGATTAATTGAAATTTTATCTTAAATTAACAATATAAATAAATTTGGGAGAAGTGCAAATAATCAATAATCGACGTCTAGACTTAACTACAAAAAAAAAAATGAAAACAAAATGAAATATGAGTACGGTCTACTTACCCAACTAAAATGTAGGTCAACGAAAGTCTTCTTATATAACAGTCTAACAACATCGTATACGTTCAACTTGACTTCACTCAAAAATTATGAAATTTCAGGTGATATTAACGGAATAATTGTTTGTAATAATAGACAAGTGTTTATAATCCCAATAGATTTTGAGTTTTTAACTGTCGTTAAAATCTCAAAATTAAAAAAAAGTTCATCGAAATATGTGAAATTGACCCAATTTTTTTAAGAATGGTGTGACTTAATATATATAAGACGAAATGATCAGTCCTAAAAAGTTACATGGTTAAAGCTCATGGATGTGAGTTTTTAAAAATAGCTTCATTGACAACTAAAAAAGACTCTAGATTCGAAATAACAAGTAATTGAACATGTTATAAATATAAATATCACAACTACAACCAATTTGGAAATATAAATTTATAAAAGATATTGTCAGAAATGTTTAACATACCCTAAAAATCACAAATCATTTTTATAATATTTAAAAAAAAAACTGAATAAATTTTAGCAAACAAAATACTTCAATATTGTCCTAGAAATAAAAAATACAATAAACCTAAAACGTCTTCAGGCACTAATAGAATCAAAACTGAGATTTTAAAACGTATCATCTAATTGAATAGCGATTATTGATCTTAACAAATAAATGGTATCAAATTATTGACTTATTTAGATTCTTTAGGAATTTTCGGGATTAGAGGCACCAAGTTAAGATGATTTAAAAATTATTTAAATAATAGAAAGCAAATAGTAAATAATGCCACATGGTGCTATAGTGGGCCCCCCTTTTTTGTAAATAGCTCATTTTTAATCGAGTCTAAGGGCCATATTTTGAGATTTACTATAGTCCTTTATAGTAACAACACGTGACAGTAATTCAAAAAGTGCAAAAAAATCTATTGGATGCTATTTTTTGTGTAAATATATTAACAAATTATACACATGTCATTAAAATCGACCAGTGTTTTTTAAAAATTATAAAAAGATATTTATTTTTAAAACTTGTAACACTCGGAGGTGATTTTAGACGTATATTTATAGATTTTTTTTTAATATTTCAAATTGATGATCCATAGTTTAAATCTTCATGGAATATTAGTAAATCACCGTGTATATTTTGTCTTGAATGAGTATCAGCAAGTGTGTTATGTGGTACGAGAAGAAAAATATATTTTAAAAATTTTAACTAAAGGTTTTTTCATATTTCTCTAATTTATCTAATGTCTTGATAAAGTATTCGCAATTGTGTTAATTGTGCCATCAAGAACAAGGGATTATAGTAAATAATCTTTTTTACAAATAACTTATTTTTAAACAAGTTTAAGGGATTCACAGGGATTCACACATGACAGAACCATCTTTTATATTAGAGATTAATGAACGCAACTGAAAAATACAGTAGAAAGAAGAAGTTGCTAACGATTAATCTAAATAAAACTTTTTATTTACCATTATTTTGCGTGGAAAAGTAAAAATGACTCGTTTATAAGTTTAAGTATCTAAGAACTATTTTAATTAAAATTCTTTATTCTTTTAATTTGAAATTACGGAATCTTTTAAAACATATTTTGTCTTTTGCTTTCTCGAGATAGTGGCAATATTATTTTGGCCAATGCATTTTGTTGTTTACTTTTCATGTATTTTTATGTTTATCATTGTTTTATAAAAACGTGTGCGTTTCTCGATCCTTTCATTTACTTACAACTCAATCTTTTGTATAATTAGGAATAATATGTTAATGCTAATTATCTACGTGATGTAAATAAATGATAAACATTAATATCAAGCGTGTGTTAAAGAAAATTGGCACTTGCTAGATTCAATTTCGATTACTCTCAGCTTCGTTCTAACTCCGAAATTCTAAAGGATATCCGGTGCTGAAAAACACTTAGCAAGGGTTAAGTTACGCAATCAAGTTTAATGAAAAACCGTACTTTTTTAAATAATTTATTCGGGCTATAAATTTAACAAAATGAAATATGAACAACATGAAAAATTACTTAAATGAAATATTACGTTACGAGAAAAAAATAACTCTCGCCGAGCTTATGAATAATCCGGTTCTTTAACTATAAATGATATTAGAAAAATAGAAAAAAAACCATTAAAAATTACAATTGTGTAAATTAATCGTTTCTTCATAACGAGAATTACTTCAACTGATTTGAAAATATTTTTTGAATACATTCTAGTAAATTATTGTAAATAAACTACCTTATTCGTGCATAGTGATAAAATATACATATTCCAAAAAATAATATGTTACAAATTATTATATAGACACTATATTTAACAAACTATTACATGTGTTGTTATTTAAATGGTCAATTAACTTGTAAGCTCGTGTAAAATTACAGTTCTGTACAAAAATTGTATAAAACTATTCTAACTTGGTTTATTGATCAAAAGGGGATTTATGACTTTAAGATATTTCTGATTGATAGAATATGAAACACTATTATTAAACATAGGATTTCTGTCGATTACAAGTTTTAAAATTCCTGGTATAATTTTTTTTTTATTAATTCATACTAATTATGATATTATGGTTGAGAGTAGGGCAACTCCTCGAATCAATTATTATTACTTTAGACCTATCAAATTTTATTGAAAATAAACTGTTCATACAATTCAATTAAAAATAGTTTTAAAAAAATCTTTAGTATTATTTTATCATTATTTTAGGTATATATACTTGACAAAGTTTTAATGTTGATATACACAGAAGTATTTTAAAAAAGTTACTAAACCAACATTTTTTTATTGATTATATGAAATATCCTAAATGAATTGTGGAAATTGAAAAAAAAATCGGTATTAAATATTAATGAAATTGTTAATAGAGTTTCGTTCTACTTTTTATCCAAAAAGTAAAGAAAACAGTAATAAATATAAAAAGTTTATGGACTACTTTAAGAGGGAAAAAGTGCCAGGAGATTTCATGGAAAACGTTTTCTTAATATATTTCCATTGTTTATAATAAAAAAAATGCGTTACGTAAACGAAAGGATAAACCGACCCCACAGGAAAACGAAATTAACGAAATGGTTCTTTTTTTTTCTTTCAACACCATCAAATTGGTGTCTGTTATGAACATTTAATACTTAAAGTCAATGAACTTAAGATATTCGCATTTCTTTGCACTAGAATACCAAATGAATTAATAATTCATTGGAAGAAAAGAAAAACTGTTTCACAATCTTCCATGATGTGGTACGAGCACTTGATAAAATTTGGCATACAGGATTAAAACATAAAATGCAAATATATTTACCCAGACAGCACTCTAAGATTTTGAAATTTTAAATCTTACACAGATAATTTAGGATCAAACTAGGACTAAGAAAATCAGTCCCGAAGTAGCTCAGGGAAATGTTCTAGGACCTGTTCTATATATCCTGTATACATAAAAGATCTCTTAATTTTTCCAGAGCCCATGATCTGTATTTTAATCTGTTGAACAGTTTTGATTTTATGAAGTTTCTAATTTCTTCGTCTTGCCTAATGAAATCTTGATTACATCTCTGATATTTAATGGAAAAATTTACTGTTTTTCTCAAGGTGATATTTTTGACACCAAATTGAAACGTTAAAAAACAGCAAAGAAAGATCATACA
Organism: Hermaeophaga mercurialis; assembly: GCA_951812935.1. Lineage (NCBI taxonomy): Eukaryota > Metazoa > Arthropoda > Insecta > Coleoptera > Chrysomelidae > Hermaeophaga > Hermaeophaga mercurialis. The sequence continues at coordinate 14,176,593 of OX638366.1, forward strand.
AAAGTGACCTTTTCGTGAAATTGTCTTATACATTAAAACCATTGCAGAAATCAAGAAAATATAGATATACAAGGGTGTCCGTTAAAATAATGCATTGTTTTAAATGTTATATGGAACGTGACAACATCATTAATTTACACAAAAATTCACTTTAAACATTTAGCCGAAAATTTATACGTGGCAACACCTCACGCTTTTAATAAAAATATGTGTCATGTAACCAAGGAATATCTACATGTTGAATCATAAAATTGTATTAGTTTTAAAATGATTCGGATCGTTTAATCGTTTTAAGTTTATCGTTTGGTAAAATAGTTTCAAAAATTCAGTGCAAAATGGCATTTTATTTAAATCAAGAATATCATGACATTTAATCTAATACGCGATGTTTTGTATCAGTGTCTCAGATATTGTTGGAAAGTGGAGTGTATTACCTAAAAAAAGTAGTTGTTCGGATCATGTAATAATTGTTGAGAATACATTTTTCACTGTTCTACATCCCCTGTAATCGACCATTCTAAATATATTAGTGTGCTAAAATCAAAAGTTATTTTTAGAACTTTTAAAAAACCATTGTTTATAATTGACGGAGTTATCGGTGTTGCCGGTTTCACTTGTTTTTCAGTAAATAATATTTGGATAGATCTAAAATACTAATATTTATTTCTTTGAAAACGATTGGTTTTGGAAAAAAATTTTAAACATTTTTATTCTGCATACGTTTTTATACCTCATGGTATGAGCATTATTTTCTTGTATTTATTAAGGCTTTGAACAAAATTACAAAGGCTATTCCTAGCTCATTGGATGATGTAAAATTATTGCTTTAAGATAGAAGTCATAATGAGGTCAAAATGTATTAAAACATGGGTATTTAGTAGTTAAAAAAAATACACATTTTAATTAGTTTCCGGTACTTGCTTATAAATGTTTAATAGTCATTGTCATATATTTTTCATTAATTATATGTGCCAGAAAAAGCTTTGGTGTGTATAATTTTGATTAATATTCATTAAACAATTATTACTGTCTAATATTCGTATGAAACATTTAATCAATTACATGACGACAACTTTGAACTTAATAACTACTTCTTGACAAAATTTTTAAAAACGATAGTTTGAATTTCCCGCGTAAACTTTATTAGTTTTGAAGAAATGTTAAATGAGCTCTTGAATATAGGCACCATTTAAAGCACCTATCTTCAATTTCACTTAATTAGGTTTAAATTTCTCAATGTTTTCTTAGCTTCCTTTATTGCCTCATCCAATACTACTGAGCAGAGTACTGAGTAGTTTTACTACCATTTTCGTTTTATATTCCTTTGACTCTTCCTTGTTTGTTCACATAATATTGGTGTTATTTTTATACATTTTTTTAACTGTTTCTCTTAAGTCTCGTTTTCTTAATGCTCTTCATATGTCTTCTCTGCTTACTCTATCGAAGGCTTTTTCTAGATCTATAAACCACGCATGAATCTGTTTTTTCTTTGATCTTATGTATTCTTCTTTCTTCTAATTCTGCGTTCAATCGTTGTTTCAATTTGGTTTTTTCTCTTATTCGGGCAATTGCTTTTTTTTGGCAAACTTGAAAATGTCATGCATTAATAATTACCATATTCTATTTTTGAAATATAATTCCATTCTTTTGATACTTCTTTATTTTTTATTATTTGATCCAATAGATTCTTCAATTGGTTTAGTCCTTTTTCTTTAATGTATTTTATAATTTCTGGGGTTATGTTGTCTATTTCCGGTGATTTTCCTAATTTTACTTAACTAAGTGATTTTATAGTTTCTTCTTCCTTTATCATGTCTGTCTCTCTGGTTGCGTTCTTATCCTCTTCTGCCTCCTTATCTTCTTTTGTTATTATATTTGAATCGGTCCTTTCTTCGAAATATTTATAATTACAATAATTAATACAATAAAGTCTACATTAATTGTTTCAGTCCTTACTTTGTGAAATTTATCTAAAATAAAAATCTTTTTTTTAACCCGGATTCGTTAAACCGCATTTTCAAAGAATGACATTTCTAAAGACTATAATTTTGAAAATATTTTTTTTAATAAATATAATGTAAAATTTGATTTTATATGTTTCTAAGAAATATTCTTTAAAAACTACGAAAAATAAATTTATTCTCAATTTATTTTTTATACAAATTATAATTTTATATTTCATTTTTGTCAAATTCATAAAAACTGTGTTTTTAATAAAAATTACAAAAACATTTCTTTATAAATCAATTATTTAAAAAAAATAATTTTGAGTTCATTTTTTATTAAAAAATTATTAATCTGAATTTTATTGTTATCAAATTCTATAAAATTTATTTAAAACTGCGATATTAAAAAAAATAATTTAAATAAAACATACAAGGATAATTGAGTAATTCTCTTTACCCTTTGAATTCATTTTTTACAGGAATTATAACTATAAATTCAATTTTTATCAATTCCAAAAAAAATTAATTAAAATTGTTATTTTTAAATAAACGAAAATTAAAATTTGGCTTTCATGAAATTCTAAGAAATAATCTTAAAAAACTACGATTTGGATTAATTTATAGGAATTATAAATTTATTTCAAATTCATGAAAATTTCTTCAAAACTGCGATATTTAAAGTCAATGGTTTTTATAAAAACTACAATATTTTTTATAGAAATCGCCTAATTTTTTATTTCTTTGGGTGTTATTATTTTAATTAGTGGCAACATTTTTAATTTAAATTAGCCTTAAATAAATATTTTAAAACTCTTCATTGTTTGTTTACAAGACAATTATTTTATTACTTAGGGTAAAAATATTTTAAATTATATCTAAAATATTTTACCATCTCCATTATTTAATACATTTTTTGATTTCAAAGAGTGAAAATGCAATTTAGCGAAACCTGGTCAGAGAAAGATATTTAAAAATACGTAGCTTTGAAGTACTATGAAAATTCAGATAAGTATAATTTATCTTTTTTATATAAAATAAAGTCTGTTTCCTAAATTATAAAATAAAATTTTAAATAAGTTGCCTATAATGATATAATTTAGAATTAATTCCAAGAAGAGTAGTCTTAAAGACATTATTATTACATTATTAGTATAATGTATACATATAATTAAAATCAGATTAATTATTTATTTTTGGGGATTATGGTTACCGCGTTTCATGTGACAATAAAATTAATTGGCTTGAATGATTACAATTACTTGGCTTTTAAATAAAATTAAAACAATAGAATTTATCTATCAAATATTTTAAAAATTGCAATTTATTTCGTAGCATTAAAATAAAAAATGCACTTTTTAACCGATTTGTGGCATAAATTTATAATAAATTCATACTTTTCTTTACTATTTTGTTAATAATAGAATACTTTTAATGAACGTAGTGGCGTTGTAAATTTTAATTAATTAGTTGGCTTTTTCAAGTATACTTTTCGTCTTCGAAAAAAATTAAACCATGTATAAAGTGTGTTGATTATTGCTAAAATACACCTACGACGAACATTAATATATTAAGTATTAACATTTTAAATAAATATTTAAAACTGTTTATAGATCCAACGCCTTTTTTTAAAATAATTTTAAACGCTTGACGTGTTTCAAAGATACTGGGTATTATTATCATTTTACCTTCATTTCAACGAAACAAATCGATGGTTTTATTAATAATAAATAACAATAATTACATCTAAATAGACCGAAGATGTCTAAGGTCGCACACTTATTAATTATTTAATGTAAGGTAATTTTTCTGATGTCAGTAATTGTCAGACTTTGCATCGACTTTTAATGATTTTTTTCGGTAACGTTATTCCCTTTTTATAAATGTTCAGAAGAAAAATGTGAGTAGGGCGGAGAGTAATAATTAAAAACTTCACTACAAAACTTCTGTTTATCAGTAACTACTTTTACAAAACTAAACTATTCCGGACTCGTGGGAAATCTGGAATGAAATTTTCATGTAATTTTTAAATCATTAGGTTGTTCCTTATTTCCTGTTTGGTAAAAAATTAGTTAAGCAACATTGTTTAGGTCATTCTGTAAACTTTAACTTTTATGGGCGATTTGGAACATACCGAATTTATAACTTCAAATTTCCTTACCAAATTACATAATTAAATAGAATTTTTACAAAAAAATGCTATATAGAGTGGTACCCTTTAATTACATACCTTTTCTAAATTCTATTGACATTTTTAGACAAATAATTCTTCAAAATTAATTTTTGTTTTTAATAAAACATTATTATATATAAAAAATATGTAATAGTTTATTATTTGAGGAGGTTAATTTACTTGTTATTATATTAAAATTATTTTATTAGTTTTTATAGTAAATTGGATTAAAATTCGAAAAAATTGAAATTGTTTAAAACAAAAAAAAATGGCGGATGTAGACTGAAGAAGAAAGTTTAAATTTTATGATATGTATATATTTTGAAGGAAAACATGTTCTAATATCTAAACTCAGAGCACTTATATGTGATTTTATATAAAAATACCATAAAATTTACTGTTAAATTATAAAAATTATGGTTTGGGATCAAACAAATTAAAAAAACCACGTAAAATTTTGACAGTACTTTCTTCAAATTTTCACAGCAAAAGGTACACCTTGTTAAAGTTATTAAAATCCATGATGCACTTAATAAATAAAAATTTCATTTGTTCATATAACATCTTTTTTCAAACATAAACAATCCAGTTTGCAATTTAAAAAAAGTTTGTATCCACTTGTGTATGTGATGAAGTGAAGTTTTCCCTCATTTTCTTATTCGTAATGAACATTGATTTGCGTTCATAAAACTAAAAATTTTCGAGGAATAAACAATCTTTCTAATTTTTGATTATGTAAATATTTGTAAATTTTTTTACATCAATTTCTTTGATGACATTTAATGACATTTACGTCAAAGTGCATTGACGGGATTTTTTAATGTTCCTCTGAATAAGTTAAAGTTGAAAAATTTTCTAAATCTAATTTAATTAATAAAATAATAAAATTTAAAAAAATGAATCATAGAGTTGAATCAACTTAAAGGAATCCACCCTGATTTTTTATATTTATTTTTATTATGTTCTTTCTTCGTTTGTCTAAATGTCACTTTATTTTTTGTTGGTTCGCAATTTCGTATTTTATTCATTTTTAATAAACTTAATTTCATTTTAAATCTAAATTTGATTTTTCAATAATGCACAAAAATATATTCGCCAATAATGTTTATCTCACTCAATAATAATTTTTTAATTAAATTTCTTTTTATAACATTATTTATTTATTATTTATTTGCTTGTCTGTCTCTATTTCATACAATTCTTTGAATGTATTAAAGATTTTTATATATCTACTTATTATTTTTCATTTTGCAGTATGGGAAATTACTAGAAAGATTTCTCCTTCTTTATTTTCTGTTTTTTTTCTATTATATTTTCTTGCTACTCTTATTTCATTTATTGGCTATTTATCTTATATAAGCTTTTTAAAATTACTTCATCTATCTAAATATCTTCTAATATTCTTATTTGTTTTTCATCTTCTTTTTTGTTCCTTAAATTACATTGTTTTTCTGATATGTAGAATTAATTCATATTTTTCTAATTTATAAAAAATATACGACTACTTTTATTTATAAATGTTTCTTTATTACACTTTCTTCAAAATATTGAGTTTTTTTACAATTTCTTTTTACTATTTTTTAAATAATTTCTTTTTATATTTTATTCATACTTTTCGTTTTTCTGATATTTCCTTTCAAATTTCTCCTCGTTAAAACACCTTTTTTTATTTCATTTTCATCTCCTATTTCTTTTTCTCTGTGATAATTTCTAATTCTTCTATTATAATTCTTCTTTTGTGTTCTCTGCTCTCTCAATAATGTATATCTCTTCTTGTTTTTTTATCTTAATTCTCTGTGAAACGAAAACATTTCCAAATAAAAAATTTAATTTAAGTTTTTTGTATTTTGTTTTGTGGTTTTAGTGATTTTATTTTAATTCCTTCGTTTGTAAATTTATTATATCGTGAATATTTTTATGTTTCTTTATATTTCTCTTCTTAGGCAAATTTAAAACTGAGGACTTCTAGAGCAGTTTTTGTTTTTTTTTTCATAATATGAATATACCAAATTTTGTTTGTCAAGTCACTAACGGATATAAATAAAAGTTTAATTCCCTAATTTGAATAATTAGTAACCTAAATTAAATGTTTTTATTTTATATTTTTTTCTGTGACGTGTACTTCTTCATCCTTTTATTTGAATGTAAATTGCTTATAAATGTTTTAATAGTCTGAAATAACAGATTTTTTGTTACTAAAACAATTTTTTGTTCATAAATAATTTATGCCTTTATTAGAAATGAAAGTAATCGTATTTTATCTTTAAATTACGATGCCTAATCAACACTAAACACGTAGTACATAATAATGACTAGAATTAAAGCTACAATTATGCAAAATGTGAGAGAATGGGCACTCAAACTAATTTTTCATATTTTGCAATGTAATATTTAAAAAACCGCAAAAACGAGATCCTGAATTATAAGCATATACACAAACTACGTATTTCCCAATAAAGTTAGATGATTCAAAGCAATTTTGTAATTTTCATAATTTTTGTGTCTACATATTCAAGGTTAAATGGTCACAGAAGATGTTGAATAAACTTTCAAATATTTAACAACGTTATTTGTATGTTATCATCGCTTTACAAGTTATTTCTGCTACAACGTGTCTATTCTACATATCCAAAAAAAAAATAGGATAATAGTTGAGAATTAAAAGAATTTATCAAATAAAGGAAATCAAACACCATGTTTCTTGAATTTTTATATTCATTAATTTAAATTTGTGCATAACATTTAATTCTAGTTGTAGAAAAATATAATAACTAGGTAGTATAATTATTCATTTATTTTCTTTTAATAAAACAAATTTTGAATATTTTTCTGACGACGCCATTTTTCTTTCATGCTGCCTAAAAAAGTCTAAATTTAAGTATAATATTCAATTCCTATTGTAGGACAACGATCTTTTCTTTAATAAAAATACATAAACTAGGTGATATAATCCTTTATTTCTTTTTGATAAATGAAACATACATTTTGAAACATTTTCTGAAGACGCCACAAGTTCTTCTTTCAAGTCACCTAAAAAAGTCTAAATTTGAGCAATATATTCAAATTTCTATTGTAGAATGATAATCGTTTTTTCAATAAAAATACTTAATCTAAATTGCTTAATGAGTTATTTTCTGTGTTTTTAAACAGAACATAAATTTTGAAACTTTTTCTGACGACGCCACAAATATTTCTTTCTAGTCACCTAAAAAAGTCTAAATTTGAGCAAAATATTTAAATTCCTAATCTAGAACGATGATGTTTTATTCATTAGAAATTGATAAACTAAATTGCCTAATGAGTCACTTCTTTTCTTATTAAAATAAGACTTAAATTTTGAAACGAAAATTTTGTTAAAATAACACACAGATGATGCAATTGTGGTGCCGCTCCTGTATATTATTATATGTGAGATGGGGTGACGTGTATTAAGTTGTCACCTATTTTAGTTATTTAATATTTTCGTTGTTAATATTGTTATATTTATGAGCTCTTTGATTTCAGAAAACCATAGTTATCTTATTTGTTTTACAAGCTCTCTTGAAGATATTTGTTTTGAATATTTGTTATTTCTGTTGGAAAATATCTACCAATAAGATATGTAGAAACGGCTATTAAGCCGGTGTTTTAAAAAATAAACAAACTGTTTTCGTTTTTCGACAGATTGACAGTTCAATATTTTGAATTTAAATGAATGTTTTGTTTGTCCCAAAATTGGTAAGAATGTAAATAATATTTCTTATTAGTGGTTAATTTAATGAAAGATAACATACTCGTTAATTAATTAATTAATTAATTAATTAATTAATTTCTTCTTTATACGATTCCAGGATTGTAAAATTGTGAGAAAATACAAATTTTGTAAAATACTAGTGATTTTGTATATGTCCATTTTTTTTTAAATTGAAAATAAAACCCTCATTTTTAAACAAATTTTTATTAGTTTATTTCCTAGAAATATAAAAGCATTTGTTTAAATTTTTTGGTTTCATGACACTTTTATTTAACTCACGCTCGTAGAAATGACTAGGAATTTTTCGTTGAGAATCGCGGTTTACATTAAATGTTTTTATAAGTTAATTAACTATCCTCTAAATTATTATATACTACGTTTGAACTTTTACAGAAGCCGTGCTTAAAACTGATTAAAATATAATTATTGTGGCATTGCAAAATCTTAACGGCTTGGTTAAAAAATGAATAAGAGAATATATGAGCAATACCAAATGCTGAACTTTTACTTTTACAATTTCTATTAGCAAATCGTTAACTAGAACAATTCTATTAGATAACGTTGATTATAATTTGATATGAATCATCGATGTTTGTTTTTATAATAATGTTTGTTAATATTTATAACTTCTGTTTGTATTTGTTTCCAAAAGGAAAGGTTGTTTACTTGTTTTTACACCACGTCATGATTAGATCTTTTGTTGTTGGGTTAAGTTCACCAGTGGAATTCTTGGTTTACTTATCCTCGGATATAATAAATAAAACGTTGCCATTAAATGAACAATAATTTACCTTTTTTTTCAGCTAACTCAATATGACTCTAGTTCAGCCAAGTCCCGAGCTTCAAATCAACATTAGAAGAGAGCTAAACGAAGACGTTAACACCAGAGAATCTGACCTGGAACATATCAAAGAATGGCTAAGAAAACAACCCCATTTGCCAGATTCTTGGGGTAAGTTTCCGCTGTGATGACTACAAAATCTCGAATGAGGTCTTAATACTTAATATTTCAGATGAAAGCCGACTCATGACCTTTTTACGTGGCTGTAAATTCTCCTTGGAAAAGACCAAAAGGAAGTTAGACATGTATTTCACAATGAGAACTGCATGTCCAGAGTTGTTTTCTAACAGAGATATAACTAATCAAGAATTGAAGATGATAGTTGATATCGGGTAAATAACATTTTCATTTTTACTACTAGTAGCTTTACTCCACAGATGTCGTTGGTAATGTTTTATATTTGTTTTTTAGTCATATTCCACCATTGCCAGGACTAACGCCTAACGGAAGAAGAGTAGTGGTTCTTAGATCCAAAAAAGTCGATGTGGATAACTACAACATGGCTGATATTATGAAAGTAGTACTCATGATTGGCGATGTTAGGCTCGAAGCTGAGGAGATTGGTGTGGCTGGTGATGTATACATTTTGGATGCCACTGTTGCCACTCCTACTCATTTTTCCAAAGTTAACCCCAATATGATACGGAAATTTTTGATAATTGTCCAAGTAAGAGGATTTTTTCTTTCTGATACAACTTTCTTTATCTGGTTCATATTTATTGTATGGAAAGCATCATATCTTTGTAATTTTTAGGAAGCCTACCCAGTGAAACTAAAAGAAGTCCACGTAGTCAACGTTTCACCATTGGTGGACAAAATTATCACCTGGATCAAACCGTTTTTGAAAGAAAAAATTAGGGAACGCATCCATGTCCATTCTACATTCGAATCTCTACACAAATTCATACCAAAGGATATTTTACCAGAAGAATTCGAGGGAACGGCCGGAAAACTGCAAACTTTTCATGGCAAGTAATAGTGTAAAAAAGTACAATTTAAAATTAACATTTCCATTTCTTTGTAACCGTAAAATCGATATAAGACTTCTTTAAATCAAAACCAATTGACTTAGTGATTTGTAAATTAGCTTGAAGCTGTAAAAATGACAGTTTTTTAAACTCCTTTACTATTTTTGCAGCATCTAACATGATTATCAATATATATGTGGTATTATTTTGGATGCAGCTTTTGAAAAATGTTTCCAATACAACAAACTATTTGAATTCGAAGCTGAAAATAGGGTATATTTTTAATAGTTTCATAAGCTTCATAGATGTCTTAAATGTTCTTTATTGTTTATACAGCTTCCAAAATTATCAGGTTATTAGGATTTCGACATTTTTTTTGTCATTTTTGAAAGATTTATGGATGGTACTAAGTTTCTTATATCGGAAGCTGTTAATTGGGCATATATTCTTTAGCTTCAATTATAGTTTTATAAAAGGCACTAAAGAGGCAAAAGAAAAAGGAATTATACTAAGCAGTTTCTTGTTTTTAAATCTGATAATTAAGCATAATTGTTTTTATCTTCAATAAATGAATCCATTTTAAAGACCTTTTTTAAGCTCGATAAAGCATCTGCCAAATTGTTTGCAATTTCTTTAATATGTATAATAGACAATAGCTCATTGTATTTAATTTTTATCAGTTATAAAAAGTCGATTGTTTTTTGAGATTACCTTCTGTTTTACAGACCAATGGATGGAAAAACTTAAGGACTACACTCCCTGGTTTAAAGAACAAGAAAATATAAAAGCGGATGAATCGAAACGACCTGGCAAGCCTAAAAACTATGAAGATCTTTTTGGATTAGACGGAAGCTTTAGACAATTGACAATTGATTAGATAAATTTAATTTTTTTTAGGTGCATATATGACAATTTTGGAATTTGAAGGTGATATATTAAGGACATTTTTTCTATATATATTCAAAAATGTGGTATTTTTGTAACTTTTTTAAAATTCTCTTTAAAAATCTACTCAATACTTTATGATAAATCGTACTATATTATTTTTATATAAATAAATAATAAATCAAATTATACACTTGTGTATTTTATTAACCCTGGCCGTAGAGCTCAGGAGAGACGAAACTATTTCAAATACATAATATTAATCTTTGTGGCATTTTCCAAATATTTAACATTAAACTAAGAGTATTATCTTATATAAACATAGCGCTTTTCTTTTCTTCATTGTAAATAAAAATATAATCTACCATATTATTTGCTTAATGATATTGAATAATCATGTTTTTGTAAGTAGTATGTCATCTAAATATTAACAAGATGGATGAAAAAATTAATTCCAATCTCCAAGAAATAACATACGTACAACAAAACAAAAACGATGGAGAACTTAAACCTGAAAATTATACCAAAAAGGGTGATACGTTATTTTTATATATTGTAGTATTGACAAGTAAGTACAAAATGATCTTATACTTTAAATAAATACTACAAACGCATGCACTTCATATAAAAAGTTTCACCAATAACAGAAAATTAATTAGGTAGATATAACTAACTTCAAATTATTGTGGAAATAGGATGAAACTTTGAGCCATTCTAATTAACTTAATTCTGGTTTGGTATCTAGTTAATTAATTATCCCATTTTTTTAGGTCAGTTGTTGATATTGGTGGCTGGAACTTCTGCAGTATGGACATCTCCAGCTTTGATCAAACTAAATTCAAACGATACTGCTATAAATCCACTTGGCAGACCAATCACTACAACGGAAATATCGATGTTAGCTGGTATTCCAAATCTGACTGGTTTGTTTGGTACTTTATTTTTACCGAAGCTGAGTGATGTTCTTGGAAGGAAAAAATATTTGCTGCTGATGGGGTTCTTTATTCTTTTATCGGGAATATCGTTGGCGTTTAGTAGGAGCATTATTTATTTAACTGGATCGAGATGTTTATATGGGATTTTCCTACAAGGGAGTTTCTCAGTAGTAGGGATTTATGTAAGCGAAATTTGCGAGGATCACAATAGAGCGAAGTTCGGTTGTTTCCTGGGATTTTTTCATCAAATTGGACATTTTTTTGCTTACGTAGTTGGTCCTATTCTTAATTTGAGATATTTTTCTTTGGTTATAACTTCGCCAGCTCTAATCTTTCTTATTTTTTTCTCCTTTTTTCCTGAGAGTCCGTTTTATTTGATGAGTAAAGGAGAGGAAGATACATGTAAAAATGCTTTACAAAAGTTAAGAAGCAACAAAAGTAAGAATGAACTGCAAGTTGATTTTAATAATATAGAAAATTCTGCAAAAACGAAATCTCACGCTAAAAGCGCTAGTGTATTGCAGCTTTTTAAGATGAGAGAACATCGATTTGCACTGATGTTAGCACTTCTACCATTATTTGTACAACATCTTTCAGGAGTTGCTGTTATCATGTCTTTCTTAGCGCCTTTTTTCAACTCTGCTGGTACTAGCATGTCTGGAAATACAATAGCTGTTATTGTCTCGACTGTTAAAACATCTTGCTTCCTTTTCACTTCGTTTGTAGTCGAAAGATTCGGTAGAAAAAGAATGCTACTAATCTCAGCATTCGGTACAGGCGTACCTCTATTCATTCTTGGTTTATTCTTCTATCTAAAACACATAAATTCTCCATTTTTATCACAACTCCAATGGCTTCCACTATTAGGACTACTCTTCAATGTCATCTTTTACTCAATGGGACTTGGTCCAATTCCAATGGCGCTGATCAATGAACTTTTTCCATCGGAGCTTAAAGCTGCAGCTAACTGTGTTATTTGGACATCAGTTTCTGTACTTATCACTGCTTTAACATCGAGCTATCCTGTCGTTTCTGAGGTCTTGGGAATTCACTGGTGTGTATGGATGTTCAGTGGGTGTTGTTTTATTGGGGCTATTTTGATATATTGGCTTTTGCCGGAAACAAAGGGAAAGAGTTTCGTGGAGATTCAGGAGATGTTAAGGAAGTATTAAATTAGTGAAATGTTATAGATTTAAGTAGTCTAATTAAAGAAACTGAAGAGTTATTGTGTTCATATCGATTTAACTTGATCATTCTAGCCTGGTAATTATTGAATTTCAGAGTAATAAGTTCGATTACCTTAGATCTGTTCAGACACTGGTTGTTTCTTTTTCCTTAGCACGTTACGGTGGTAAAGTGATAATATCCGAACTGCTAATTGATTTTGTGGGTTTGTTTTTTTTTTGCTTTTTTTCATTAGTGGTATGGATTTTAAAAAAATAACATTTTCAAAAATGTTGGTACACGGAAACAACTGGACTTAATGTAACATTTATGTTTGAAATATATTTATTTATACTAAAATTATGAAAAACCATAAATTTTATATTTTTTTTTTGTAGAAACTCATAAAATTTAAAAACACTGTAATATATTAGCTACCATAGAAAAAAGTTTTAATGTCTTTTTGGAGTATTTCGTAACGTTGTGTTTTTTACTAATATTATTATTAATAAACTAAAGATATCGTAATTTTACTTAAAAAAATGTCTAATATACGTAAATCTCAATATTTTTGAATTTGTTTAATAAAAAAATATTGAACACCAGTAATAATTCCCAAAGTGCTCTTAACTTTTTTTGTTTTCATTTCAACAGACAATTTTTGACTATGTTTATTCAGAACTAACAAACCCACTATTTTAAATCAATTTACACTAATTATAATTTAATTACTGCTTCAAATTTGATACATATTTAGTATTTCAATAAATGTTGTAATATAAATAAAATGTGAAGAAGAATATTAGCGGTGTTTGAATAAAAACGAGCAAAAATAATAATGCCTTCAAGAAACAAGTACATCCAAAGTGAATCTTTATTAAAACCAACAGAAACTGTTTGTGTTCATAATTTTATAATTGAAAACGATGTTAAAAAGAAAAATACTAAGTTTTTCTATCTCGCAGTTTTATCAGGTATTTTTTAAATTTTTTATACAATATTGTGATACACGTATTAATAAACAACAGTAAAATACTACTTTTTAATATCAATTACCCGTATTTACTAAAAATTCCTTCGGCAGATATATGTGACCTTCATGAAAGCTTAATTTAAAATTTGCTAGATATATAAGGATATCCCGAATTAGAGCAGTAATATAAAGATACATATTTTTTAATGAACCACCCTGTATTTTATTATAATTTTAAACTATTTTGAGGATCAGTCATTTTAATACCAGGATAAAATTAAGAAATAAAAACGCTTTTTCTAAGTTGTGGGCACAGTAAAATTTTTATCTAAATATTACCAGATTTTTTTATAAATACGTTTTTTTGAATATGTTCAAAATTGTCAATTTTGAAGGATGCTTGGAAATAAAACAAAATTAGGAGGAAATTCCTCGTTGAAAATTATGAGTGGTCTTTTCTATACTTCATTTCAATATTAAATTAGAGAAATTTCAAGAAATACATATGTTACGTTAATCAGTCCCGAAATCAATAAACCATAGACGTGCGTTTCCAAAATAAAAGGAAATACAAGAACATAATATTTTGTAATTTATTTAATAAAATATAAAAATATGTATCTTTTTATTTATTTACCGATCATCAATTTTACATAAATAAATATATAAACATTGGGAATAGGATATAATCTTCGGAAATAATAATAAATTTATAGTTCCTCACATTCTCTTTTAGAAGATTTGTTTTCTGGTTTCAGAGAAATTATAACAGGTTAATACTTTTTCACGGGTTACATTAATTGACTTTATTAAATACATTTTTAACATATGGTAATTTAAAAGTTGTGTATTTTTAGCAACGTAAACTTTAACTAGAGCCAAATTAATTCTATCGCAGTAGGAGGGTGGCAAGCAAAGAATTTCAATTTCTCGTTTTTTGGCAATTTCCTCAATATTGTACTTTTCGTAATTTTGCTTATGTCTTTTGAAAATGGTTAACAATTCTGCTTTCAGCATTGTATCGCCAAAGGCTGTATTTTTAGAACTTAACATTGTTCCAATTTCACGTTTCTTCCATTTAATGGTTGGTACAGATTCAAATAATCTGGAGTAGTAACTTTCATTGTCCATTGCAATAACCGAATTTTTCGATAATAATTCAATCAATTTTTCGAAATATTCCTCAACACGTCTCCATTCTATTCTTCGTATACTTATCCCTTTCTATTACGGTTACGGCTATTACAGACGTTAAGCCCCTTAGGTACTCACAAAAGATTTCTGAGAAGTTACTCTCTCTTAATGTTCAAATAAAGAATAGTTGTAAATGCGTGCTCGTGCTATTTATAGGGACAAATTGATTAAATGACGAACTTCCCGAGGGATAGATATTCTTTGTCTTCTTACCTGTTTCGTCGTGAACAATTTATGTAATGTTCAAAAAACTCTGCAATAATTTTATGCCAATTAACGCGTTCTAAAACTGCAATTTCTTCTAGTTCTTAATAATACATTTTGATTCTAGGAGCCTTACTAATTTTGGCTGGAGGTTCAAATAGAGCATGGGCATCTTCAGCCATCATCAAACTCAAATCAAATAATTCAGAAGAGAATCCAATAGGAAGACCCATCACAACCGTCGAAATTTCATTTCTTATTGGAACACCGACACTTGCGTTACTGGTGGGATCATTATTTCTACCAAAACTAGCTGACCTTCTTGGCAGAAAAATGATTTTGCAAATAACGGGGATGGGAATGATGATTAGTACTATTGGAATAGCTTTCAGTCGAAATATTTATGTTTTGATAGCATTCAATTCTGCTTTTGGTGCTACTTATGCCGGGATTTGGATTCTACCTACTTATTTAGCTGAAATTTGTGAAGACCACAATAGAGCCAAATTTGGCTCTCTTGTGTACGTATGTATACCATTAGGACAGCTATTGAGCTACATTTGTGGATCATTACTCGACCTAAAACTTTTTACTCTAATGAATGAAGCTCCCATAATACTTTCCCTTTTATTATTACTATTAGCTCCGGAGAGCCCTGTGTATCTCTTAACCAAAGGGAAAAAAGAAGATTGCAAAAAAGTTCTAGAAAAGCTTCGATCCAATAAAACCAAGTCAGAACTAAATGATGATTACGACAAACTCAAAACCACTTTTGAAGAAACTGTTAGAAGAAAAACTAATGTAGTTAGATGTTTGAAAGTTAAGGAAGTCCGTGTTGGTTTACTGTTAGCATTGATGCCCATACTGATACAATATTTTTCTGGCGTTCCCGTCTTAATGCTGCTAGTTGCTCCAATTTTTAGTCAAGCTAGTACCTTAGTTTCTGGCAACGTTATTGCTGTAATTGGTGGACTTGTTAAAGTTGTTTCATTTACTTTCACTTCATTTATTATTGAAAAAACTGGAAGAAGACCAATGTTGTTGTTATCTTCTATAGGATCAGGAATATCAGCTTCAATTTTAGGTCTATATTTCTTTCTTCACTCAAATAACTCGCCTTTAGTGAAACAATTTCAATGGTTGCCTCTAGTTTCAGTATCGTTGTATATTAGTTTATATTCGTTGGGGCTCGGACCAATTCCACAATGTTTACCGAGTGAATTGTTTTTATCTGATCTAAGATCTACTGTTTGTTCAATAATTGGTGTCTATAACGGTCTTCTTTTAGCTTTTTTTAGTTTTGGATATCCTTTGTTAGCTGAAACTATTGGTGATTATTCTTGCTTGTGGATTTTTAGCGCATTCTGTTTTATTGGGGCTTTGCTTTTTTATTTCCTGGTGCCGGAGACTCAAGGAAAGAGTGTGTTAGAGATACAGAATATTTTAAAAGAGTACTAAAGAAGACTATTTTTAATTCTTGATGATATTATTAGCGCCTGTCTTTGGAGAAGCTGGTTCCTCACATTCTTATAATTGCTATTTTTGATGGAGTTTATTTTTACCTAAGCTCAAAAGCTGGAAGACGTCCTATTTGTTCCTTATCTTCTGTAGGATTTAGAATAACATCTTCAATATTAAGATTCTATTTCTTTCTTGATTCGATTAACACACTTTTAGTGACCCAGAGGTTGCCTTTACAAAAACTAAATATGGTGTGTTGCAGAACCAAGAAAATATTAAAAATGGATTTCTCATACCAAAATGGACATACACAACTAAAAATAAGGATTACGTTTAAGATGCAATTATTTATATTAAAATTGGAAAAAAATTGTTGTTTTTTTGTAAAAACTTATTTTACCTGACGCACTACAATATATTCTGTACCATAGAAGAAAAATTGCAGTTTTAATGAAATTTAGTATTGTTTCTTTATTATCAATCTGAAAATTCAATTTCAATATTTAATATTCTGATTTATTTTGTTTAATCAATATTTCCCAAACTTAGACATTTTCCAACTCAACTTAAAAAATGCCGTTTATTTTTTTGCTTACATTTCAATAAAACTATTTATTAACTACGTTTATTCGAAACTGCAAACGTCATTATTAAAGACACTAAGTTTCTTCATCTCACAGTTCTGGCAGGTAAGACTTTTAATTTTATAAAATATAACACACATGAGGTTTAACAAATTTTTTTTGTAAGTTGAATAAATTAATTACAATAACTGATTGCATAAATCGGCACTTGGATTTTTGAAACACTTTTGGATTCTACCACTTACATTATAAATATTTTGAATTCGAAGCCTTCTGTAAATAATTTAACTAGTGTTAATCGTATGTGTTTAAAAAAAAAATAGTTGATTGGTCATTATTTTTATTTTTCCCCTCTGATATCAAAATTCTACATAACAAGCCCGTTCTTTTGTTCTTTTTTCGTGGCCATTGTCCCTTTTTCAAAACGATTGATAAAATCTTTCAATTATAAAAGCATAAAATCTTTATAAATTTTTTTAATAACTACTTTCAACAAATTTATTAAATCTCAAAGTTAACATTGACATCCTTTAAAGTTAAAGCCAACTTCTAATAATAAATACCCTTGAATAAATGACCTAATTTATCGATTTTCAAAGAAAAAATCACAGTATATAGAATGTCCCAATATTTTCAAATCAACAAATTTTTGACTTTTCAAAATAAAATACCGGATATTTAGGTATAATAAATTTTATTATTTGAAACACTTGGTATGTAATTACTACTTTTGTCTAGAATTTTTCCCTACATTACATTAATAATCGTCCAGTTCTGATGCGTAGAGATTTTCAGTATAATTTTCATTGTTAATTAAATAATAGACAAAGAAAAGATTATTGTTTACTGACGTATTAATAATTTTAAATTCAAGAAATGTTAATATTGAAGATATCGTAATTAGTTGATGGTAATTTATTTTCGTGGAAAGCGAGTATGTTTTAAAAAATAACTGTAATATTATTTTGAAAAGAAAGCTGCTAAATTTAGGTACAATTATTATTTTCTATAAATATTAAATTTTCATATTGTTCTGTTCTTATACTTACATTATTATCAATAGGTATATACAGCAATTTTCCTTCAAAAATTAAGTCTTGTATACGTAAGTCTACATATTCTATTTTTTCCTTTAATTTCTTTAATTAAGAAATATTTAACACTGATAATAATTTCCAAATTAGACATTTTTCTAATCAAATAAAAACTGATGTTAATTTTCTTTTCACAACTCAAATAAAACTTTTTGTTAACTAGATTTATTCAAATTCATACAGAATGGTTTTACAATGATCTACACTAATTAATCACTACTTCAAATTTGATATATTTTAGTATTTCAATTAGTTCCGTAATAGAAATAAGGCGAGAAGAAGAATATTAGTGGTATTTGAACAAAAAACAACAAAAATTATAATGCCATCAAGAAACGAGTACATCAAAAGCGAATCTTTATTAAAACCAACAGAAACTATTTGTGTTAATAAATTTACAATTAAAAAGGATGTAAAAAACAAAGACACGAAGTTTCTCCATCTCACAGTTCTTGCAGGTATTTTTTTATTTTTATAAAATATTATTTTTACACTAATCGTTAATTTCATCATTATTTATTACGTTTATATTGTAAAATAGTTATTTTTTATTATTATTATTATTATTTATTTTAATTAAAAGAGAGACAATAAAAAGCAAATGACTTATACGAATATTTTTGATTTGAAGAGAGTTGGTTATAAAGACAAAATAATGCATAGATTTTTGTAGGGTAAAAATTAAAATGGGTTGTACATAATTGAGTTTATGACAGCTAAATAGTTAGTTATTTTGTCGAATTTGTTGATAAAGAAAAACTAAATTTGATAAATACGTTGATTAAATAATTAAAATAAAAAAAATATTGGTTTTCCAAAAGATGATATTATATCGTAATGGTGGTTTTGTGTTCATTAACTTCTGCTAAAGATTCAATATACTCTATATTCTATTTATTAAGAACATTGTTTGATTTTAGGAGCCTTGACGGCTTTGGTTGGAGCTTCAAATGGATCTTGGGCATCCGCAGCCATCATCAAGCTTAAATCAAATAATTCAGAAGAGAATCCAATAGGAAGACCCATCACAACAGTTGAAATATCATTCCTTATTGGAACCCCGCCTCTTGCGTTACTGGTGGGATCATTAATTTTACCAAAATTAGCTGACCAACTCGGACGAAAAAGAACTTTGCAAATAACTGCGACTGGAATGATGATTAGTATTGTAGGAATGGCTTTCAGTCGGAATATTTATCTCTTAATAGCATTTAAATCCTCAGTTGCTAACTTTTTTGCAGGGGTTTGGGTGTTATCTATTTATTTAATTGAAATTTGTGAAGACCACAATAGAGCCAAATTTGGCTGTCTTATAAGCGCATGTTTACCATTAGGACAGCTCTACAGCTACGTTTGTGGATCGTTGTTTAGCTTAAAGGTTTTCACTTTAATGAATGCAGCTCCCTTAATACCTTCCCTTTTATTATTACTACTAGCTCCGGAGAGTCCTGTGTATCTCTTATCCAAAGGAAAAAAAGAAGAATGTAAAAAAGCTTTGGCAAAGCTTTGATCCAATAAAACCAAGGCAGAACTTGACGATGATTACCACAAACTCCAATTTACTTTAGAAGAAACTGTTAGAAGAAAAACTAATCTCGTTAGATGTTTGAACGTTAAGGAGGTCCGTGTTGGTTTGTTATTAGCAATGTTGCCTATACTGATACAGTATTTTTCTGGTGTGCCCGTCCTAATGACGCTAGTAGCTCCTATTTTTAATCAAGCTAGTACCTTAGTTTCTGGTAACACTATTGCTATAATTATTTTTACTTCATATATTATCGAAAGAACTGGAAGAAGACCAATGTTGTTGTTATCTTCTGTAGGATCTGCAATATCAGCTTCTATTTTAGGTCTGTATTTCTTTCTCATTTCAGTTAACTCGGCTGTAGTAAAACATCTTCAATGGTTACCTTTAGTTTCTATGTCGTTTTACATTAGTTCATATTCTTTGGGACTTGGACCAATTCCACAATGTTTACCAAGTGAATTGTTTCTTTCTGATCTAAGATCTACTGTTAGTTCAATAATTGGTGTATTTAGTGGTATTCTTCTGGCTTTTTTTAACTTTGTTTATCCTTTGTTAGCTGAAGCTGTTGGGGATCATTCTTGCTTGTGGATTTTTAGCGGATTCTGTTTTGTTGGGGCTTTGCTGTTTTATTTTCTCTTGCCAGAGACTCAAGGAAAGAGTGTGTTAGAGATACAGAATATTTTAAAGGGGTATTAAAGAATGTTTTATATTTTTGATCGTTAATGATAATATTTGCTCTTATTTTTAGAGCTTTCTTATAACAACATTGCTATTATTATTGAATTATACTTTTACTTATTTTATTATCCAATGTTGTTTTTTCTCTTCTTTTGTATTTGAAATATCTGGTTCAGTATTAGAGTTCTATTTGTTTTTTTAATTCAATTCATACATATAAGGATAATTATGGTGTGTTATGAAATCTAATAAATATTAAACATTGATTCCTCTTCCAAAATAAATTTTGTATTATTTTATTTTTTGATATAAAAATTATTATTACTTATCTCACCATTTAAGGCAAGCGTTTATTCTTCTATTTAAAATTTAATTATTTTTCTATATCGATATCTTAGTTTTTAAAAACTCGGTTTTTCGTGCGCCTTTCACCACAACATTGTAAAAATAATCCTTTTTTTAAGATTTAAATCAACACCCTCCAAATATAAAAAAAAATTCCATATATAATAAAAAACAACAAGTATAATAATGTCACCAAGAAACGATTATATCAAAAGTAAATCTTTATAAAAATCAACAGAAACTGTAAGTATTCATAATTTTCTAACTGAAAACAATGTGAGAAAATAAGACAGTATGTTTCTTCGTCTCACAGTTCTGGCAGGTAATTTTGTTTTATTTTTATAAAATATTGTAACACGTGGGAATTTGAAAAAAATTATTTGCAGCAAAACTCTCAATCACCTTTAAAAAAGTTGAATTGAAGATTAACGTAAATTTAAAGCGTCCTTTTCTGAATTACATCTTTCAAAATTAAGACTTCAGTCCTACTTTTAAATATCATTTCCCATATTTGTTCAAGTTGGGTCATACTCAAAGAGAGGAACCTACTCCCCACTTTATAAAAATCATACGTTCTGCTTTTATCTAAATTTTTATGGCTTTTTGAAAAATAGCTTTTTAATAAATGTAAAAATAAAATATACTTATTTTACAATTCCACAAAGTAAGCGTTGAAACAATGATTAGCTTTGTAAAACGGTTTTTACAAAAACATGACACATATTCCAAAATAATGTTATAAAAAAAGAAGTATCAAAATTATGACTAAAAATAATCCATAGGCGTTAAACTGGATTTTTTCTAATTTCACTTGGTACCGTAGGAAATATTTATTATTTTTTTTGTGCAATTATTGAAAAATCAAGTTCTACGCCTATGGTTTACAGACACCCCCATAAAAAGCTGCTTCCTTTAAAATAGTAGTTAAAAAAATGTTTTCCTAATACAGGAATTTACCTTACTGATAGCCGAGAAACGATTTAACAGCTATAATTTATTGTATTTACATAATGTCTTAAAAACACTGCAATAATCTAAAACCCCTTAATTCCAATACACATTTTTTTCTACTACACAATACATTTTGATTCTAAGAGCCTTAATAGTATTGGTCGGATCAGAAATTTGTGAAGACCACAATTTCGTCAAATTTGGCTGTTTTATTGGCATATATTTACCTTTAGGACAACTCAATAGCTACATTTGTGGATCGTTGTTTAGCTTAAAGTTTTTTACTTTAATAAATGCTGCTCCCTTAATATTTTCCTTCACATTATTACTAATACCTCGGAAAGTACTGTGTATCTCTTAATAAAAGGGAAAAAAGAAGATTGTAAAAATGCTATAGAAAAGCTTCGATCTAATAAAACCCAGGCAGAACTTGATGATGACTACCATAAGCTGCAATTCACTTTAGAAAAAACTAATGTAGTTAAATGCTTGAAAGTTAGGGAAGTTCTTATTGGTTTGCTATTAGCAATGTTGCCCATACTATTACAATATTTTTATGGTGTGTACGCTACTAGCACCTGTTTTTAAACATGCTAGTACCCTCCTTTCTTGCAATATAATTGCTATAATTGTTGGAATTATTCAAGTCATTTCATGCACATTTACTTCATGAATTATGGAAGATGACCAATGTTGTTGTTATCTTCTGTAGGATCAGAAATATCAGCCTCAATACTAGGTTGTTATTTCTATCTTCACTCATTTAATTCCCCTATAGTTAACGAAATTCAATGGTTGCCCTTAGTTTTAGTATCGATTTACATTAGTTTATATTCATTGGGCCTTGGACCAATTCCATAATTTTTACCAAGTGAATTGTTTCTCCCTGATATAAGATCTACTGTTAATTCAATAATTGGTGTCTATAATTACGTTCTTCTTGCTTTTTTCGGTTTCGGTTATCCTTTGATAGCTGAAGCTATTGGTGATAATTCTTGCTTGTGGTTCTTCAGCGGATTCTGTTTTATTGGGGTTTTGCTTTTTTATTTCTTGTTGCCACAGACTCATGGAAAGAGTGTATTAGAGATACAGAATATTTTAAAGCGGTATTAAACAAGAATTTTTATTTTGTTGATAATTAGTGTACCTTTTTGGAAAATGTGTAACGCATTTTCTTATAAAAACATTGTTTTAATTGTTGAAGTTGTTAACTTAAGTTCGTATACTTTCATTTAATTAATTATCGAAAGAAGTAGAAGTCCAATGTTGTTTGCTTCTGTCGGTTCTGAAAAATCAGCTTCAATACTAGATTTCTATTTTATTTTTTATTGATTAACACAGAATTTTTGTGTTAATTGGCGATCTATAAATTATTACATAAAGTCAAAATATCCGGATTGAATATTTCCTCTTTAGGGTTCCTTGAAATCAATCATAGAATATTAGGGGGTAATTTTGATTGAAATTTTACCTGCTGAAATCAAAATATTTAACACAAGTATTGGGGGGTGTTTTAATATTTAACAAGAATAAAATTTTGGACTATTCCAAATAAACTACCGGAAATTTATAATAAATTTAGACATTTTTATATTCAAAAATACATTTTTTAACAAGTTTCACTTTTATTTGAAACACCCTGTTTACAGGTTCCTTACTACTTTTTATTTAGAACTTCTTTCCATCCCTTACATTAATAATTATCCAGTTCTCATACGTTACGATGTTTAGTACAATTTTAATTGTTAATTAAATGTTAAACAAGGATAAGAGTAAACTTTTCTGGCGTAATAACCTTAATATAACGATTTTAAATGCAAGAAATGTTAATAATGTGATATCAAATCAGTTGTTAAAATTTTTTTTAGTAAGGAGCATGTATGTTTTGAAGAAAATTTGAAGTATTATTTTAAAAAGGAACGAGCTAAAATAGGTCTGAATTTAACTTTTTGATATTTACATAATTCCCTACATTTATTGTTCATTATGAATAAAATAACATGATCATTATTAAATGATTTCATTTTAATATATTTAATGGAACATATAACATATGGAATATTTCGAGTATTTGAATTTTTTTTATACGGGGTAATTCATTGTCCCATTTTCTTTAGCACTTTATAGAAATAATTGTACGTAATTCTAAATATTTCATTTATTTCTTTAATACATTTCAATAAAGTAATCCATAATAATATTCAAAACTACACATTTCTCTAATCATCTAAAAAATGCTGTTCTTTTTTGTTTTAACGTTTCAAATAAAAATGTTACTGATCATATTTTTCTAAAATTACAACCATTATTATTTATTTTAAATCACTTTACACTAATAACAAACCAATTACTGCTTTCAATTGTATGCTTTTTAGAATTACAAGAAATAGAAGTCAGGCGAAAATAATTGGGATATTTAAATAAAAAATAAAATGTCATCAAGGAACGAGTATGTCATAGGTGAATCTTTATTAAAACCGACAGAAATAATAGTTGTTCATAATTTTACAATTGAAAACGACGTTAAAAAGAAAGACACTATGTCTCTCCGTTTCACAGTTCTGGCAGGTATTTTTTTTTTTAATTTTTATAAAATATTGCAACATACGTTTGTGTTTAACAAATTTTATTTACGAACTTGCTACTTCACTACTACTCCCCGTATTTATACAGGGTGTTCTACGCTCAACAAGAGGGAGTCACGTAGGGAAACCATCCTGTATATTAAAAATTTCTTCGGCGGGTGTAGTATGTCAGTCTATGATAAGTACAAATTAAAATTTGTTAGACACATAACGTACATGTATCAAATTTAGAGACTTTAAAAAATATTTATAATTCGGTTTTATGATACCAAAATAAAAAATAGAATGTTTAATTTCTTTATCTGAGTAACTTAGATATAATAAACAGATAAGGTTTTTATTAAAAAAATAAAATTTAAAATTACACCTAATGGATCTAATTTGGACACAGATATCCAAGTATTTAAACCTGATACCCTCAGGAACATAAAACGACTTTCTTTTTATTTCTAATAAAATTAGTTAACCTAATTATGATATACCAGTGAAATTTCTTTAACAAAAATTGCAATTACTAAAAATTTCAAAATTTTTCAATAGAAGAAATCAAAATCACAAAGAAACCTTTTTTATTAATGTTTTACTATTAGAGACTCACTAATTTTTTCACAAATATTCTCAAATTTGTACCAAATAATATCTTTATTCTTAAGTCCCTTCCAACTGTTGCCCCTTGGTATCGTAGCACTTATGAAAGCCTCTTGATTATTTATGTCCAGTATTTTGCCTGGAAATTTCAAGTAGAGTTATTTTACAATAACATAATCACTTTCTATTAACATTTTCTCTTCAACTGCTTCTTCTTCACTTACAATTATTTTATGGTCAGGTTATTTCTCATTGATATTTTTCTGTATTGTTTGTGTTTCATTAACAATTTTCTGTTTTGTTCTAGTTTATTAATATTTTTTATTGTTTTTGATGACTTTTTATTTTTTCTTGCGAATTTTGTTTTTCTCCTGTTCAATCTTCTCTTGTGACTCTTTCTTACTGATATAATATGGCTTCCCCTATTCTAAACTAGCAACACAGGGTATTTTTTCTTTGTTTCCTGTTTTAATATTCTGGTTAATATAAAATATTTTTAAACAGAGACTGTACTATAAACAGTAATTTATCATTAGTAACTTTTTCCGAGCTTTTGTTATTTCTTTTTTCTATTGAGGTAACTTTGTTTGTTTCTGCGTTATTCAATTTTCTAGTGAAGTATTTTTTTGTTCTTGATTTGTTTCTAAATTCCTTAAAGTTTCTGTCCCTTGTAACTCTTCTGTTTCTTCTACTGATTTCATCTCTATTTCTATTTCTTATGTTGTGCCTATATTGTTTGACTTTTCTGATCTTTGTATAGTCCCTTTTTTTACTGCTGATTCCATCATTTTCATTAGTATCTGCATTGTTTGTGTTTACTATTTTTCTCTCTTGTACAGTCTCTTTTTCCACTACCGATTCCATCCATACTTATTCGTTTGTTTCGACAGTATTAATATTTTCTATATCTGTTCTTAATACACCCTTCTTCTCTGTATCGTTTGCTAATGATCAATGATTATAATGTCCTCATTAGTTGTATTTAACAACTCATCAAGCCATTCGGCTTCTAAAACAAGAGAATCTTCAGGTATTTGATTTTGGTTATTGTTCTCTATAATTTTTCTAATTCTTAATAATACACTTTGATTGTAGGAGCCTTAATGGTTTTGGATGGCGCTTCGAAAGGAGCCTGGGCATCTCCAGCTATTCTTAAACTTAAATCAAATAATTCAGAAGAGAATCCAATAGGAAGACCCATCACAACAGTTGAAATTTCATTCCTCACTTGCTTTGTTGACTGGATCTATATTTCTACCAAAGTTAGCTGAGATACTTGGCAGAAAAAGAACTTTACAAATAATGGTCACTGGAATGATCATTATTATTATTGGAATGGCATTTAGCCGGAATGTTAACCTCTTGATAGCATTCAATTCTTCTTTTGCTAACTTCTTTGCAGGGGGTTGGATTCTACCTATTTATTTAACTGAAATTTGTGAAGACCACAATAGAGCCAAATTTGGGTGTCTTATGTACGTATGTGTACCATTAGGACAGCTTTACAGCTACATTTGTGGATCATTATTCAATTTAAAGCTTTTCACTCAAATAAATGCAGCTCCTTTAATACCGTCCTTTTTACTATTACTGTTAGCCCCAGAGACCCCTATGTATCTCTTAACCAAAGGAAAAAAGGAAGATTGTAAAAAATCTCTGGAAAAGCTTCGATCCAATAAAACCAAAGCAGAACTTGACGATGATTACCAAAAACTCCAATCCACTTTAGAAGAAACTGTTAAAGCAAACTCTAACTTATTTAACTGTTTGAAAATTAGGGAAGTCCGTATTGGTTTGCTATTAGCAATGTTGCTCATACTAATACAGTTATTTTCTGGCGTGCCTGTTTTAATGACGCTACTAGCTCCTATTTTTAGTGAAGCTAGTACCTTAGTTTCTGGCAACGTTATTGCTATAATTGTTGGAATTGTTAAAGTCATTTCATATACTTTTACTTCATTTATTATCGAAAGAACTGGAAGAAGACCAATGTTATTGATATCTTCTGTAGGGTCAGGAGTATCAGCTTCTATACTCGGCTGTTATTTCTATCTTCACTCAATTAACTTACCTTTAGTAAAACAACTTCAGTGGTTGCCTTTAGTTTCAGTATCGCTATACATCTGTTTATATTCATTAGGACTTGGACCAATTTCACCATGTTTACCAAGTGAATTCTTTCTTTGTGATCTCAGGTCTAATATAAGTGCAATTATTGGTGTCTATAATGGTATTCTTTCAGCTTTTTTAAGCTTCGGTTATCCTTTGATAGCTTTATGTATTGTTGATCATTCTTGCTTATGGATATTTAGCGGATTCTGTTTTATTGGAGTTCTGCTCTTTTATTTCCTGATGCCGGAAACTCAAGGAAAGAGTGTATTAGAGATACAGAATATTTTAAAGGGGTATTAAAGAAGACGTTTTATATTTGCGATCCTTGATGATATTGTTATTTTCTATATGATCTAAAATATCACCTTACTTATTAGATTTATATTTTTTTTGCTCGCTTAATACACCTCTAGTAATACAGAGATTGCCTTTAAAAGAACTTATAACTATAGTGAGTTGTAAAACCCAACAAATATCAAAAATTGATTCGTTATCCCAAACAACTTTAGGTTAGTTTATGATCTATAAATTGTGGCTATTGATCTCAGCATCAAGTACAGTTGTATCTCTATTCATTCTTAATTTGTTCTTCTACTGAAGATATATACATTTTTCCATATTTATTTAATCTCCAATTGCTTTTACTATTACATATTCCCTCCAATGTTATTACATATTTACTGGGACTTCAAATGGCTATGATCAGTGAACTTTTTACATCGGAGCTTAAAGCTCTAGCTGGCTTCGTTATTTAGACATCAATTTCTGTTGTTTCTGAGGTCTTGGTGATCCCCTGGTGCGTGTGAATGTTTAGAGCGTTTTGTTTTGTTGCAGCTTTTTCAATATTGGCTTTTACCGGAAATAAAGGGGATGCGTATGAGTATTAAATTAGTAAACTGTTATGAATTTAAGTAAAGGAACCAAAGACTTGTTGTGGTAATGTTATTTCTTAACCATCGTAGCATGATATTTGAATTTCACAGAAGGCTAAGTTAGGTTACATTGGACCAGAAATAACAATTATGTTTATTTATTTATTTTTATTAGAACTATTAAAAATGATCAATTCGTTTGTATTTTTTATAGCCATTTGCTCTATTCTATACCTAACAACACCGCAATATATTAGGTACTGTATAAAATTGCAATTTTAATGTGTTTTTGGGTATTTCGCAACATTGTCTTGTTTTATTTACACTATTATCCATCTCAAAATATCTCAATTTTACTCGAAAAAATATATGTCTTTTATACGTAATTTTCGTTATTTCATTTATTTATTTTGTTTAATAAAATAATTCCTAGAAATTTTCTATTCAAACAACAAATGCTGGTTTTCTTACGTTTTAATAAAACTAATTATGTGTTGACAAATTTATTTAAAATTATTTCAGAACCTATACTAATAGCAATTTAATTACTGTTACAAATTTGATAAATTTTAGTAAATATGTATATTAGAAATAAATTCAGAGAAAGGTGTTTAAATAAAAAATAGTTAAAATAATAATGCCACCAAAAAACGATTATATCAAAAGTGAATCTTTATTAAAACCAACAAAAACTCTTTGTGACCATAATTTTTCATTTGAAAACGATGTTAAAAAGAAAGACACTATGTTTCTCCGTCTCACAGTTCTGGCAGGTATTTTTTAATTTTTTATAAAGATAAACGTCAATTTAATAGGAACAATTCTATTTATTTAAATTTGTTTAACTCCTTTCCTTGAATTTGAATACCTCAAAAATTATCAATTTGCTTATGATTTTGTTGAGCATTTTTCGTATAAAATAAATTTGTTGATTTAAAATAAAAAATAATTTGATGTGCAATAATGGTAATCTCGCCTTTACTTAATTCTTTAAATTAATCCACTAACACGTACAGTTAATAATACTGATACTAAAATACAAAATTTATTAAAATTTTTGTTTGTCCTCATTTCAAATATTTTAGGAAAAATGAAGTAACTGTATCTTTAACTGATAAATAAAAGAAGAAATTTAAAAAAAATATAAAAAGTACCCCAAAATATTCTTTCTACCTGTTATAAACAATAAAACATAAAAATTCATAGTTAGAATTGTTTGTTACGAAATATGTTTATCTCCCATAAATAAATGATATTTCAAAAAATATTCGATTTCTTTTCCAAACAAACGATTTTTAAACGAAATTTCACGAAATTAAGAAATACCTAATCACTGAAAATGTAAAAACCTCAAATCTTATGAATTAGTTAAACTGTAAAAAATTGTGCTTTCGTTTACATAGGTCAAACAAAACAATAATTAAAATATGGGTTATAAAACCACCAGTACGACGAATTCAAAACTTTAATTCCATCGGTTTATGTAAACAAGCTATAGAAATTAATAACATTTTTCCATTTCAAAAATGGAACAATTTTAACCGACGAAAATAAAACTAAAAGTAATTTTCTGGAGTTGTTTATTATAAAATAAATTAAAATAAAAAAAACGTTCAAAATCTATTAATTTCAAAACAGATGCTCCAAATTTGTCATCGAATTATTAAAACTTAGTTTAAGGGTTTTAAAACAAACTGACTTAAATCAAAAATTTTATTTAATAGTGCCTCACTTCTATTTAGATATAAAAATATGGTCTAATCAGTAAATTTAAAATTTTTAAAAATATCGTCACTTTTGTAACTCATTCTGTAGATGAATTGTACCAAAACGGTGCATCCTATTAGATATTAGTTAATAAAAATGTTTTTTTAACAATTTTATTTTATTTCTGACGAGAAAACTTTAATATAAAAACCGGTATATTTTATTTTATTTAGATAATCTTCCCTTTAAAAATATCAATATACAGCAAAGCTTTAAAGGGAAGCTAGCATAGACCATGTTTAGAACCATTTTAGCTATGGTTGTCTTAGACGAAATCTGACAATTTTTTTTATCTAATATTTAAGATTTTTGACAAACAATCCGAAAATATTACAGTCAATTGCTATAATAGTCAGCATAGACCCACAAGATTGATTTCAGGAACCATGCATATATGTTGAGGAGGAAACGGTAGAATTGAATCCTTCTATGGAAATCTTGCTCTTCCAGACCTTGCATATCTTTACCATGGAATGGATACTTGTAAATACAAAACGGCGTTAAACGAAATAAATGTCAACCCAACACAATTAAAAGTAAGAAAATAACCTTCGGTCCGGTTAGTAACTAAGTCAATTTTGCTGTAAAATTAACCAATGGTCTAAAAATTAAATTTTTCCCTCATTTAGGTTTGCAAGTAGTTGAGGTGCATCAAAAGAAATAGCAATAACCAGGCCAAAAGGCTTGAACAAAAAAGCTCCTTCCGTTTGTTTAAAAAATGCGGTGAAAAAACGGTTTTCATAAATTTTTGAAAATGTAAAATTTTGGGATTCTTGGCCAAGAACCTTAAAAATTAAATAAAAAAAAAATAGTCGAACTTCTTTTAAAACAATCAAAGCTAAAATGGTTCTAAATTGTCTCTGCTAGCTTCGCCTTAAAAATTTGCACCCATCTCTCAAACACCCTGTATACTTTTTCTAACTCTTAACAATGTATTTTCATTCTAGGAGCTTTAATTATTTTCGTTGGAGCTTCAAATGTAACCTGGGCATCTTCAGCCATCATCACGCTCAAATCAAATAATTCGGAAGAGAATCCAATAGGAAGACCCATTACAACAGTCGAAATTTCATTCCTTATTGGATCCCCGACACTTGCCCTGCTGGTTGGATCATTAATTCTACCAAAGTTAGCTGAGATACTTGGCAGAAAAAGAACTTTGCAAATAACGGTGACAGGAATGATGATTAGTATTATTGGATTAGCATTTAGTCGCACCGTTTATCTTTTAATAGTATTCAATTCTTTTGTTTCTTACTTTTTTGCCGGAGTTTGGACTCTACTTATCTATATAACTGAAATTTGTGAGGATCATAATAGAGCCAAATTGGGATGTCTTATTAATGTATGTTTTCCTTTAGGGCAACTCTTCAGCTACATTTGTGGATCATTATGTAATTTAAAGCTTTTCACTCTAATTATTGCAGCTCCCTTAATACCTTCTTTGATATTATTTTTGTTGGCCCCAGAAAGCCCTGTGTATCTCTTAACAAAAGGAAAAAAACAAGAATGTAAAAAAGCTTTACGAAAACTTCGATCCAATAAAACAAAAGTAGAACTTGATGATGACTACAGCAAACTCCAATTCACTTTAGAAGAAACTAATAAAAGAAAAACTAACTTGATTAGATGTTTAAAAATTAAGGAAGTTCGTATTGGTTTGCTGTTAGCAATGTTTCCCTTACTGATAATGTATTTTTCTGGCGTGCCCGTCTTAATGAAGCTAGTAGCTCCTATTTTTAGTGAAGCTAGTACCTTAGTTTCTGGCAACATAATTGCTATAATTATTGGAATTATTCAAGTTGTTTCGTTTACTTTTACTTCATTTATTATCGAAAGAACTGGAAGAAGACCAATGTTGGTGTTATCTTCTGTAGGATCAGGAATATCAGCTTCAATACTTGGTTGGTATTTCTTTCTTCAATCGATTAACTCACCTTTAGTAAAACAACTTCAGTGGTTACCTTTAGTTTCAGTATCGTTGTATATTACTTTCTTTTCATTAGGACTTGGACCAATTCCACCATGTTTACCAAGCGAGTTTTTCTTTTCTGATCTAAGATCTACTGTTGGTTTAATAATTGGTGTTTATAATAGCATTCTCCTTGCTTTTTTCAACTTCGGTTATCCTTTCATAGCTGCAGCTATTTGTGTTTATTCTTGCTTGTGGATCTTTAGCGGAGTTTGTTTTATCGGAGCTTTGCTTTTTTATTTCCTAATGCCAGAGACTCAAGGAAAAAGTATATTGGAGATACAAAATATTTTAAAAAGATATTAGAAAATACGTTTTATATTTTTTATTATTAATATTATTACTAGCACCTTTTTTAGAGTAGCTGACACTTTTTTCAAATAACATTGTATAATTGTTAGAGTCCTTAAAATTATTTGGTTTACTTTTAATTTAATTTACTATCGAACGAACTGAAAGAAGACCAATAATTTAATATGAATAATTTTTTCCACTTTTTCAAATAAAGGACCGGAAATTAAAAAAAAAAATATTCATATTTAAAATATAAATATTTTATAAATATATCAATTTACATTTAAATCAACTTTTATGCGAATTCTTTTTTTTCCATTCTTTACATTAATAATTATCCAGATCTCATGCGTTGGTATTTATAGTACAATTTTAATTATTAAACAACGATAAGAGTAACCTTTTCTGGTATAATAAACTTCAAGTAATATTAATAGTGAAGGTACCGAAACCAGTTCGTGGATAATTTATTTTCGGGGACAAGGGTGTGTGTTTAAGAAAAACATTTTTATTATTCCTATTATTTTGAAAATAAAGCAACTAAAAATAGGTAAAATGTTATTTTTCTTCTAAATTTTAAATTCATTGTTATAGAAGTCTTCATAACAATTAAAATTTTGAGAAGAATAACCTGCATTATTTTTATAATTAAAATTAGTTATTATTATGTAAATTATAATTAGAACATGAAAATTTTAGAGTCTTTGTTTATTTATATATATATGAATAATTCATGTAAAAAGATAATATAATATTTCAACTTTTGTTATAGAACAAAAATTTTGTGTATAGTAATAAAATGTAATTAGAATTCCAAAAATTCTCATTTTACATCTCAATAATAATACAGATATTTCATTGTTATATAGTAACAATATCTATCTATCTTAAAAAATATGTTAGCAAGAATAATAATGTCAACAAGGAACGAGTACGTCAATAGTGAATCTTTATTAAATCCGACAGAAACTGTGTGTGTGTCCACAATTTTATAATTGAAAACGACGTTAAAAAGACCGACTCTAAATTTCTCCATCTAAGAGTTCTTGAAGGTATTTTTTTTATTTTTTATAAAATATTATAAGGTTTGAATAAAATTTATTTACCAAAATACTTCGCCACTACCTTTAACAAAAGTTGATTTACAGATTTTAGTCTCCGTCACACTTGATATTTCATTAGGGAAAAAGGAACAGAACAGTATTGCAAGATCGTAAATTAAAGTTGGATAAGATAGCAGAGATTGTGGGGATTTCAAAAAAGCAGGTACACCATATCCTTTATGAATTTATGGGCATGAGAAAATTATCGGCTAGATGGGTGCCGCGCCTCCTTACCCCTGAACAAAAGCTCATCCGAAAAATCACATCTGAGCTATGTTTGGAGCTGTTTTAGCGCAATGCAACAGATTTTGCGTGCCGATTCAAAAAGTGGATGCAACTTGGATACACTATTATACACCAAAGACCAAACAGCAATCCAAACAATGGACAGCAAAGCAAAACGAATTCCTTTGGTTGTCAACCTTGAAAAAGGAAAAACAATAAACAGCGAATACTACGCTAATCGAATTACTAGAAAAGTCCTCAAATACCTTCCATTTAGTTAATTTTTCTAAATTTCTTCAATCTTTTTCTAGAGATGCCTTTCTCTTTTAAATATTTTCTCTTAGCTTATGAGTTTTTCTGCTTCAAGAGACTCTCTCAGTTTTAATTCGAATGTGTCCGCTTACACAACATATTTTCCTTTTCTTCAATTACAACGTTTCTTTTGGATGTTGTCAATCTTTAGATAGACTCTAATCGTATCTAGTGTTGGATACAATAATTTTTATTTTTTTGTGGATTCCAAATATTGACAAATTCCTCATCAATTTCGTTTTCTAAAACTTCTTAATAACCTAATGTTCTGTAATACCTTCCTTATTCATTTTTTAATCTTGGTCAATGTTTTTAATGTCATTTTCTAAAATTCCATCATCCTTTAATTTTAGAGGTAATATCTTAAAATTAACCATAAAATAACCATATATAGTGGTAATTTTGGTCAAAACTACATTTGAATTGCTTGATTGTATTTTTTTACAAATAAAATACCGGTAATTTATTATAAATTTAGCCATTTGTAAAATCAAAAATAAATGTTAATTTTATATCAAATTATTATTTTATTTGAATCACCTTGTATAAAGTATCTTATTGCTTTTTATCGAGAACTTTTTCCGTCTCTTACATTGACAAGTATCCTGTTCTTAAGCGTTTGTATTTTCAATACAAATTTAATTGTTATTTAAGTATTAAACAAGGATAAGAAGATCCATGTCTGGTATAATAACAATAATATAACGATTTTAAATACAAGAAATCTTATTATTGAAGATATCGAAGCCAGTTGTTAGCAATTTATTCGGAAAAGAAGTGTGTCATTAGGAAGACATTTTGTAGTGAAAGCAACTAAGAATAGGTAAAAACGCTAATAAATAATATATATTGTTTTAATATTTTGAATACTTGCGATTAAAAACGTTTTTATTTATTTATTTTGATCTAAAATGTATGAAAATGTACAATTTCCGAGATAGATAGTATTTAAATAATCGGTTTGGCCGATTCTAATAACATTTTACCGACTAATTTTTTTTTAATGTATGCAAGTTAATCCGGTAATTCCAGAGATACAAAAAAATAGTAGTCTATGATTTTTTGTCATATTTTATAATTATTTTGGATGATGTGGCAACTTTTTATATTATTATTTTATGTTTCTTCGTGACTATTTTAAATAAAACTTTGTTTTTCTGATTTTGTCTAAATAGATTCAAGGATGAGAAAATATTTGGTTTTTATTTTTTCTCCGAAAATAAAGCAAGATACGAAAAAATTTCAGGAAACTAAAAAGTTTTAGTTTTAGTAGCTTTACTTGAATTATTAAAATATCAAAATTTTACTTAGTGTTCTTTATTTTTTCGTTCAAATGATTAATTACTAACTTGTCTAGTGGATATGATCTTGGAATAATTAACTAGATGAATTGTAATTGGTCTAAAAGTTACATTAAAATTTCGATAAATTACGAAAATGTATTAAAATTAACTAAACAGTCTTATAATTGAAACATATTTGGACGGACCTATTTTTATATTCTAATTTAAGGAATGCTACTTTAAAGTTTAGTGCAATTCTTAATGATCCCGTTATCTATTATGTCCTATGTTTTTAATAATTTTAAAACGCGAAATTATGCACTTTAATTATTTTCTGAATAATATCAAAATAATAATGGAAGGTTTATTTAAAAATTAAATATCTTATCATGTTTCATTTTAATTCAAAGCATTAAAACTACAATAGTTTTATAAATACAAGAAAATAAATTTAAAATAAATTTTTTTTCTGTATTTCAAAAATATGCAATTATTTTTATATTAGTTATATTTAAATTAGAGCTAATTTTGAAAAAATTTCAGGATAATCTTCAAAATGGGTGTAAACAATATTAGTATAGTAATTGATGAAAACATAAAAGCGATAGACCTAAATAAAAATAAGAGTGAAGATGAACTCATAGAAAAAAAGCCTGCTACATCGTTTTTATATTTTTCTGCAATTATAGGTAAGTTTTTTAATTACACAAATCTCTGTACGAAACTAGTAACACAAAAATCTCAATATTAACAACATATTTTGTTTCTTTTAATACCCTGTATGAGAAAATCATATCTCTTGACCGCAATAAATTTTTCCTTTTTTTGCAAAACCGTTAAAATTATCAACAATTTTTAAAACATCTTGTTTTGTAAACACGTTCCACTTATTTAAAATTTTAATTGTATATAATTTTTAACACTTTAACGACTGAAATTATAATAACATCATAACACTAGCAGTCGGACAGATAAGATTTGTCATAAGAAGGAATTGGAAGAAATATACACGGTGACCCAATATTAAAAAAATCGTTGGAATTCTAGGCACATTTTTTTTTAATGTTCGTTCAACATTTCCTTTCAGCAACGATGCTAATGCTATCAGGAGGATCAACCTTAGTATGGCAATCCCCAGCTCTAATTAAACTGAAATCAAACGACACCCAAATCAACCCTCTTGGTCGACCAATCAGAACAATAGAAGTGTCCATGGTAGTTGGCATTCCGTCCATGATATCACTCATTGGAGGATCAGTGTTGCCAAAACTAGGAGACGTTATTGGACGAAAGAAAGCTCTCCAATTCTTTGGTTTGGCTATGTTGCTAAGCTTAATAGGAACAGCGTTCAGTGATACGGTGTGTTTGCTTATAATATTTCTAAGCGTCACCGCTAATATCCATGCCGGTATATGGGGTCTGCTTCCGATATATTTAACAGAAATTTCAGAGGATCATAATAGAGGTAAATTTGGATGCTTAATGGCTATGTTTTTGCCACT
Source organism: Hermaeophaga mercurialis (assembly GCA_951812935.1). Lineage (NCBI taxonomy): Eukaryota > Metazoa > Arthropoda > Insecta > Coleoptera > Chrysomelidae > Hermaeophaga > Hermaeophaga mercurialis. Next base: position 14,212,862 of record OX638366.1, read on the forward strand.
TGGTCAACTATACTGCTACATTATTGGATCTCTATTTAGTATCAGAGATTTTACGTTACTTATTGCAATATTTCTGATCCCATTTCTGATGTTCTTCACGTTTGCACCAGAAAGTCCGGTATACGCTCTCTCAACTGGAAAAAAAGAAGACTGTTTAAAAATCTTGAAGAAATTAAGAAGCAATAAAACAGAAAAAGATCTTGAAAGAGAACTAAATAAAATTAGCGACAGTTTAACAAAAACCAACAATAAAAATGTCAGGCTAATGACTCTCTTTAAAACCAAAGAAGGTCGCCTCGGTATATTTCTAGCAGTACTTCCAATGCTTGTACAATTTCTCTCGGGAGTACCAGTTGTAATGTTGCTAATGGCTCCTATTTTCAACGATACAGGTTTCCTTTCTGGTAACAGCGTTGCTATAATCGTTGGAGCTGTCAAGGTTTTTATCTACTTTATATCTTCTTTATTAATCGAAAGAACTGGAAGAAAACCTCTCTTACTCATATCTTCAATTGGAGCTGGCATACCGATCTCAATGCTGGGCGGATATTTTTACCTAAAACACATAAATTCGTCATATTTAGACCATCTCAACTTTCTGCCGCTGATCTTGGTTATTATCTACATAACTCTCTATTCTGTAGGCCTCGGACCGATCCCTGTGGCAGTCATGTGTGAAATGTTTCCGCCGGATCTTAGATCTGTTGCTATTGGTTGTGTCACCACCATTTGCGGTAGTATTCTTTCCATTGTTTTCTTTTGTTTTCCGCTTCTTGTTGAATCTATCGGTACTCATTCGTGCATGTGGTTCTTTGGATTCAGTTCTTTTGCAGGAGCTGTCATTATTTATTTTCTGATGCCTGAGACCAAAGGAAAAAGCATTTCGGAGATACAGATGATTCTTAAGAATTATTAATTTGATTTTTGGATCCAAATACTTTTTATTTTGGTAACGATGGTGGGATATAAATTTTATTACTTAGCTACAATTGCTCTGTCTGTGATAAACCTACTAAAATAAAGAATTAATAGCAATAGTTTGCTAACTTTAATAAAGTTTGAAACTGAAAAGTGATTGTGCTTTCAGACAAAACCTATATTAACTTAAAAGTTTTTAAAGCTTCTCAAACTCTTTGAGTCTTCGAATATCGGTAAGTAAAATGACTTGAATCTTATAGATTTGTAAGCAATTCTGAAGCTTTCTACTCAATTTTTAAAGATTTTTTTTAGTTTAAAAGTAATTGATTTGATTTTTATAACATGACTTCTTGCAGCTTCAAAGCAACTTAACATTTAGTGAATACATTTTTAAGAATTCACAATCACGGTTGCTTGAATATCTTTATTAATTTTATTTGTTTTATTATTTATTTTAAATAGCTTCATATATGGTTAAAAATATCTCTGTGATATTTACCATTCTACAGCTTCTTGCTGCTTTTATATAAACTTAGACACCTTTAAGAATAACAAAATAATACTAATGTTATTATTTACTAAATTTTCTTAAATTGTTCTGTAGATACAGCTTCAAAGTTAATTATTTGGTTCTAGGTTGTTTCATTAATCATGTTAATTTTATTACTCTTATTTACTTTTCTAGAGTAATATCTTGGATAGATGTATAAGAGTTATTAGTATATTGATAAATAACAGCTTCAAAAGAGCTTAATAAATGGTAAGAATGAGTTTCATTCATCTGTCTAGCTTTAGATAGATTTGATAAAATTACACTAACCTTGTTTTTTGCTCATTGTACTTGCTTAGGTCGGATTTCACAGCTTCAAGTATCTTTCTTTGGTTCCAGAAAACTTCAAAAGATTTACTCACTGTGTAAACTTATATAATTTTGTTCTCGAATAAATAGTATATTCTTACCTAGCATCAGATTCCTGTAAACAAACAAGCTTAACTATTATAATGCTGTAACTATTTCCATTTAGTCTTTGTAAAAGATAATAACACATTGATTTCTAATAATATGACTTCTTAAAGCTTCAAACGAACTTAAAAATTAGCAAAAAGAAATCATACTACATATATTGTCAGTTAGGGTAGTTTTCTTTTACCCAGCTTCAGGCATATTTAGGAGATGACAAGTACCATGACAATAAAAAATATTTTGCAGCTTCTAGATAGTCTTAGGCATACTTAAAAATAGTAAAATAAAGTTGATATTAATACTATTTTGCAAAAAGTGACACTTTCTTAGATTGGATTACACAGCTTCAGGCTTTGTAATTTTGTTCCAGGCAGCATTAACATTTTATTTTAGAACTATGTAAAATTGTAATCATTTGGATAAAAGGTTTTAGTACATTGTTTTTAATTAACACGACTTCTTGCAGTTTTAAAATAATTCAAAAATTAATAAGACTGAATTTCTTTACGCAGCTTCAAAAATATTTATGGCTAGTCTATAATATATATATTTCAAGTGTTTTCGAAGTTCATATTTAATTTTAAATATTTTCATTTATGGGTAAAGAAAATTTCGCCAAGATTGTTTGTTGCTTCTTGCACTAATTAGGTTAGACTACACAGGTTTGGTTCCAGACGATTGTAAAAATTAAATTTTGGAACTATGGAAATTTAGATTATTGACTTAACTCATTAAATTAATGTTTAAAAATATGAATATGGTATTTTGCACAGCTTCAGATATCCGTAACAAATAATAAGCTTGATCATTTTATGTAGTGTATGTAAACTATATTAACATATTAATTTCTAATAATATCCCTTCTTGTAGCATTAAATTTTAGAATTAGCAGAGTCATACTATTATTACCAGCTTCAGATATATTTAGGAGGTTGTAAGTACCATAACACTAAAAATACAGTAAATGTATTATTCTCTAATTTATGGCACTTGTGTTTAAAAGACACTGTGTTATTATTTTTTAATGCTGCTGCAGCTTCTTACAGCTTCTAGATAGGCATATGCTGATACTGTTGCTCAAAAAGGTTAATAAAACCTCCTTCGGTTGGATTACCCAGTTTCAAGCCTTATGATTTTTAAAGGCAGTTTTAAAATTATGTAATACTTGAATTGTTTATCTTACTTGTGATTTATTGATACAATATGTATTTTTTGTTAGTTGTATTTGTATATACATAAATATAGTAAAGAATTTTGTGTAGCGACAAATATTATTTTCGTAGTTTATATTGTTGTAAATAAATTTACTTACATATAAAATAGTATTATTTCCGTATTTTTACAGTATTTGAGATCAAGAATAAAAGGTTACACTATAAACTGTAATAAGCACATTTTTTCAAAAATTAATTCATACTATAAAACCATAAAACAATTAAATAAAAATTTGCGTAGTTAATTTTTTAAAGCCTGTTCAAATAACAGTTACTTATTTATCACAAAACAATTCAAATTCTTCCGCATACAATGATCTATTTTAAAATAATTACAATCGAAAAAAAAAGTTAATACGGCGAAGATGACAGCGAGCGAAAAACTTGAAAACAAAGAATCCCCAGGGTTTCAGGAGGTGAAATACGTCCCAACAGGAGGAGAAAATTTAAAACCTCAAAATGAAACTAGGAAACACACTAGTTTTAACTTATATTTTATTGTAATTACAGGTAAGAGATATTGTATTTATTTTTATATAATTTATAAAAGTGTACCTCATTACTATTACTCTGAACTAGACTAAAAAAAGCATTTATACAATGTTACAAGGACAGTTCAATAGCAACAGGTTTAGAGACTGAAAAATAGTGTCTATTTAACGAATTTAAAAGAAGTCTATATTAACGTTATGATACGAATTCTACTGGTGGACTAGTCTATAGATTCTCTGCTGTTTCCGGAATCATTTTTTAACCACAATCTCTATCTCAGCATCCGAATTGAACTGCAGCCCTTTCAATGATTATTTCAATAGGCCAAATACATTAAAATTGTTTGAGGACAAGTCGGGATGTAAAATTACTGACTTCATATAACCATGTAAATTTGAAGCTACTTGAAGTTATAAGCATCTCAGAATGTTTATTGTTGATGATGTATAATGTGATGTTTGGATTCTAGTTCGTAGTAATAAAACCAATACTCATCACCGAAAACAAATTGGTGTAAAAAAACATTACATTGTTCTTGGATCGCATACAGATCATCTTTGGATAGATTTTCTATCGTAGATGCCATTTTTTAAATCAGTCAAACTACTTAAAATAGAGGTAGTTGCAAATAATTTTAACAGATATGTCAGTGCCATTTACACAAACAATATAAATAAAAGAGAAGGAACCAGCTTACACTTAAGAGAAATAAGGTCATGTGAAATACTTGGGAAACATTATGCTAAGAGACGGAAGATCAAAGAGAGAAATAACACAAATGGTTCAACAGGGACAGAAATTTGTTCGAATTTTTAATTCACTTGTATGGTCGAATCAGATACATATTAACACGAAACTGACAACCTTCAGGCCAATTGCAGTCAATAATGACTTATGGATCATAGTGTTGGCAGTTATCGATCAAGAACAGAAATAAAATTGATGCAGTGGAAATGGATTTTCTCAGAAGAGCCAGTAAAGTGTCCAGACTACTGCATATACCGAATAAAGAGATTAAAAGAAAAGCAAAAAGAACTGACAGGAAGAATAGAAACCAGAAAACTTATATGGTATGGACACATAATGAGGATAGAAAACACTAGAGGATAAAAAGAGCGAACAGAAAGAAGAGAGGAAGACCAGCCATAACATGGATGAAGGTAATAGAGGATACAATGTGATACACAGCCATCAACGAGAATGAATTGCGAGATAGAAAACAATGGTGATCGAAATGCATGATACGGCGGAGGCTGATAATAAAAGAAAAAAATATGTCAGTATTGTTACTTAGACAAATAATATAAACAAATTAGTATCCGTAGCAAGAAAATTATGTCTACACTTATCAAATTTGTTTCTATTGAACTATCCCCGCATTTAAATTCACTTTAAATTTAAATTCTTGTTTGAAAAAATACATACAATTTGTCACATTTTAATTCTTTTAGGAACACTACTTCCATTAGCAGGTGGTGCAAACTTTACATGGCCTTCTCCAGTCATCCCCAAACTTAAATCCAACGACACGTCTGTCAATCCCTTAGGAGAACCAGCCACTACTTTCGAAATATCCATGATGGTTGGCCTCCCAGTTCTCACAGGCCTTATTGGTTCAATTACAGCAGCTCCAATATCAGATTTTATGGGAAGAAAAAGACTGATACAGATATTGGGTCTTGCGATGTTTATCTCAAATACCATCGTAGCGTTTAGTAACAAAATTATTTTAATCTTAGTATTCAGGGGCATTTTTTTTATTTTCTTTTTAGGTTCAGTTTCTGTTATGACGATAATTATTACTGAAGTTTGCGAGAGTCATAACAGAGCAAAATTCGGCTGCTTTTTGACGGTTAACATACCATTGGGGTGCCTTTATAGTTATTTATTTGGTCCGTTCTTTAGCGTTAGAATTTTTACTTTATTTATTAACATACCTATTCTTCTATTCTTAGTACTTTTCTGTTTCGTCCATGAAACTCCCGTTTATTTACTTTCCCTAGGAAAAAGAGAGGAATGCCTGGCATCACTACGATTCCTCCGGAACAACAAAAACAGTAAAGAAATTGATATGGATCTCAAAGAAATTGAAACTACTTTAAAAGCAAGACAATCCGCCAAGCAAGGCAAATTTTTAGATCTCTTCAGAGTAAGAAATTGCCGAGTTGGATTAATATTAGCACTTGTGCCTACTTTTTTTTATCATACATCAGGAGCGACAATCCTAGTAGCCTTTTTAGGACCAATATTAAACGAAGCTCATACCAACATTTCGGGCGATACAGGCGCTTCTATTGTTGGTGCAGTCAAGGCTTTTAGTTTCATTCTTACAGCTCTAGTGGTGGAAAAAACTGGAAGAAGACCTCTGTTGATAATATCCTCAGTAGGAAGTTCACTGGCGCTATTTACGCTCGGTTTATACTATTATTTAAAATATATTAACTCTCCACTAGTTGATTCTTTGCAATGGTTACCACTAGCGGGCATGTTGGGATATATTATCATGTTTTCTAGTGGTTTGGGGCCTATTCCACTGTCGCTTATCGGCGAATTATTTACTTCGGATATCCGATCTGTTGCTATTTCCTTTATTTTAGCTGTTGTGGGTTTCATAGCTTTTCTGGTAACGTCTGGTTTTCCTCTTATGTCAGAATATTTGGGTTTACATTGGTGTATGTGGATTTTTAGCATCGATACTTTGCTGGGAGCGATCTGTTTTTATTTATTTTTGCCGGAAACTAGGGGAAAGAGTCTTATGGAAATACAGGAAATTTTAGAAAATTATAGGCTTAGATTTGGAAAATCTGTGTAATATTTTATTAATAAATTTACTGGCTGGAAACATAGTTTTTTTTTGTTTTTTTTTTGTTTAAATTGTTACAGTGCATAATTAATCGACAAATTTGTTTTAAGTCAATATGCTTAAATATTACATCAAGGTTATCTTAAAAATCTTTAGTAAATAAAAGAAAATTATATTTTTTGTGTTAAATAGTGTTTAACTTTATTTTAACCCAGACAGTGGGTTAGTAAACTAGATTAAATTTACATGCACTACATGCAATAAATTAATAAATTAACATTGATTTCATCAGCCTGTATTTATAGAAGAAAAAGTTATTTATCTGAATAACATATCTACTTTTTGAAAAATGTATTGAAATGATTAATATTTATTTTATTTAAGGTTATTATCATTAAAATGTAATTTACGATTAATTATGTAATCTGATAAAATTATAAACAGATACTACTTTAAATTTAAATACTTTGGTATCATCAGGACCATTTAGAGTTTGTTTGTTTGTTTAGAAATTGAAAGTATACAATATTTAAAATATAAACAGTTGCAAAATATTAGTTGTAAACAATTATAAAGTTAACAGAAGGAGGTGTTTCGAAAAAAAAAAAGATTTTCCTGCAAAAATATTTTCATAAAATTAAGACTTGACGAAAATCGTACTAGAAGATGTTTTTTTTAACCGTTACTATGTTGAAGTGGAAATATATAATAAGGTAATTAAGTGGTATTTTAAAAAGAAAAGTTAGAGTTACCCAACTTTTAAAAATTATTCTCAACAATATTTTTCCTTTATTGCCATTATTAATCGGTGACCTCTTTTTATTTTCTTTATAAAAGAATTTAAACTCAAAACGAATAAGAATGAAACATTTTTATTAACGTTCAGCAGGAACGCGCAGGTGTTTTTTTTTTAGTTTCACAAATTATATTTTATCCCTTCAGGCGTGGTACTTCTAATTTCTCTACATTGTTATAAAAAAAATCCCGTTATGTTGTATACTAAGTTTTCCAAAAATGATACTGTTGTAATTGTAATTGCAAACAGAGGTTGTAGATTTCATTTAGCTTAGTTCAGCTCTAGGAAAATGAAATATTTAGTACTTTATTCAAAGATGTTCATAATTATGTGAATATTAAACAGAAAAATGATTATTTTCAGAAATTATGTAACATTTCTTATTCACATTCACTTTAAAAAATAAACATATTCTATACTTCACCTTACTGACGAATATGTCATTTACCAAATTACCTCATTAGAAAAAACACTGAACATATTATCTACCTATTTCTCTTATAAATGAATCATGTATACTTTATCGTGAGATATAAAACAAATGTCTACAAAAATGATTGGTTATTTTTGTTCTAAAAGCAATCTAAAGATTTTTCAGGAAAACTTAAAAAATAATAATTATTATTATTATAAAATAACCTTTCGTTTTTGTGTTTTTTTTGTTTCACCTTTGATGTCTTATTTTGTCGACCATTTATTTTTTTCCATTCTTTTAAAACTTTTTCAAAAGCAATGTTGATCAAACTTTCAGAATGATGCTTTGGACATTGGAATTGTTATTGGTGAAAGTTAGTGAACAGGTATATACGTTTTGACAGAGAAATTAGATATATTTGAGAACACTCTTTTTGCTGATTTAGCGATCAGATTTTTTCTGCTTGTTGATGTTTGCTATAAATAAATCTTTAATAGAATATATTGGCTCTTAAGTAATAAAAAAAGATATATAACTTTCTATAAAGATCAATATTTAGTTGTGGATTTATCATACAAACTTTTAAGTCCTAAGCTTTTGTCACTGTTATATTTCAAAAATGTATTATGTACATGTATTTTAATAGCTTTAAGTACTGTTTCACAGTACTTCTTTTCCAATATATTTACAATTATATCTACTCTAATTTAAAATTTTGACTGAGCAAATTGGAGTATCTTTTTAGGTAACGAGAACAGTTTTTTTATTTAAATAATTATTTATTTATTTACATTTATTTTTTTATAACATTTAAATAGCTTTAACTACTAACATTACTCCCTTTTCCATATATTTACAATTATACTTATTCCAATTTATAATTTTAATTGAGCAAATTGGAATATCAAAGTTCTCTTCTTAGGTAGCTAAAAAAGTGTAACCAAAACAATTGTTTATTTAAATAATTCCTTGCAACAGTAATTAAAAAGTTTATTTATTCATTTAAATTTTAGTCATATGAATAACAAATCACTTAGTAGTATTGAAATGTCATTTATAAAAATTGTCGTTTTTTTGTGCTTTTTTGAGTGCCGTCAGCTGCAAACTATCCCAACCCAAGGAAATTCCAAATTGGTGATTATTCGCAATCCAGGATAAGGAAACAACAATTAACCGGTGGATAGAAAGTAAAGTTTTTAAATTTGTACTCACGTTTTTTATGATATAGCAACAAAATATATGTAATTTTCATAAAAAATCAAATCTAAATACTCTAGATTTATATATGTAATAGCTAAAACATAGTTGGCTTAAAATTACACGATTCTCCAATCTGTTTAATATTCTTATGACAATTGTTTCACTCTTTGGCATCGTCAGATCAAAATTATAAAAAATTAACAGGCATTTTTAATACAAATTTGAATAGAAATATATATAAATGTATAGTCTTGTATGATTATTATTATCATAAATTTAATTGTTTTTCATTTTTCAAGAATTTTATATTTTCTGTAGTAGTCCTTTTATTTGTTCTTCTTACAACATTTAAAATTGATAAAATTGGAATTATTCTTTATCTTCGTCTATAAAAGTTTGAAAAATAGTATAGTCATGATTAAAAATCACCTTCAAGTAATCCTGCTTTTGTTTTGTACTACGATTGCTTATTTATATATGCAACATATATTACAAAATTTAGTATCACTGGTTGCCTAATATAGGACCGGACAATTTTTATTGTAGAAAATTGGGTTCGGCCAAATTTTCTGAAACTTAATCAATCACTCTAGTAACTAAAAGTGTTGCTCCGATTCAATCATATGATTAGTTTTCTAGATGCAGGAAGTTAAGCTTCTGAAATACCTACTTTTTATAATGGTGTTGTTAGAAATTAATTCAAGAAATTACAGTTCTGCTCTTTACTATTCAAAAATAAAGGAAAAGTTTTTGTTGATACAAATATTATTTTTATTACACTGACAAAGCATTCGCTACCCGACACCCTTCATTTTAAAAATTGTTCTAATAGAGTAATAGTCCAACTTTGGGGATGTACCAAACAATGCAATCTAGACGTCATCCAGAGATTCCCGAACAATGTGTTGAGAAACATTATGGGTATCCAGCTCCTTGACAACGCTGGATTAGAAAAAAGGCTCAAAAGGACGTAGCCTTTTGAGTTAGTTTAGCGATAAGTAGAAACAAACCCTGTGAAGTTTGCACTCCAAGATTAGTGTAATTAAGTATCGAAACAGCCTAAGGAACAGTAGACCTTAGATTAAGTTAAAACCATAGTTAGTTTAAGTTAGAACCAAATGGGTCATTGGTCACTATTGACCAGATTGTAATTATAGCTAAATATTAAAAAAATCTATAATCATATTAAAGGTTGAACAGTTTTCTAATGTCACTTTGATAGATGAATTTTGTAGAAGCTACCAGACGGTATAATCCGTAACTGACGCTATGACAGTTTTTGAATGACCATGTCAGCTCCCCTCCATGTGCTTAAGAAAACGTTGCCTCATCTTTCACTTCATCGTCGGATTTAAATCTTCCAGCCAAATTTCTTTAAATTTAGAAAACATGTGCTAGTCACTAGGTGCCAAGTCCGGACTACAGTGTAAGTATATAATGATGTTCAATTTGAGCAGTTGCAGGAAAGCATTGGTGTGGAGAATGCTTACACTCTTGCTCAACATTCCTCTTCTCTGGTTCTGAATTGACCATTGGACAGCCCCAAAGTAACCGTTTGCTGCGTTCCGAAACTGTCGTAATCTGTCCGTATTTTTCGGGGGATGATAATGGTGTGATATGTGTGTGTGATTTTGGTGTAATGGAATTACAGCCTGTTACCTGTAAATTTTGTTTAAGTACTACAGGAAGTCGGTTCTGAATAATGGAAAGAGTTTTCTACACTTTTTTCAATCTAATACGATTTCAGTTGAGAGTAAAATTCGGATTTACAGATGAAAGATTTTAACTGGTCAGCTCTTACATATGGAAGACGTTAATTGATCAGTTTTGACCCCATTCGCAAGGGACTGGCATAGGAATTTACAATGGCAGTCATTTTCCTACTAAAGCGAAGATGTAATCTAACTTGTACATTTAATTAATTTTGTCAATTTGGTGAGTTGATGATTTGGTTTGTACTCAACTTACCTAGTGCCTCTCTTTTTACCTTTATTTTTAGTCGGATGATTTTCCCAGTTTCGGAGTTATTCCCCTTTTTTTCCACATTTCCAAGATTGATGAGATTCATTGGCTCGGTTTCTTGATTTGTCCATAGCGACTTTTTCTTGTGAAGTCGCCTTAAGATAAGTAGGTATGAACATAAACCACGCACACTGGAAGAATCGAAAGAATTTATTCTGGAAGAAGTCACATAAATTGACAGAGGACGTTGAAAAAAGTATTTGGTTTGCAAACCTCGTAGAACGCCTCCAGAAATGCATTAATGATAATATTACTATATGCAAGAAGTTGCTTTCCACCCTTGAATTTGTCAAATGCAACGTTGTTACTAACTCAAACTTGGCACTTTTTTTTTTAAATTATCACTCTCGTAACGATTTAAAAAACGTTCATCTTTTCTATCTAACCCTGTACTAACATAAAATATTAAAATACTAAATGTCTTTAAAACATTATAGTCAATGAGAATTCAAGAAGCCTTTCTTAACTTTCCTTAATCATTTGGTCTTGGTCTGTCTTTTCTTTTCTTGTTTGCTGATCCCGAGGTCATTAAAACTGGTTTTCCCTCCTTTGTTCTGTTTACCTCTCTAAGATTTTTCATTCTTTAGTGTCTTATTTTGTTTGCAATGCCTCTTCCTTTCAGTTCTGATTTGTTCTTCTGATGTGATTTTACTGACCCCACCTTATTACTTTTCTCTTTGTGGTCTTTAAGTTTTCTTCATCTGTTGTTGTAATGGTTATATTAATCATTCTGCTTATCGATTCATATATTCTAATTTTAATTTATGAGTCCCAAGTAATTTGCTGTTTAATGTTTGTCTGTATACTTGCAATGCCCTATTGGTTATCCAAATCTTTTATTTAAGTTGCTTCACTTTTTGTTTGTTAGTATGATTCGTAAAAAATAAATTTTTCTCTTACTTTAATGTCTATAGTTCTTTATATTTTGTCTCATAATTTTAATATGCTAATCATTTTCTAAGGATGCTAACATGGTTAGCGAAACGCGAGTGAGTAAAGTATTTTGTGGTGCTTTAAGACTGAAACATAAATTTTTAGTTTTTAATTTCGTTTGTACTTTTTCGTTTAGTTATGTAATAATAATATAATCATGATGGTGATAAAAAAAATTAATTTTTACATTTCAGAAAAAACACATGGAATTTTAAGAACAATTAATTTTTGATTATTATAATTATTATAATCTTTTTCAAAGTACATTGGAAAAAATAAGAAAGTTTTAATAGTCAATAGAAAATCTTGTTAATAAAATAAAAACCAATAGAATAATACTAATATTTCCTCTCGGATTAAAATAAGAACGGAACGGCGGAATAATATTTATGTTATAGCCGGAAATGTTTTTTTAAGGATATTACTTTCTCTAAATAGATCACTTTACTAATGAGGGTTTATACAAAGTAACTACAGAAATATTTAATTCGCATATATTTACTCTGAAATGTTCAATATAATTGCAGGAAAAAGATACATTAATTTAATTTTTTTAATAAAAATTTAAGATAAAAATAGAAAAAAAGAAAATACAACACATTCAACTTTATATATTAATATTAAAACAAAAAAGATCATCAATATTTTTTTTATATTTGCAAGTTACATATCCGATATCCGAAGATGTTGAGTTATAAACCATTGTTTCTATTCAAATTTGATATTATCGCCAAAACTACTAGAGACCTTGTTTTCTTTTAAATCCTGGTCACGATTTATGATTCGAAAGGGAAAGTTCTTCCTCTGAATTTAACGGCGACCTAGAAAAAAATCAATCGTTTTTGTTATTCAATTCAACTGTTTAAGTGGCTATTAAAAATATATATAAACAAACTTATAATTAAGAAAGTTTTTTTTGTCTACAAAAAGGGAAGTAAACATGTTTATGCAGATGGTATGTCATGAGCTGAAAATAATAAAAAACAAATTAAAAGATAGTAGTACTATAGGTGTATCTTAGATTCAATATTACAAGTACAATCTAGTAAAATCTTTTATATTTATTCTAAGGAATTTGTTTTAAATATTGTCCATGGTACTAGAATTCTTATTTGTTACACCCTTAGTACTTTAAGGGAGATTGGTATTCACTTGCTCACTCGTTCTCCAGAACTAAGTCCATTGTATTTTTCTCATGGGAGTATATAAATATAAGGATTTACAGAATTAGAAATATTATTTTTCAAAATACTACTTTAAATTATTATTACTGGTACCATTTATTTATATGTATCTTCTTTCTTTATCCCCTGCTTTTTATCCTTTCGGGCGTCAGACTTGGGTTAGTTATTCTTTCCTTATATCCATTTTTTCCATTTTTGTCTACTCCTGCCATCATGTTTACCTTTTCCAATGTTTTATCTGTACTCATTTCGACTTATTTGCTCTATGCATATTTTCGCGGCCTATATTTCCTCTTCTTTGTGCTATTTCTTGTTTCGTGTATTTTTCTTGTAAGTTTTCTTGGTTACATCCTCATGATAGCCGCATCAATTTAATTGTCTCTTTGTTGTTTTGCCCATTATTGGTATTTGTTTCTCTCTTAATTTTATCCAATTTCGTCTTCCTATCTATGGCTCATTTCCATCGCGTGCATCAGGATACAGTATTTTTTCTATTGTACACATTATCATATCAGACAGGAATATATGGTACAGAGTGTCCGAAATGATTGGTTTAGATTAAAATTTAAATTAAGTTTTATCTAGCCTAATCTAACTATTTTTTTTTCAGTAGAGGGGAGACCGCAGGGCACCAGGCAAATAGTTCTATATGCCTTGAAGTGTCAAGCGCTACTCCGATTAAATCCACTCCATCTTCTGCACCTCAGTAGGCACTCTAGTAGTGTCGTGTGGACATTCATCAAAGTGTCAGGCAGTCACTTGGGCATTGTTTAATTCCTTTAGGTATCTGATGCCCGTCCTCGTTCTTCATCATGATCCTGGTGATGTTCCTACAATAGCTGTTGTCTTAAGCGCTCTGATTAGCCTGCTTACCTCATACCATCGTCCGCACTCGAATATAGTGGTGCTCGGCTGTATCTTGGGCACCGTAATAGTCGCATAGGTCGTCCTCCTTGAGTTCAAATCTTTTCAAGTACACTTTGAAGCATCCGTATCCGGATAGGACCTGGATTAAATAGTAGTCCGTTTGGGGATCTTTGAAAGCCATCTATGCACTTAGGTTTGGGATGAGGTTTTTTGCCCATTGGTCAACGTTTGTAGTACCTGTTTTACTCTGAATTTTGTCTAGTTTTCCTCTGCGAGTGTTTCTGAGGACAGCTGTTCGCGAGATTGGTGCAGCGTATAGTATAATGGAATAGACCATTGGACTCAGTATTTGCCTCTTTAAGCTGGATGGTCCACAGATATTGGGCATTACCCGAGCGATTGAGCTTAGCCGAGGAAAGGCTTTATCTATTTCTCTATCTAACTTCGTCTCTATTTTACGCCGTCCGTGTGCCATTAGTATTACGACTTTTGTTTTTTCAGGTGCAATCATAAGTTTGTTTGCTCTCATCTTCGGTATACATCTCTTCATGGCGCGGTTTCCGTTAAGTTTTGGATGTTCTGCCGTTTCGCCTCTTTAAAGCACGATCAGGTCATTAGCAAATGTGAGTTGTTTCACATGTTTCACCAGGTATTTTGTAACACTGCCATCATACAGTATGTTCCACAGAGTCGGTCCGAAGACCAATCCTTGTGGGACTCCCGTAGACATATTGTAGTCAGTGGTCTTGTTTATGGATATTCTTTTTGATGTGAAGTATCGCCGACGAATCTTTGTAATTATTTAGATATATTCCTGCGGCTCAGTTCGCTCATGATGATGAGCCAGTTTACAGTGTTGAAGGCATTTTTTACATCAAGCGCCACTAACGCTAACTATTTCTCCTCGTCTGTCTGGACCTAATCTAACCTAACGTAACATAACTAACCTAACCTAATCTAACTTATATAGTTTTGCATATCAGGATACCAATTTCATGTCTCTAGCTCAGTTAGGAAAGCTTCTACAGCATTTTATTTACCAATGATATTTTGAATTTTTCCTAGTTTAACTCTTTTAAAAATTTAAAGATGTTAAAATATGAAAAAATACAATGGCACATCCGGCACTTTAAAGAATATATAGTATTTATAAATTAAGAACCAATTAAAATGGTGTCATATTTGGTACTATCAAAGTCAATACTGACACTCTTTATCTGTGTTTGTAACATTATAAATGGTCTAATGGTACCATAATTAATCATGAAAAAATAATTTAGTTACACTGCAAACAACAAACGATAATTCTGTACTAATATTCTAAAAAACAGTTAAATTAGGTACTTGATAGCACCAGCATAGTACATATTACATATTACAAAAGAAACATATCTCCCAGTACCAGTTCATGTAATCATAAAAAACTGTCCCTGAAAGCAAGATTGATGCTACCACATTTAGAAAAAATATAGTACCATATCTCGCCGATGGTACCAGCGAAGGGTACAATCTTCTAACCGTGAGAAAATTGTCCCACTATAAACTACCACAAATGGTACCACCGTTGAGTGAATAAACTCTTCATTAGTACCATTTCATTTTCACCGGTTAATCGGTAAAGTATACTAGTTCTAGTTCGGTGCGGTACTCAACTAGTTTTTACACGTGCTTGTGGGGCTAGTGGTAATAATTGTATGTGAATTATAATTTTAAAATAATTACAAGTAAGTGGATATTTTATTTAAAAAATGGTTGACAAATATTGTTGTAGATGGTTTGTAAAATATTTAAAAAATAATTTTTTAATAAAAAAATGAAATAAGCAGTGGATACTTTAAAGTTTATAATCATATGTAACTGGTTCTTAAAATAATGATTGAAAGTCCTTGTAATCCTTGTAAATATTTTCATTTTGCCGTTATTATCTTCCTTATATGGTAATGTGAACTATTTTAGTAAATAATATTTATTTTATTCTTATAAATGAGGTGTAACATTTTATTACTGTGTACTTCCTCTAAATAATTCTTTAATGCTATTAATTTGAATTAATTACAGCTAATTAAATTTCGGTTAAAGATTTTAATAGCCAATTTATAATTGCGTATAATTTATTTTTAATTATTTTTAAGTATTAAAGTACTCAAAGAAAGTTAACGTGTAATGATCATAAGTTAATTCAAATAGATACAAATATTGAAACAGAAGACATTTTTTAAAATAAAATAGCTCGTGTTTAATTATCTAGAAAATAATTCTATTAAATATATTATTACATACACTATAAGTGGTGATTTAAATGGCTCATTAATGAAATCAACATGAAAAGATTTATTCCAATTCAATTAAAAATAAATAAAACAAAAATATGAACCGAATCTTATAATTACACTAATTCATTTAGGTACTCCTCAAGGACTTGTTTTGGCACCTCTTAATCCATAATTTTTTTAACTGAATAAATCTGCTTTTAAAAATAATGGAGACGAAAATATTAATTTACGTATTAGTAACATATTCGTGTTAATTAAAATTAATTTTATTATTGATATACTTTAGATACATTTTTATTTCTACATCATTCTAATGATGCCACTCTACAATATTTTAGTGCACATTAGTTAAGTCGAAAGGTTAGTTTTACATGCTTTTAACATTAATTTCTTCATCTTCAGTTGTGCAATCGGCTAAGAACAGATTAGATCTACATCTGTCAAGTTTGCAGCCTTGAAGAACCGAACAATGTAATCGATTTAATTTTCTATTTTAGCGATTGGTAAATTGGGTTTGACAGCATTTCATAATTCATTGGAAGAATATTAATTTTTAATCTTTTATTGGTGTGAAGGAATTTTTTAATTTGTAATATGCTTGTGATTTAGGTTGGTCCATAGTTTTGTTGATTGAAATGTTAAAATAAAACTAAGCAGCTTATTCAAAGCTTGGTCATATTACCAATTTGAAGATATTAAATTCGTTAAGTGTAAAACATGATGCAGTTAATTATAAGTTTGTCATTTAAACCCAGCTTAACATCAAAGTAAAGCTATTAAAGCTTTCGAGATTAGCTTCGCTTGGAACTAAAATACTAGCAACTTACAGTTCATTGTTAGTTTTGATCCATTTGGAAGTAGGTTCAATAATAATATTTTACGTGTACGTTTCAAGTGAGATTATATAACCACATCAAAGTTAAAGATATTTAAATCCTAGAAATGAGCTTTGCTTCAAACTAAAAAAATATTGAACGCATTATTAGCTTTAATAGTTAGAATACATATATATAAAAATATTTTCATTTAGAAGTTTGATGCTAGGTGATAATTTTGAAGCTGTGAACTTCCTGTATTAGGAATAAACGACAGTATTCATATTATTAAATCAGCGGAGCTCGGCAACTTTCTCAAAGCGACAAAGTTCATTCTTAAAGTTAAAACCAATATAAAGATTTTTCATTTAAATTTAAAAGATTCTAGATTTAGACAAGCTTCGTTATTATCTGTAAATTAAGCTTAAGATAGAATATAAATATAAGCTACTGCAGTTAAAAGTAAATGGACTGGATGTGTTTTTACAGGATTTGAAAATTTTTGAGGAAAATACTAATATTTAAAAGAGAACTTTTAAGCAAAGCAAATAGTAGTTATTTGAAGCTTGGTCACATAACCATCTCTAATTTGAAATTTTCTAACTAGATCATTGGACAATCTTCGTTTTAGAGTATAAATATAAAAAAAAATAATAGAGCTACAGTCAGTTTATTTTTGTTACATTTAGTATCAGTTGCAGTATTGAAGAACCAAAATATAGTCGATTTAATTTCTAATCTTAGTAAATTGGATTTTACAGGGTTTCGCAATTAATTTGGAGAATTAATTATGTACTCCGTATACAGCTGTTTCATTTTTTTGGAATAGCTTCAAAAATAGAAAAACCAGTGCATTTCATTTTCAGTTCTGATATTTTAGATGGAAAATCAACAGCTATGAAAGTCCTTGAGATTAGCTGCATTTTAAAATGAAGAACAATATTGCATTAACAGTTTTAAGAATTAGAACATTTTGAAACTAGGCAATAATTTTGAAATTATTCACCTTCTGAGTTACAGAAAAACTTTTATATATGTATAAACCTATTAGATCAGGAGTTATTACAATTAAGACATAGACATTATTTACTTAAACGCTCGAAGCTGTTTTATTTATCTTAATTCTGAAGCAATTCAGCTTCTGGTTTAGAAATAGAAAATTTAAGAAAAGAAAATGTCAGGGAATTAAAGCATACATATCTATGTGAATCTTGAAATTTCAGAAAATAATTATTTGAAACTGGGTAGCAGAACTGTGTAAACTTGAAACTGTTTAACTCTGAGACAATTGGACAAGCTTCATCTGTATGTTTAATGTTAGCTCACTTAATGACATCAAAGTTGAAGCTATTAAATTACTAAAGGTCATCTTCATTTAAAACTAGAAAACAATATCGAGAAAATCGTTAATTTTACGAGTTAAACATAACAAGATTTTTACTCAGAAGTTTGATGCTGGGTAATTATTTTGAAACTATTCGCCACCTGGATTATATAGATACTACAATATTAAGACTAATACAAAGTTAATTCATATGTTTTGTTTATCTTAATTATGAAACAATTCAGCTTCTAGTTTACAAATAGAAAATTTAAGCAAATAAAATGCCATTTATTTGAAGCTTGGCAACATAACCATCTAAAACATAAAATTTGAAATTGTGTAATTCTAATAACAATATTCTTTTTGGAATAAAAATGCAAAACAAATAATAGAGCTACAGGCAAAAGTAGAAGTTTAAGTTTATTGTAATATTAAAAACCCAGACCTACTTATGGTTAATTTAATTTTCTATCTTAGTAAATTGGGTTTGATAGGATTTGCAAATTAATTATATCGAAAATAAGAAAGTTCGATAGTCACATATGCAGTTAATTTTGAGTTCAGATATTTTAGGAGGAATAACAGCTTTATATCTGAATGTTAAAAATTAACTTACTTGAAGCTATTAAACTCATCGAAATTAGCTGCACTTCAAACTAAAGTGTGATAGTTTTAAGAATTAGAACACGATGTAACTTTGTTTGCAGTTTGAAATAATTTTGAAGCTATTCATCTTCGGGATGAAAGAGAAAAGATTATTGGAGCTATGTTTTGCATATCCTAATGTTGAAGTTATTCATTTGCTAGTTTTAAATAATTTAAGTAAATTAAATGGTGGCCCAGGTAATAACTTGATTAAAATATCAAATAATTTAATAATACTAAAGTTTTAAGCAATTTGATGAAGTCCAAAATATTTGTATGACTGCATCATGAACTTTGGATTATTACTGATAAATATAAAACTAAGACACTTCTTAGACTCAAAGATATTAACCGACTTTCGATTAATATTGTATGTACAATTATCTCTACTCAAATTATCTATGTCCGCGTACCTACCTCAATAATTCATTTAGTCAAAATTAACACACCCATAATGGGTGTAATCGAGTACTATTATTCGTGAAATCTAGTCTTTATTGATTGTTTAAAGTGTGACATTTTTTTCAGAATTTATTTTTACGTAATTTCTGGAATTATCGTCAGAAATTTTGATTAAAAAAACTTGGATATCCATGAAATCCAATTTAATAAAAAACTGTTTGATTGCGCTAAACAATCGATGAATTGATTGAATATTATGGAAAGCATTAACTTTTGCAAAGCTTGACAACGAAAATATGTTGATATATTGATTTGTTTAATAATTCAATGCACTTAAATAGGGAAGGTCAATGTCAATATCGAAATCGTGTATTAATATTGCATACACTAGTTTTATATCTCGGTATAATATATATATTAATACATCTTGTTTAAGTAATAACGAAGAAATTGATACAGTTAAATGTTAAACTATCTACAGGGCGGCGTTAATAACTCCTCAGGAGATTTTAATGAAGATACAATTTTAAGACTAATTATTTTAACAATATTTATTTTTTATTTCACTGAAATCTCGTTAAAAAAACTAGAGTACATTGCAAATCGTTTGAAATCCTTTCGAGCTGCTTCAGTCACTTTTACTTTTACGTTACTACAACCAGCAGTAGGAAAAAAATACCGATAAAACAAACAAAGTTGTGTCATCATCGCATCCGATCTATTGATTTAATTGATACAACCATAAATCCTCATTGAGAGCAAAAGGAAATATGCCTTTTAGAATATGATCGTCCTCCGATGGCCTTAACATCCTCGCAAATATAGTGAAAGTGTGCTGAAACCGAATGCAGAAAATCGTTGAAATGGAGACAGGCACGAATTTATGATAATATATAAAAATTAGCTTTTTATAAAATTACGTATACATTTAATAGAGATTTAAAATTAAAATAACAACAGTATACAAAATAAAAAGTGTGCAAACAATTAATAAAACCAATAATTAGCAAAAACCAGTAAAAAACAAAATACATAAAAAGCAAAAATATTTTAAATGAACAAAAGTGAAAACATTGAAGCAAAAAACGTTAATTAACTAAATAACTAAGAGAACAACATAAACAAAAATAAATAGACCTAATAAAATACGAATACGATAAACATTCAAAAAATGGCAAGTTGAAGTGTAATAAAGAAGATCCTAAGAATGAGTGAAAACTTAGAAACAGAAAGTAATGAAGATCAAAGCGTAAAAAGATCAAGAGGAATCGAAGAATACTTTGAAAAATCAGTAAACAAAGAAAATACTTAAAAACAGAAGAAGTACTGCAAAGATGAAACAATTCATTCAGAAAAACGAAGAAATGATATCCGAAGCAAAAGAAATCAGAAAAGAACAAAATGAAAATGTAAAACAAAGGAAAATAGCCCGAGACTGGAATTTGAGCTGAAAGAAACTAATAACAGAATAATAAATACGAAAAGAAATGCAAGAAGGGAACAATTAATCATCACAGCATTACCAGTCCAAGACGATAAAATGCTTGAAAACGAGAGAAAAGAGAATATACGAGTAAATGTAAAAAGTACTAAACCACCGGGAAAAATAAATGTTATAGAAACAGAGCAAACTGCAGTCAGAATAAATATACTAAAGAATAAAAGCATACTAAAAAACTGAAGGAATAGAAAATATACGTTGACTCAAAAAATCCAAGCAAAAAAGACAGGTGCAGAAGGAAATTACAAACCGAGCAAGAGATGGAAGAAATACAAAACAACAAGTAAAGGTAGGATATAGAAAGATCAGCATAAATGGAAAATAGAATATTGATAAAAGCACACGGGTAATAGAGTAAAAACCAGAAAAGAGATCCAAAAACTAATAAAAATAAATGATTACGAAACAAGCTATGGAAATGAACGAAAGGAAGATGGATAGGAAACCGCAGCAAAATATTATAAACTTGAGGGTGGGAATCTGGAATGAAAGAAGCATATCAAATCAAGTGGAAAAAATGAAAAAACCAAAAATAGAAATTCTAGGAGCTACCGAGGCTAAAAACGAAGAAAAAGAATAAGACGAATTCATAAAAGATTCCTTTGGTTAGGAGTCGAGAAAAGAGGACGAGTAGCATTAATAATTGCACCAAATAGAATTAAAAATATGGTACAAGAATAGTACATAAATGAAAGGATTATGAAGGTGAAAACAAAAATTAATAGATAATGATGAATTATGGATAATAATATTATCTTATGGAATAAATGATAATGAGACGAAAAATGAAAGAAGAACATTCTTTGATTGAAAACCTACAAAAAACAATAGTCGAAGATGAAGGAAAAACTTAATAATTATAGGAGATCTGAATGGATGAGTAAAGAGACTAATGGAGGAATAGAAGAATATAGCAGAACACATTAAAAACTGGTTAAAAACAACAGAACTATAAATGGGTTCGTAGAAAACAATTTACTGGTAGTACATATGAACTTCAAACATAAAAATGTATATAAATAAACAAGAGTTGTTCCTAAAAGAAATGAAAGGTCCTTCCTAGTTAATATACACAAATCATAAAAATATAAAATTGTTGTTACAATCGGAAATAGGAGCAGACCACTACTTACTAAAAATGGATATGATTAAAGACAAGATAAGATAAAAGACAAAAGAAGGAAGAAAGTAAATAAGAAAACCAAAAGATATAAACTCAAAGAAAATAAAAAGAAATAATAAAGAGAAAATTTGAAGAATAAAAGGAGACAAATATAAAATTCCATCAAAAACAACATATAAGCCGCTAAAGAATGCTATGGTACAAATTATAAATAAGAAAATGAAGATGACAAAATGATGAAACACAAAATTAGGATAAATGATACCAAATAAAAAAGAATACTGGAAGAAATATATACATACAAATACATCAGAAGACTATGAAAAATATCATGAAAAAATAAAAGATACAGACAAAATTATGGAAAGATGAATACATTATTTCGAAGAATTGACATATTTAAATAAAATAACAGAACAACAACTACAGAGAAACAGTGACAAAGGAAATATATGGGAAAAGAAGGAATAAATCAATTTGAATAGCTAGTGGAAAAATAATAAAAATATGTAGTATCAAAATACCAAAAGATTGGAATTCAGGAATAATATTTAAAAAAGAAGATATAAGATAAAACATAATATAACACTCAATGGAAAAGTACTTGTACAAGTAAATAGCTACAAATAATCGAAAATTAGTCACAGAAATTAATGAATGAGTATGAAAAACTGGAAAACTGGAAGACAGTTGTGAGACGCATTCTAATATACAGGGTGTTATTGAAATACACGTACATATTAAAATGGGGAATAGTATGTAATGACCAAAAACGATTGGCACCAATTTTAACTTCAAATTCTAAAATTTAAATATTGGGGAAGAGTCCCCTTTTCCGACCTACTAGTTTCCATATTTAAAGAAGTAAAATAAATCGAAATTGAACTTACCCATAGAAATTGCACTGTTGCCGTAGCAAAACCAATTAATTCAAAATAAAGTTTATTACAGTAATTGTTCAAAATGCCGTCCATTATTATTTACACACACTTGCAATCGTCTTTCCAAAGTACTTTGAACATTAGAAATTAGTGTTGGATTTTGTCGTAGTTCCTCGGCTACCGCATTAACTTTATTGGTTAATTGTTCAACACTATTAATAGGTTCATTATAAACCAGTTGTTTCATGTGACCCCACAAAAAGAAATCGCATGGATTTAAATCCGGAGATCTCGGAGGCCACTTAGTAGGTCCATTTCTGCCTATCCACTTTTGAGGAAATCTAATGTTCAAAAACTGCCGTACGTTTAAATCAAAGTGAGGAGGAGCGCCATCTAGTAGGTACCACATCCGTTGCCTTAATTGTAACGGTATCTCTTCTAGGAGTACTGGCAAAATATCTTCTAAAAAGTGGAGATATCCTGGCCCATTTAATCTGTTCGGGAGAACATAAGGCCCGATTAAATACTGATCTATTATGCCAGCCCAAACATTTATTGAAAATTTTCTTTGATGCCCAGTTTCCCTAATGGCGTGAGGATTTTCATCACTCCAAATATGCGTATTGTGCATATTGAACACGCCATCACGAGTGAATGAAGCCTCGTCAGTATACAATAATATTTTTAGAAAATCAGGAATATCAACACATTTTTGAATCATCCATTCACAAAACTCCACTCTCTTTTCTTCATCACCTGGATATAAGGCCTGGACTTTTTGGATGTGATAAGGATGTAAACCTTGTTCTTTAAGTGTCCGCCACACAACAAATGAGGACACTCCAATTTCAAGACCTAGTCTTCTACAACTTAATTGAGGCCGGTTTTCAACAGCTTCCAATATTTCTTCTTCGGCCGCCAATGTTCTTTGTGTTCTTGTTCTCCCTCGATCTGCATTGACACTCTCAAATTTTCCATGGTCTCTTAGATGCTGAACAGTTGAAATAAACGTACGACAGTCCGGAATTCTCCGATTTGGAAACCGTTCGCGATACAGGATTTGTGCTTGCCGAGAATTTTCTCCAGCTGCCCCATAAACCAGCACTATATCGGTTAGTTCAATATTCGTAAATAGTGGCATCGTAAAAAAATATTTAAAAGTAATCGTAACAACACTTTTTACCAACTTGGAAATGACGCGCTCGTGTTAGCCAGATTCGTAAATCAACTAAAATTTTAATAATCTATAGTTTCAAAAATGTATAGTTTAAAAACAATCATTTATCAAATATTCTAGTTTTTTGATAACGAGGGTAGTAAAAACCAGTCTTCGGAAATAGAAATTAATTCGAAAATCTTGGCAACATGGTTATTTCTTACAAGACTAGTTTTCTTATCATCTGACAAAAACTTGCATATTAATTACTGTTGATGTTTAAAATAGGTAAATAAACCTAATTTATATAGGTCATCCTCAACATATCAGTGAAGTACGTTTGTTTTAGAATTAATTTTCAAAAATTAATAACTCCCTTAATAAGGGGTATTTTTAAAAAATAATATTTTTCTACATTCAGTGGGGATCTGCGCAATACCCAGTTTTAATATGTACGTGTATTTCAATAACACCCTGTATAGTAATATCAAAACTCAATGCTCAATACAGTAAGAAACGAAGTACACAGAAGAAACCCGAATAACTAAAACTAAAAAAAATAGAATTAATTTCTTATGAAAATAAGACCTAAAGATTGAAAACCGGCGGATTTCATATATTTGTTTATTTAAAATCCAGCAGAAATTCGATTGTTATTTATCCAATTTGCATACCAATTATTTATGTGAATTAGGTTGTCCTAACAATAAAAAAAATGTAACACTAAACGTTTACTCAAAAATGGATTCGTCTCGAGTTAATGGATAATTTCTACTCACGTCTGCTTCACAATAACTGGTATTAGCAACCATAAAATCACACGGCGCTTATATTCCTCAAAAAAAAAATGAAATCGCTTTAAGTGATTATAGTTTCTTAATTCTCGCGCTTAGAAATTTAAAAACGAAATTATACAGTGTCGTACAGAGGTGTAGCTTAAATTAAAGAAACGCATTATTTGTTTTTATGATAATTCATCGACAGATAATTACCAATGTGACATAAGAACATATTTTTAATGATGTAACTATGTCAACTAAAATATCGTGGTGATTTATCATTTCATAGCATTCCTAGATGCTAAAATATTATCATTAACTACTAGAATGAAAAAATCTTTATGATTTACTTAGCTATAAATATTTCAGAAGTACTGGTACTAAATAATTGATAATATGATCTTCAAATCTTTTACAATTTGACTAAGACACGTAGTTAACTTCTCTTGCAACTTAAGCCACTCATTAATATTATTGTGACCTTTCGATTATGATATTTTCACGCGCAATCAATGTCATTACGTTACTGTAATGTAAATAATAATATGGTCTTCAAAGCCCTCACAACTGCACTTATACAGATACATAGTGCACTTCTGTTGCACCATAAGTCACAAATTAATACTTTTATGACTCAATCATTGTCTCTAACAACCGAAATAAAAAAATCATTTCCACAGTCAATTTACAAGTTCTTCTTAAAACTTACATCGCTATTAATATTGCTGTCATGTACGGTCATAATGTAATAATATGATTCTAAAAGGTCTTAAAAGTTTATGTTAGAAACATAGTTTACTTGTTTTGTAACTTAAGTCATAAATTAATACTTTTTTGACTTTGAGCTCAATCATTGTCTGTAACAACCGAAATAAAAAAATCATTTCCACAGTCAATTTATAAGTTCTTCTTAAGATTTCTGTCACTATTAATATTTCTGTAATGTATGGTCATAATATGATTCTAAAAGGTCTTAAAAGTTTGTGTTAGAAACATAGTTTACTTGTATTGCAACTTAAGCGATAAATTAATATTTTTATGACCTACATTCATGATATTTCTTCACATTATTAAAAATCATTCTTATAGTTCATCTACAAGCTTTTTTATTGAAGATTTATGTCACTATTAATATTTCTATATAAATATATAAAATAACAATAGGATTTCAAAAGGCCTTAAAAATTACAAATTAACGTTTTTATAACCAACAGTCATGATCTCTCTAGCATTAATTACAAGAAAAAAAAATTCTACAGTCGATCTACAAGCTTCTTTTTAAGACTTATGTCACTATTAACATTTCTAGAACGTACGACCATAATGGAATAGTAAAATTATTTCCAAAAGTGTTAAAAATTCCTCTTAGAGCCATAGTTTACTTCACTTTAAAGTTGCTATTAGAAACTCAGTTCTCTTTTTGCAATTTGGGTTACAAATTTATATTTTTATGATCTACGGTTATGATTTTTGTAATTTGGGCCATTATATAACTAAACTTCTTAAAAGTTTCACTTAGAAACACAGTTCACTTCTTTTTTGTCTTATGCCACAAATTAATACATTTATGACCTACTGCTATAATATTCATAGCGCCCAATCATTGTATTTAATAGTTAGAGCTTAAAAATGACTTCAACAGTAAACCGAAAAGCCTCTTTTTGTGACATTCGTTACTATTAATATTTTTGTAATGTACGGTCGTAATGTAATGACAATATAATTCTCAAAGGTTTTAAAAGTTCCAGTTAGAAACACAGACCACCTGTTTTGTGACTTATGTCACAAATTAATATTTTTATGGGCTACATTTATGATATTCTTAGCCCTCAAATACTGTAATTGAGAGTGAGAATGAAAAAATCACTTTTGCAGTCGATCTAGAAGCTTTTTTGTGACTTAAGTCACTATTGATATATTTGTATAGTAAGGTCATAATGCAATGACAATATGAATAAAAAAAGTCATAAAAGTTCCACTTACAAACGCCTTCTGAGACGTAAGTCACAAATTAATTTTTTTATGAGCTACAATTATAATATTCTTAGCGCCCAAATATCATATTTAAGAGTTAGAACTAAAAAATCAGTCAGTTAGCAAGCTTTATTTTGTGAGTATTAATTTTTTTGTAACGTAGAGTCATAACGTAAAAAAATAAAAAGTCTTAAGAGTCCCACATAGTTCATTTATTTTGAAATTTAAACACAAGTCAATATATTTATGACCTACAATTACAATTTGCTCAGCTAGCAAATAGAATCAAAATATTTCTGTAAAACACAATCATAATGTACGTAAATATGGTTTCAAAAGTCATAAAAGTTCCACTTAAAAAGAGAGTTCACATTTCTTGCTATTTAAGCCACAAATTAATATTTTTATGAGACACAGTTATGATATTCTTAGCGCCCAAACATTATATTTAACAGTTAGAATTAAAATAATTCTACAGTCAATTTACAAGTTTTCTACAATGTATGCAAAGCTTTTACAGGTTCACTTTCTTAAAATTATAGTCAGTAAATAATATTTTGTGACATACAGCCATAATATTTTTAGATGTACACATTCATTGCAGATCTAGAAACGTATGGTTTGCAGTCACTAGTGTTAATTTATGTGATCCACAGTCATAATTAATGAGTTTTATAACAAAAATTAACGTTACAGATTGATTCATGCTCTCCTACGAGCTCCCTAATAATATTTAAGACATTTCTTTAATGACTTGAGACTATAGTTGGATCTCATTGTGACACACAAAGAAAACATTTAATTTTGATCTTAAATCAATTATCTTTGTTTGTTTTACTAATTTATTCTTTATCATTGTCAGATTGTAGATAGGCAATAATAATTGATTTGTGACATTATGTTACGTAAATGTTAATTTGTGACGCTAGAGGGGTTATTTGCTCTTAAGTTATAATAAAGTGACAATAAATAAATGTCACAATAAGCTGTACGTTTATAGCAAAAAAATATAGAACGTATAAATATATACTATAAAATTGTGTGAATAACTCACTTGAGTTTTTGAATTACTTCAATAAGTCACATATTTCATATAGATTGAGTTCACAACGATGATTAAAGATTGTGACTTACTTAAATACTTAAACTAACAGATTTTTGAAAGTTAGTACGTTCTACGCCCATGTGTGACTATATTTTAATGATGGAATCTCCATCAGCTTTTTCTAAATGGAATTTAATCTTCGAATAGTAACATTGGCTTCCCTGGTGATTATTCAAATACCAATTGTGTTGGTATTAACCTAAAAATAAGTGCGAATCCAATGTGAAAAATGTTATTGTATAACCAAAAACAATGCGGTTGCTATTACGTATCTATTCTTCGATGTAACAGTTTTAGATGCGAATCAAATAGACGCAGGACCGGGCCCACTCTTATTTCACCAAAAATGTTATCAATAGCAGAAAAATGGTTTTGAGTAGATCTATAATCGCCATGAAACTTCTCAAACTATAAATAATCATTAAGATATGAATGGTTTATATTTACTATAAATATCATCAAAATAGTTGACATAACAAAGAGAATTTAATAACTACTAAGTTATCAAAAATGGTTTAGAATTACTAAAAAATATTTATAACAATTAAAATGGTTGAACATTCCAAAAATTGTAAATAAAACGAAAAAATGAATAGATTAAAATGAATAAGAACAATTAAGAATTACAGAAAGATATAAAATCAACAAAAATTGTATTGGATTACCAAAAGTGATTTATAATCACCAAATATGGTCCATAATCACCAAAAACTATTAAAACTTCTAAAACTCTAAATACAGATAGATTAAAATACGATTGGTTTAGAATTACTAAAAAACATTTATAATGATTAAAATGCTAGAACATTCTAAAAATTGTAAATAAAATGAAAATATGAATAGTTTAAAATCAGTCAAAACAATTAAGAATCACAAAAAGATATATAACCAACAAAAATTGTACTGGATTACCAAAAGTGATTAAGAATCACAAAATATGGTCCATAAACACCAAGAACTATTAAAACCTCTAAAACTCTAAATACAGATTAAAATACGAATAAATATTTAGTTATCGATTGAAACCATAACTATAATTCTCAAAAAACTAATGAGGCACGAATAAAAATGATGAACATTTGTCAAAAAATTAGAAATGAAAATATTAAGAATCTTGTTAAAATAAAATTACAGCTAGAAATTTTAAGATTTTGCTAAAAAGAATGTCTGCAATCAATAAATATCACTGAAAATAATTAAGACACGAAAAATGTCAATAATTATAAAATACTTAGGTAGACTAAAGATTATTTAAATTTATACTTAGGCGTGCCAATTAATGTAGATCACGAAAAATGTTATTTTTTTCACAGTATTGTGATTTGTAGAAATGCAGCCAGCATGTGATTGTCTTTTTATCAGATTTGTGGAGCTAATTAACTTATTTACTTCTAGAAGCACTTTCTTTTTAACAACGAAGGTCAGTTAAGTGGAGCTTAAAATTTATTTGTTGAATATTCGTCTATATTTTATATTTTTCAATAGAGCAAAACAATATCTTTTTTTTTTATTTTACAGTTTTAGTACAAATATATTTTTGTCATTTATGTACCGTTTAACAAAATATATTAGATACAAATAATTCGCAATAAATGTGCAACCAAAAATAAAAAATTTTGCAACAAATAATTCCTACAGATAAATATACAGAAATAAAAATATATGTCTAAGTAAATAAAATCACAGAGAAGCAGAGCATTTTAAAACTGATGTTTCTAAAAAGTCTCTTCCTTCTTTCAGAAATGGACGAGTTTATATTCATGTTACGTGTATCAAAATCACGATTTCGCCTAAAGGATTAGATTACATTAGAGAAATGTATCAGATTATATACAATTACCATTTTAGACAACCGAATTTAAATGTAGATAGAATTTGTATTACAAAATTCTTGCCCATATTTGCAAAATAAAAAATCATATAACAACGAAAACATGAGTAGGTAATCATTAAAGAGAAAACAAGAACTGAGTTATAAGGATGTCTCGGATATCCATTACATATTCATTAGACGTATTAAATGGACATTCAGTTGAAGATTGTTATGGTTACGTGCATAATTTCAAATACTATGGTGGTGTTTCTAATTTAGATGGGTCACACTGTAGAGAAGTGTTAATATCTTTTAAAATTCACTGTATAACCTGATTTGACTAATATCACATTTTCGCGACTAATCCATATATAAAATACTATACAATCATTCTGTAAGAGAACCACCTTTGTAAATTTAGAACTTTAATAAGATTTATTTTAAAATTTCCAACTTTATTAGTTAGGGCCCCAAAATATAAATCGTTTTGAAATACAATATACTTTTCCAGAAAAAACATATAAAGAGTATTTCCTAGCCACGTAAAGTGTTAAACAGTTGTTGGGAATTTTGCTGGAACATACATACCATTAGTTCGTTGTAGTAATATTTATAAAATATGGGAGCGTGAGGAGGAATGTCAACGATTTTTTGGGGTTTTCCTCTCTAAAGACCTTTTTGTCTGAATTTGTAACCCTATAAAATTCTATAGAGAGGGATATTTTTAAAACTGTAAAATGCCGAAACTTAGGTAATAACTACTGCTAAAATTTAAGATATAATACATTTTTGGAATTAGTTGATGTTTAACCCTCGTTTCAAAAGGACTCTAGTTTCATAACTACCCTTACATTAATGTTCTCATTTGATAAGTTATAGCTTGTCTGGTATTTTCTAAATTAGTCAGTTAATTGTAACAGTATGATTGTTAGTTAACTCAGAGTTTTGTCACTTTTACTGTTGTGCTAATTTCCTTATCAATACAGTACTGGTATCGAGTAAATATCACATTTGTCAAAAAATTCTATCACAAGATCTCACATGTTTCCACTCGGCATATATAATAAAACCCATATTTTTTATTTAAAAACCATAGTCTTAATTTATTCCATAGTTAATCATGTATAGTTTAAAATTATTTAAAAACAAGTCAATTATTGAAAATTTGTGTAAGATTGATACACCTTTTATACCATCAACCTGGTGGATATTTATAGAAATCTGTGAATATTTTTGACATATTACTATTCCTTAAAGTAGTCGCTTTTATATTGTGTTGTTAGTAAAATTTTTGTTTTTCTTAGTTTGAAACAAAAAAAAATATTCTCTAAAAAACCACAATAATACAGGTGTATAAAAAAATATGAATTTTGGTCAAAAGTAAATCAATCCATGGATATCGAATAAATGTATCTATATAAATTTTATCAAAAACTTGAAAGAGCTTACGATAGTATTCCAAATTATGAAGTAAAAATCGTAATAAATGATTTAAATGCGTAACCTGCAGCGAATAAACCTAGTATATACCAGGAAAATAATGAATAATGAAAAAATAAGAGTTATCTACAAAAACATTAAAAGAAGGAATCAAGAAAATACAAACAGATCAAGTGGACATAGAAACCTTGTGGGAAAACTTATTAAAACAGCAGCGGAGGTATTTTACAAAAAGAGTGCATCTACACCAAGAAAAGAATGGTTTGACAAAGAATTTAAAAAAAATATCATATAAAAAATTATGCAATTATTATTATTACTTTATAAAGATAACTGTTGAATCATCAAATACATATCAATAAACAGATATTTCAAGATTTAAGAAGAAAAGTGGAAAGTATATGTAGGAAGAAAATAAGACAGATCTACATTTCTGAAAATACTAAAGCAACTTTGTTAATAATTTCAATCAAGAAGTTAAGAAAGAAAATAAAGGCTACAACATAGAATTGTATACTCTAGAGATAAAGAAAGAAACTTAGTCTAATAAGATATATCTTATATATATATATGAAGATATACTAAGCCGACAAATAGAAGAAGTAATCTTAAAGGCAGCTCAGCAAGAAGAAAAGGAAGTAAGAGAAATAATAAACAGCCTAAAAAACAATAAAAGTGTGGGGGAAAATGAAATTACCAATGAATTTGTTAAAACTGGAGGCGCGATGTTATATGGATAGAAAAAGTAATACCGATCAAATGGTCTGAAGCACTAATAATTCCACTTTTCGAGAAAGGTGATGTCACTATCTGTGAATACTATCGAGGAATTGCTTTACTAGACTCAGCGCACAAAATTTCTGCCAGTTTTTAAGAAAATACGACAAAAGTAAGATCACAGGATTTACAAAAGGAAAATCAGTTAATGACCAAATCTTTAGTCTAAAGTAAATAATGTCTAACAGCGATGAATACAAGCCAGACTTACAGATCCTCTTTATAGAAACCAGATATATAGAAGCAGGCAGAAACTAGAAATCGTATCAAACTTAATTAACTTTATTTAACCTAACCTAACCTAACCTAACCTAACCTAACCTAACCTAACCTAACCTAACCTTTTTTTTTTTTTTTTTTTTTTTTTTTTTTTTTTTTTTTTTTTTTTTTTTTTTTTTTTTTGAAGAGGTGGAAAGCTTTTATAGCCTGACCCTGGGAATGGTACCCAGGAGTGTGGGACTCCTTGGTTATTAGCCAAGTGTACCCACTAAAACCACCTCTATCACACACCCGTCTATTGGAGCCCCCGGAACCACCTATAGGCATAACGTCAGGGGCACCGACCCATTACACCATCCAGATTTGACTATGCGAATTCGTCGCGTTCCTTCACTGCTTTCTCTATATAGTTCTCTATCACTCTCCATTCAGTCTACCCTTTCATCATAATTCTCATCATACTTCTTGCGTTAACCTCCTCTCCCACTACCTGCTCCATCCTAGCCTTCTCATTTATCCACCTTTCGCACTCCAGGACTGCATGTTCTGCCGTGTCACGCGCACCACAGCTCATACAGTCCTCCACATCTCTCTTCCCTATTCTAACCTAACCTAACCTAACCTAACCTAACCTAACCTAACCTAACCTAACCTAACCTAACCTAACCTAACCTAACCTAACCTAACCTAACCTAACCTAACCTAACCTAACCTAACCTAACCTAACCTAACCTAACCTAACCTAACCTAACCTAACCTAACCTAACCTAACCTAACCTAACCTAACCTAACCTAACCTAACCTAACCTAACCTAACCTAACCTAACATAACATAACCTGCCCTAACTTAACACAACATAACCTGACCTAACTTAACACAACATAACCTAACATAACATAACCCAACCACTACTCATCCACTATATCAAACGAATTATCTCCATACATGGATATGTAATAAATATCTATATATTTGCGGACACCATTCAATAACATAAATATCTATTGTACGTCTCTTGAATATACCTATGTGCTAATTAAATAAATTTTTAATTGTACCAATTATCTAATGCCTCTTAACGTTAATTCCAATTGAATATATTTAAATGCTTGCATAACAATTCGAGACAAATAGCATCAATACAATACCAATTAAACTCGCACATTTATTTTAATTGATTATATTCTATTCGGTGTGAGTCTCATCTTCAAACGATTATATAATTATCTGCGTTCTTAAGAAACCCGAGCAGTCTACAATAAAAAAACCAACCTCCATCTTCGCAAACCGGAACAGTATTTTTATGTAATAAAAATACCGATATTGTTATTTTGAGAGCGTTGAACCGCATTTTTCTATCAATGATAGAAAGAAAATGGCAAAACAACAATTTCAAAACAAACAGTCATTGTTTCAGCAGATTTGCGTTACTGGATTCATTAATTATTCTGTTTGTAACAAACGATATAATTTTTATTGAAAAAAATGTAACAAAAAATCCACGCAGCCTCAATGCAGAATAATAACAATTTAGAAAAAAGAAGTCCAATCAAACTCGAACAGAATAAGAATGAGAGATCTCATAAAAAAATAAGAAGTTTTATTGAACTGGTATTCCAAAATATTGATATATATATATATATATTTAATTATTGTAATCAATTGAAATTTTAATGTTTTTGCTCAATTTTGGTAATCGAAGAACATTTTTAGAATTTTATTTTTGGTTTTATATTTTAGTAATACCTTAGTATACCATTTTCTGTGATGATTCTAAATATTTTTTAATGATTTTTGACTATTTTTGCAGTTGTACATTTTTTTGTTTAATTACTATATTAATCGATTATAAATCACACATTTTGATTATTTTTCATGGTTTTTAATTGTCAACTATTTTTGATGATTTTGTTTCTATTTTGATTATTCTAGACCATTTTTCGAAAGACGAGACCACTTTTGGTGATATTCAATAATTTTTGTAATATTAAACCATTTTTTGTTAGATATAGGCCATTCTTTATAATTCTTTATAATTTTTGCAGTGATAGACTAATGTTTCTCTTATAAACAATTTAAAGAGATTAAATGCCACACTCATTTCAATTATGTTTATGGTTTTCAAGATTTTGGACAATTTTTGATGATTCTTCACTATTAATTTTTCTTGACTAATTTTTGAGGAACGTGACCATTTTGGTGATAGTGAACCATTTTTGTAATATTAGACCATTTTTTAATCAATTCTAAACCATTTTCGTCGATTCTAAATACTTTTTAAATATTTTAGACGATTTCTGCAGTGGTACACTATTTTTTACTTTTATAAACTATTTTAAATTTTCGATTATTTTTTTATTTTTTTTCAAGATAGTCAACAATTTATATAGAACATATATATTTCACTTATGTTTTATAGTTTTTAAGATTCTAAATAATCTTACATGTTTCTTTGTTTTTAGTTACTATAGACTAATTTTTAATGGGCGAGACAATTTTTGGTGATACTAAAGCTTTTCGATGATATTTGAACATTTTTTGAGTTTTCTAGACAATTTTTTATAATTCTAAAGCATTTTCAGCGATTCTAAATAATTTTAATGCTTTTAGATTATTGTTGCAGGGATAGACTATATGTTCTCTTTACAAACAATTTTAAGTGATTAAAGATCACACATATTTCTATTTTTAATAGTTTTTAAGATTTTGAACAACTTTTGATGATTTTTCTTAATTTTTGGTTACCTACTCTAGACTTTTTTTAAAGACGCTTTTTGGTGATATTAAACCATTTAAATGATTTTTTTATTATTTCAAGACCATTTTTGATAAAATGTAAACCATTTTTGTTATAAACCATTTGTGATTATGATTTTTATATTAATGTAGACCTTTGTAAATAATTCGAATTCGAAAGGTTAAGTTTACTTTCACGTTTAAATTTACCCTCAAAACTAATTTTTAGAGTATTTATAATAATAAGACATATTACCGAATCCAAAAATATTAAAATTAATTTGATCACAAAATTTCAAAACATTTTATAATTAAATATAAGCAATGACCTCTTAAATCAATAATATACAAACAAAAATTAATAATTTTAATAGTACAGGTTGTAAAAGTAGATACAATAATTATTATTACCAATTTGAATGAAAATGGGACTTAACATTTAAAATTGACACAGATTTCATAATTGAAGGTGAAGAAGAAGAATTTACACCGCACTGCAATTGACCTATCATTACATATAATATATAACTCAACATTGACCTTTCCAACTAAATTGCCACCAATAAAATTACTCTCTCTCAATTTCCCATAAGAACTCCACTCATCTTCCTTTTTTACAGATGGCCTGTGATTGCCCTTTGACCCAGCCAGGTCCCACTTTAGCGTCCACATGCGGAGGTGCCAGCTTCATGCTCTTTATGGGACTCCTGGAGGTTTTCCTGCGATCTCAATGCGATCTGGAAGATCCCTGCAACCGACCCAAATCTACGCCACTGTTCAGCGACTACGACTTCATTGTCGTGGGTGGAGGGAGCGCTGGGGCAGTGGTGGCGAGCAGGTTGTCGGAAATACCGGATTGGAGGGTGCTGCTTATAGAAGCGGGTGAGAAAATTCGATATTTTAATTAAGTATGCAAATTTTTAGTTGATATTGTGTGTTTAGGTTTAGACGAGCCTACTGGTACTCAGGTACCGTCGATGTTCCTTAATTTTATTGGGTCGAATATAGACTGGGGGTACCAAACGGAGCCAGAAACACAAGCTTGTTTAGGAGAAGTCGGACAAAGGTGTTACTGGCCTAGGGGAAAGGTAATTACAATGTTGGTAACATTTTACAGTATTACCAATATTAATAAGAAATTATTTCGTTATCAGAGTGAATATATTATCTCACGAGCTACCTAACAACGCTGTGCATTAACTGAAGCAGCAATCCACTGAAAAAATAGTAATATTAGTTTTAAAAACATCGAATAGATCCTTAGGAATAGAAAGTTAGGTTAGTTTATTCCTTTGATTGTGAATTAAGCTAAGGGAAACGCGTTGCTATATGCAAAAGTTGCATTGTTAAGTGCACTCATATAACTAGTAAACAACCTTATAACAATAAATTATACAAAAAATTACAACTAAATAGGTAGAAAACAACTACAACTCTAATTAAGCGCGTTAACGAAAACGTTAACGGTTAAGAAATAAATTTTGTAACTAACAAATTAGATCTTCTCGACGCATGTTCAAATGGCGATGTTGTTAAATTTAGTAGTGACGTAAAGCTTATGAGAAAATCCATTTATTCTACTTTACTGTCACGATATAGTCATTTTATGTATTTTTCAGTTATATGGGACCTCATTTAGTTATTTATGATTTTATTGTAACGTTTTTAACAAATTTAAATATTTTTTATAGAAATCTCCTATTTTAGTAATTTGTGATTTTCATACAAAAGGTTTAAGTCATAGTTACATTTTGGACCTCATTGTCACATATGACCTTACTGGATAATTTTGTATCAACAGAAATTTTGTACTAACAGTGATTTCTCAGCAATCAGATATATCAGTCTAATTTTACAATCACGGTTATGTTTTAGGAAAATATGACTTCATAAAACGACAATTTTTACAAATACGTGACATTCATGTAACATATTTATTTATTATTTTAGTCATTAGTTGCCACAATGTAATTTTGTACTCAAAGTCATGTTTTAACAATATAAGACCCTAAATATTTATAATTTTTTTAGTTACATTTGACCTAATTGGTTATTTTTAAATATATGTGACATTCCTGCAATACGCTTAAACGATTATTTTTAGTTATTAGTTGCCACAATTTAATTTTTAATCCTTGTTCATATTTTACTAATATTGTATCACAAGTAACGATCATTTTTTACATATGAAACATTTTTTAAATTGAATTGAAAAAGTTTAATTGTGTTTTTAGTGATTATAATAAAATTTTAAAATTATAGCCATATTTTCTTAATATTAGATCCTAAACATTAAATATTTTTCAGTTATGTGTGCCCTGTGTGAATAATTTTAAACATATCTGATAGATATTCTTGTAACATGTTTAAATGATTTTTTTAGTCATTAGAGAGCTCAATTTTATTTTACAGTCAAAGTCATGTTTTAAAACATTAGATCCCAAATAATGATCATTTTTTAGTCAGGTGTGACTTAATTTATTATTTTTAAATATAATTGACATTCCTGCAATACGCTTAAATGATTTTATATATATTTATACATTGCCACGATTTAATTTAACACCCATTATCCTATTTCATATTAATTGATTATTTTTACATAAATGTAATTATTCTGCAACACATTTATATGATATTTTTAGTCATTACTTGGAATTACTGAATTTTTTTACTCATAGTCTTATTTTAGTAATATCAGATCTAAAAATAATGATCAATTTTAGACATCAGTGCCCAAACTGATCATTTTCAGATATATGTAACATTCCTGCATGTTTAATATTTTTATTTTAATTTTTTTTTATACTAGTCCCTAAATAATGATCATTTTTAGTCATATGTGAACTAATTAATTATTTTAAAACATACGTGATATTCCTGCAATATGTTTAAATGATTTTTTTGTCATTAGTTGTCGCAGTTTAATGTCACACACAAAGTCATGTTTTGAAAATATATTAGACCTCAATATGCATTATTTTTAGTCACATATGATCTAATTAAGTATTTTCAAACATACATGATATTCCTGCAATATGTTTAAATTATTTTTTTAAACAATTTTATTTAGTTAGTCTTTGCTAGAATTTAATTTTACTCATGTTACAATGCTGCAATATATTTAGTTGTTGGTTTTTGTTAAGTCATGAGTTGAAAATAATGTAATTTTGTGCTGATAGTAATATTTTAGTAATATTTTAAATTAAATAGTGATCATGTTTAGTTATATGTGCCTTAATTTTAGACATACGAGTATGTGAATACAATTAACAAAAACATATTTTAAACATTTTTCACACAATTTTAAGAATAGCTTTTAGACAAATGTGCCCTAAGTTACTATTTTTAGTCGGTTTAGTTGTTGATAGTCACAATTATCCATTTTTTAGGTATTGGGTGGTACCTCAGTAATGAATGGCATGATGTACATAAGAGGATCAAAAAAAGATTACGACGATTGGGCTGCTTTAGGGAATGACGGTTGGAGCTACAACGATGTATTACCACATTTCATTAAAAGTGAGGATAACAAGCAAATGGACATAGTGGACATCGGGTACCACTCTTCAGGAGGTTTGTTATCAGTTTCCCAGTTTCCATATCATCCACCATTGTCCAAATCAATATTGAAAGGTGCTCAGGAAATGGGTAAGCCTTCGTATTATTCTTAATTACAGTTTGCTGTAAAATAATTATTTTTATTTATAGGTTATCCCATTCGAGATTTAAACGGAAAATTCCACAGTGGATTTAACATCGCTCAGACTACAAACAAAAATGGCTCTAGGTACAGTACAGCGAAAGCTTTTCTCCGACCATTCACCAACAGGAAAAATCTGCAAATTTTGTTAAATACGACGGTCGCCAAAGTACTTATCAACCCCACAACGAAGCAAGCTTACGGAGTTGAAGTTACACGAGGCAGTACTAGAAGCAGTATTTATGCTAAAAAGGAGGTCATCATATCTGGAGGTAGATAAAAGTGATAAATATAATTATTACCACATTCCGTTACGATCGTACACAAATTCAGCTGTTTTAGTTATAACTGTAGCTATTTTGATAATTTTAGTTACTTTAGAAGTTTTCATCACTACTCCTCGGATGACTTTGGTAATATAATTGTGTTAGTTATGATTGCAGCTATTTTAGCGATTCTTAGTCATGTGTGACTTTTGTTCAATGCTTTTTATTCGTGTGTAATTCTGATCTTTATTTACGCAGCTTCATTACAGTTAATGTAGTTATTTTTAATACATTACATCTCTTTTTGAAATAAAATGAAGCTGTTTTATAAATTTTAATGAAGCTGTTTCATAAATTTTAATGAAGCTGTTCCATAAATGTTTATTATATATGACTTTTTAAAGGTCTTCTAGGTCATGTATTAATCGTAGGTACTTTTAAACAACAATTTTATTCATTTTTATTACTATGAGATTACAATACAATTTTTGGTAATATTATTGACCTGTAGCTATTTTAATTATGATTATAGCTGTTTCTTTGCTAAATGAGACTTGATTTAACGAATTTTTTTGACATATGTTACTGTATTACTTCATTTTCATTTTAACCAAGATTTGTATAGAATAACTTTTTAGTAATTTCTTCCTGTCTAGTTTAGAAATTTTTCTTATATATATATATATATATATATTTTATTCATCATAGCAACTATTTTAGTCGCGATTATTTGCTCTAGGCTTGATTGTAGTTTCTTTTTGTCATGATTGCAGCTGCTTTAGTCATCATTATTTTTATTTTGTTCTTTTAATGACATTGCATACTTTTTAAGAATAATTGCAGTTATTTTTGTCACGGATGCAGCTGATTTAGTGATGATTACTATGATATAAAACCTTTTATTATATTTTAGATTCACGTGATTTAAATAATGATATTTTAGTTATATTTATTCATTTCTTCTTTTAGTTCTTTTTGTTAGTTTTAACAGTATACTACTTAAATGTGTAAAATTATAGCTACTTTAGTCATCATGGCAGTTATTTTTGGCCGTAATTCCAGATATAATTATAGCAATTTTGTCACGGATGCAGCTGACTTAGTTATAATTGCTTTGGTGTAAAAACTTTTACTATTATTCTCCTCCATGTGATTTAAATATTGCTATTTTAGTTATTTTTGTTCATTTTTCTTTTTGTTATTTTAGCAATGTATTTGCTCATACTTTGCGTAAAATTGCAACTATTTTTGTAATGGACGCAGCTGCAGATATTTTTTTCTTGATTGCAGCTATAGTTTTTACAATGGCAGCTGCTTTAATCATCTGTTGTAGTACTGGATCTTTTAATAATATTTATCCCCACATGATTTCATCGCTACTTTAGTTATTTGATGCCTTTTTATATTTTTTTGTTATTGTAGCAATGTATTGCTTAATTGCAGATAATTTAGATATAATTGCAACTACTTTAGTCAAGTATGCAGCTATTTCAGTTATAATTGCAACTATTTTGTCTATTTTTGCCCGTATGCTACAATCTTTTTTATGCAGTTTTTAGAGCTTTCTACATTTCAGTGCGTAGTATTGGTTTCTTAAAAGGTGGCCACCCTGTATATTATAAAAGATCTTTTTTTGCATACTAATGCAAGATATTCTCTTATTGCATCATACTAGTTTATTGATATATAAAAATATATAAATAATTATTTTTGTTGTTATATTAACCATATAACCATAAATAAAGAAAAAATAAAAAGAATTTACATAAGCGATATTTACTTCTAAAAAATATATTTTTGTTTATTTTTTTGCAGGGGCTGTAAACTCCCCCCAAATCCTACTTCTTTCAGGTGTAGGTCCAAGAGAAGAACTGACAAAAGTAAACATACCAGTAGTTCACGATCTACCAGGTGTAGGAAAAAACCTCCATAACCACGTAGCGTTCAGCATAAATTTATTTATCAACGACACCAATACAACCCCCCTGAACTGGGCCACTGCTATGGAATATCTCCTCTTTAGAGATGGACTAATGAGTGGAACAGGTACAAAAATACAACTATTAGAAATATATCCTTTAATTAATTTTATATTTTTAGGAATCTCTGAGGTCACTGGTTTTGTCAACACTAAATACCAGGATCCAGCTGAAGAGCATCCAGATGTCCAGTTCTTTTTTGGTGGTTTTCTAGCTAGTTGCGCCAGAACTGGACAAGTTGGAGAAAAAGTTGATAATAATTCCAGGTCGATACAGATCATTCCAACGGTGCTTCATCCAAAAAGCAGAGGTACCAAAATAATTTTACTACTATCTCTTGGTTTAATCTTTTAAAATTCCAGGTTCGCTCGTACTAAAGGACTTTAATCCTTTGAGCCATCCTCTTATATACGGCAACTACTTCACTCATCCTGATGACATCAAGGTACTAATCGAAGGAGTTAAAATTGGTTTACGGCTATCAGAGACCAAAGGTGAGTACTATTTATTTCTTTTTTTTTTTTGAATAATTACAATATTGTTCCTTGTAGCGTTGCGAAGATACGGTCTTCAGCTGGACAGAACACCAGTAAAGGGTTGCGAGAAAATATCTTTCGGATCAGACAACTATTGGGAATGTGCTATTAAAAGACAAACATCACCAGAGAACCATCAGGCTGGATCTTGTAAGATGGGTCCACCGACTGATCCATTGGCTGTTGTAAACCCATCTTTACAGGTAAAAGACAATTATATTATTTTTTGGTGAATCACACATAGCATACAAACATTAGTAAGTTTGTATTGTTGTGAAAAATTGTTAGGGTTTCTTAGGTTTTTTTTTATTTCTGTAGACTTCTTCAGGTTGCTGATTTTTTTCATAACAACTTATTAATTATTTATATATTCAAATGTAAAGAGATGTATATTTTGTAAAAATGAATGTATTATATCGACGATTCAAAACAGAATGTTTTAGCGAATCTTGTGAGAGAATGATTATTAGATGTTTAACGGTTCAAATCTGATGGAAGACCGAATGACTCTGTCTTGATACTCAGATACGAATCTGTTAGATTTGTTTTTAGCTGTAAATTGAAATTTTTCATTGAGAAATGTATTCCATTATTAAATACTTTTAATAAATTGTAAATTGAGCATATTCGGGCCTCATTATATAGAGTTTATTTAAAAAAAAATTAGGCTAAATATTACCTTATTTTCACAGATTTTACACGTTTTTTAATAAGATCCAGTCAATATAATTTCAAATAAATTTGTTTCGGTACATTTGAGGGAATTACAGCGAATTGTTTTTTGTTCAATATATTTATTTAGAGCAAAAATTTGCCCATTTTTTATACCGTTCTGAGTTCGCTACTGATTTGTTGTACACATTTATGGATTTTTTGAACTTCTTTTTCAACAATCTTTATAAATAACGTAATTTATTTATTAGATGTGACTCATTACAGAATTTTGGTCTTATACAACCTATATACAGCAATTTTTGGACATTTTAGTCCTATATTAGCCACCTGATCTACACTTGTATCATTTGTACCTCAAAATATTTTAAAGGTTCATGGGGTGGACAGACTGCGAGTTATGGACGCAAGTATCATGCCAAGAGTAACTTCTGGAAATACAAATGCACCCTGTATAATGATAGGAGAGAAAGGTTCTGATCTTATCAAGGCAAGGTGGTTGACACCAGAGTCCGGCTACTATTATGGAAATATTCCAAACCAAAGAGTGGACGACGACTGGAGGTCATGGTAGAAGAAAATTTGTAAATATTTACGTCGGAATTTCTAATTTAATTTATGTTAGATTTAAGAAAAGTAAATATTGTATTTTTGTAGGAATGTTAAGCGATAAGATTGTTTGTATATAATAAATAAGTTTAAAAGTTATCTATTTTATTTACAGGGTTAGTAAAAGGCGAATTTTGTATGTTTTTGTTTCTACCCTTACTTTGTGAAATACATCCACTTTAAATATAAAAAACAAATTATGCTTATCTTGAATTTCCACAGTTTCCCAAAGCTTTTTGTAAATATTTTTGTATGAGTCAAGTTTCACTTTTCTAGCATATTTGATACAAATTGAATATTTTTACATATATGTTCGATTTCTTCTTATAAATATTCGAACTAATTAGTATTAGAACAGATATAAAAAATGACAGATATCTTATAGGTACAATATGGCTTTATGTTATAAATTTTCTAAGCAATAATATTCTCAATTTTCTAAAAATTTCTTCTTTCAAAATTTCTAAGGATCTTGCCAATATAGATAGCTTTACAATCCAAGCAATTTAACTTGTCAATACCTCATTTTTTCAATTGAGGAACTTTGGGTTTTACATTCAATTAAAATATTTTTACCATAAATATGACTCAAAACCATTGAGTTGTGGTTGGACATTCAAAGATTATATGATGATGTAAATGAAGATAAAACATATGACTTTTGCATCCCTTAGTTAAAACAAAGTAGCTAAAGATGCCACACAGATTTCAAACTTGAATAATATTTGGTATGGCTTACAAAATGAAATTTTAGATGAAGAATATATTGGAAAAAATTGGAAACTAATAGTAAATTTGTTGACACAGAATGTTTCAATTAAATCCAGTTGAATGTTAATGAACGAAACAGAAAGAACCAGCGCGGTTAGTAGTTGGATGGGTGACCACCAGCGAAAACCGTCGTAATATGCCCGTAGCTAATTATCTACGGACTGTCTTAACTGAAATAAGAACTACAAGGGATGTTGTGAAAAAGCTTTTAACTGATAGCATGGAGTAAAACACAGGTTGTTCTGAGCAGGACAATAGAACTATTGTTGAAATAGTAAAGGCAATGATAAATGTTGAAGAAGGTTTACTTTAGAGTCTTTGTGCTGAAATATTGAACATAAAGGTTATATCCTTAATCATTTGGGTGCTTCTGGAGTTGACGGAAAGTCTCTATTTTAGATATAATTTGGTAAGAAACCATCTTGGCAATATCTATGATTCATAAAAACAAGCAACTGCTATGCTCACATTCCTAAACAACGAAGAATGAACATTTTTGACAAAAGAATTTTGTCTTGTGAAAATATGCCACTTATGCCTTCTGATCTCAATCAAAGTAATCATCAAATCAGAGCCAGTTGATTCAAGAGCAGAAGAGTTTGTTAAGAATTAAGAAGAGAATATAGAAGACAAAAAATAAAAGAAAGTAATGAAAAAACAGGATAAAGAATGAAGTTAAGTGATGAATATGAGGATCAGCTGATGAAAACCATGAAAAAATTGATAGAATTATTAGAAATACGGATAATTTCAAAAAGCCAACCAGATTTGAAGACTTTGTAATGTCTGTTGTAACTATATACTTCAGTCAGAAGAGTCATTAATTATTAAGAAGCCATGAGAAGATCCAGATAGACAAATCTGCCCATTTTATCGTCACGTTTAAGTTAATTATTTTTGTTATATTTCAGATTCTCATTTCTTCCTCAACGAGTTTTAGAATGATGCTAT
The DNA here is from genome assembly GCA_951812935.1 of Hermaeophaga mercurialis. Taxonomy (NCBI): domain Eukaryota; kingdom Metazoa; phylum Arthropoda; class Insecta; order Coleoptera; family Chrysomelidae; genus Hermaeophaga; species Hermaeophaga mercurialis. The sequence goes on from OX638366.1 coordinate 14,257,121, forward strand.
CAAATACTTGTCTAAAATCAATGAATAATATTTTTCTATTGTATGTGTAGGATGAGAATTGCATTGATTGTTGATCTGACTCATCTCAGTGCTTCTTGGTAACCTCCAATTATTTGGTACAGGTAGTTTTCCAAAACTCTGTAAATATTTAAGGATTTTATATTCAATATGGATCTCCTGAGCAATCTTTGAAAATGTCTTTCTTTAGAACTAGAATTAGTAGTTCTTTCATCCATTTTATTGGTATCTGTTCTTCTTTACAGATCTTCAGGATTTTTTGAATTCATTCATTGTTTATTACATCCACTTTTGTTTTTTTTTGCTATTTTAAATTGAACGATAGTTTAAATTATTCCGTCACTCAATTTCAGCTATTTAAAAATAAATGGTAAACTGAGTACTTAATAACTTTATCGAAGTTAGTGAGTTCAATTCAGTTTCATTTTGTTCTGATTTTTTGTGTAATTTTATCTGTTGATTGAACTTTATCTTTCTCATTTACTTATTAATAATTATTTTCAATTAACCGTGTGGGTGTAGTAAACAAATTTTCAGTGACTTTGACTGCGCAAACTTATGTTTAAATATTTTGTAGAGTTACTGGTGAGTTGTTAAAACTTATTGATGTACGAGATTGAGAGAAAATGACAAACTAAGCAATATTATTACTTATTGTTGGTAATGTGTTTTATTATGCAAAAAGGGTAGGATTGGTCAATTTACGTGGCGCGTTTAAGCTAATTGAATTTGATTGGTGGTGTTAAACTTTACGATGTTAGTCATGTGAGAACATAAAATTGGACATACCGGATATATTAAAAATGTTTCGATTATGTGCTTGTTCTTATTCCTGCGATGACTTAAGTAGAAATAATCGTCATATTTGGTCCAACCCTCTGACAGGACTTGAAGCCACTAGATTTTTTATTTTGAGGTGACGTTAAAAATAAAGTATAAAAAAATTACTTGCCTATCTTAGTGTATTTATATTAAAAACATTTGTTACTTATTTCTAGTAATTATCACTGATACATTTCCAGTTAAATAATTTACGATAATAAATACCCCATCTAGTTGCTTTTAATTAAAAATTATCACACATTTCCAAATAAGTAAAGAAAATTACTATCACTGTTGATGACTAGTATATTCTTGAAAAGATAAGAAAGGCCAAAGTGCATTCTTGCAGAGGAGATCAAAACATAATATAAGGCTCTTTTTGATAATTGTTCAACCTAGTATAAGTTTGAACTCTTTTTCAGACAGTTGCATTCAAACGAAATACAAAATGAACAAACTTTTCGTTGTTGCCTTAATTGCTTTCTTAGCAATTCAGGTAAGTCTTGGATTTATTATTTTTAGTAATTTTTGATGGCTTAAAACAACATTTTGTTGATTCAGATACTTCAAAGTTAAGGCAATATTAATTTTAAAACGTACCATACAGAGTTCAGCAAAAGCAACTCAAAATAAAATTTTGTAATATATAAAAATATGATTTAGATTCTCCATTTATAGAGAAAGTAGGGGTTAATAAGTTCAAATAAGCCTTCATTAAATAAATCCTAAAAAATAAAATATTATTTTCATATAAAAAAAGGTTTGTCGCTTAAATTTTTAGAGTAAAATCGTTATTTTATAAATTTATGGTTTTCTTAGCAAGAAAAATTTTAAAAGTTTCTTTGTTATCTCTAAAATTAAATACCAAAATATATAAAAATACATTTTTCTAGAAAAATATATTTTGCTAAGTTAAAACTAGTTTTCATTAAAAAAATAATAAAATCCCAAGCAAATATACATTTTTCTACTGAAATTAGAAATGTAATAAAGTGTTAATTATTTTCATATAAAAAGAAAAATTATCAAAAAATAACTTTAACGTAAAATCGTTCTTTTATTTATGGTTTTCCAACAAAAATGTTCTTTGTTATCGTTAATTAAATACCAAAATAAATTAAATAAAAAACAGTTTTAGTGAAAAATAAGATGTTTTTGTTTTTTTTTATAAAAACCTTTTAAGTTGTCCATGTCCAAATATAATAAAAAAATCCCTAACAAACATAATTTTTTCTACTGAAAATAGGAGAAATATATAAAATCTTATGAAAATTATCATATAACAAAATAGGGATTTTTGCAAAAAAAAAAAATTGAAAGTAAAAGAGTTATAAAATTTTTTTTCTAAGAAAAATTTTAAAATTAATATTTGTTATCTCGAAAATTAGATATATAATAAAAAAATGAAAACATTTTTCCTGAAAAATAAAAAAAATTTTATTGAGAAAATATATGCTTTTGAGAAAGTAGGGGGTAATAAGTTGAAATTAGTAGTGAAACAAATGAATATAATAAAATATGAATTATTTTCACAAGTATGAAGAGCGTTCAGCTCTTTTATAAATTAAATACCGACATAAATAACAAAAATAATTTTTTTTTTCTTAAAAGAATAAAATATTGTTATAAATTTTTTTTATGAAAATATGTTGTAGATTCATCTAATTTCATCCGTTTAAGGAGATAAAGTCAAATATAAAAATAATTCTTTTTAATAGAATCTTAAATATAATTTTTCAGCCCAAAAAAATGAGTGAAATTAGCTACTTTTATTAAAAAAAAAAGAAAGAAATGTGGCTAAAAATTTTAAAGTAAAAAAGTTGGTTTATAAGTTTATTGTTTTCTTAGCAACTGAAATTTAAAAAAAATTATCTCAGAAACCAAAATAACAAAATAAACAACATGAAAATTATTTTTCCTGAAAAATAATTTTTTTTTACAAAATTATATCGAGGGTTTTCCATTTATCCTATTAAATAGAAAGTAAGGATAAAAAAAGCATAAATCTAGTTTAATATTAATTTTATGGGAAAATGTTGCTCTTTATAAAAAAATTTGCTCTCCGGATAATAAAAAATAAAATTTTAAGTAATATATACAAAATTAATAAAAAATGTAATTATAAATATTTTTCCTTTTATTTTTAAGCCAGATTTGATAATAAAGTTTTACTTAGATTAGGGGAAAAATATTTTTCTTAGCCCCTTAATTTTTGTTGTTTAAATTTCGTATTACATTGCATATACTATTTTAAATTGAAATGTTTTGATACCATTACTTCTCTCTAAAAAATAATTCTCTCTTTTTTTATGTATTTCTTAAACGAAAATTTGCTTATCGTAAAACATACAAGGTTCGACGTTTCGACTCTTCCAGGTCACCATCAACCTTACTTTTTTTAATACCAACATATTTTACTTTAACATTAATATAATGAAATTTTTTTAATTTTCTGGTAAAACGGGAAACTAATATTTATATATTGTGATATTTTTCCCGTGTGATCTTTAATTAATAAAAAGAAATTAAACTTTGCAATAAGGCTTTATTAGTAGGTTCACCCTATTTGGAACATGAAAATAGTAGGAATTTTTTAAATTCTTCAATCCCCAATTAAATATCTTTGTTCTTCATTTAGATATCCTCGAAATATTACAATATAGTAAAAGAGGATGTACATAGAATATTGCACCATCTAATTACCAAAAGTAAATAGTAGGTAATTTAATTACTATTATTATTTTCAATTGCGTAAAACCCATCTCGTAATCAAATTTCTTTGAAATTGATAGTGCGATTATTTTTGTAAAAGTATTGCTTAAAAATTTTAACAGTTTCATTAAATTTAATTTTTGTTTATAAAAGACTTTGAAAGATAGATAATATTTTCTAATATTGATATGTATGTGTGTCTTTTTAATCATTAAATACTCATTAAAGAGTTTATCTTTTCAAAATATACTGTAAATCGCTTAAAACTTGATTATAAACACAGTGGATAATTTTAATTGACATAAGTGGTTAAATGCGAAAAAATGTATATTATCAAATTGTACTTAACGGTGTTTTTAAATTCAATAAAGATAGGTCCGATTTCAGGGGTTGTCTTAAAAATAGAAAAAATACAAAACAGTTACTGTAATTTCAGTTTTGTGAATTGTTCTTTGGCACGATTTTATTTTAGATTTCATTTCTTAAGTGTTTTATTTAACAATATATGTTGGAATAAGTTTTGCAATTTAGAATAGAAATTCTATAATTCGATTTCTAGTTGTACAAGTACTATAATCATTTTTTCTTATTCTCAGAGTACTGAGTCTGCTCCAAAGTCGTCTACCCCAATCGCAAGACGTCAACAGCAACCTGCTCCTGGACAAGAAGAGAGTTTACAACAAACAATCGAAACTAAAACCAAAGAACTCGTAAAGAACGCAGATGAATTCTTATCCGGAAATCTTCCCGACTCCAAACAAATTATCAGCACCGTAGAAGAAGGTGGACAAAAATTGGTGAACGGTATCAAGAACTTCAACAATTTGATAAAAGAAACTGTAAGATTTTTTTTTTCATAAAACTAATGTTTTAATAAATTATGGTGTTTTTATATTTTAGTTGAAAGACAACCAAGGTCAAATAGACACGACGTTGAAGCAAATTTCTGATAGCTTGAAGACCACAAGAGAAAATTTGGAGAAGACAGTCCTGGGACCTGATGGACAAAAGAAAGCACATGAAATTAGTGAAGCCGTCAATAAGGCAATCAAAAATACAGCCGCCCAAATTGGAAAACTCGACGAAACCCTCAAACCTGAAGCAGAAAGTAAGAAACAATCATTTTCGTCAAAATATTTTCATCACTTTTAACGATTTCATTAACTGAAAAAAAAGTATGAAATTTGCAATACAAACAAATATTCACTAAAGTAGATCTGGTCTTTCATATATTTTCTTATTTACAGAACTGAAAAAGGAACTCTTAGCTGGTGCAGATCTCTTGTTGGAAAAAGCCAAACAAGTTTCCACTGACATCAAAACCCGTGTTGACGCAGCAAAAGCACCAACCCAATAAAATAATCAAGTATTTTATATATTTTTAATCTTCTTTTCAAAAATAAAATTTTAATAAACTAATATTGATTTTTTTTAAAAGTCCTTTTAGGCATTTGATGTCAACTGAGTCAATTCTTATAACTTGGATGTTCATTTAAAGTCACTTAAAATTATTTAAAGTGATTTTTAGACACTTGCATTCATTTAAAGTCACTTGAAATTATTTAAACTCATTTTGTAGTTTCATGCATTCATTTAAAGTCACTAGCTTTCAAATAAAAGTCACTTAAAGATATTGAAATGAATTGTAGCCTAATGCATTCATTTAAAGTCACTTGGAGTAATTTCAACTACTTGGTTTCATATAAACTCACTTAAAGATATTTAAATGAATTGTAGCCTAATGCATTCATTTAAAGTCACCTGGAGTAATTTCAACTACTTGGTTTTATATAAACTCACTTGAAGATATTTAAATGAATGTTAGTCTTATGCATTCATTTAAAGTCACTAGCTTTCAAATAAAAGTCACTTAAAGATATTGAAATGAATTGTCGCCTAATGCATTCATTTAAAGTCACTTGGAGTAATTTCAACTATTTGGTTTCATATAAACTCACTTAAAGATATTTAAATGAATTGTAGCCTAATGCATTCATTTAAAGTCACTTGGAGTAATTTCAACTACTTGGTTTTATATAAACTCACTTGAAGATATTTAAATGAATTGTAGTCTAAAGCATTCATTTAAAGTCACTTGGAGAAATTTAAAGTGATTTATATTTATATGTATTCAATTAAAGTTAGAGCCATTTAAAGTCTCGTTGAATCGGTAAAAGTTATTTAGATACATTTAAAGTCACTTGGAGTAAATTACTTGAACTGATTCAAAATCGTAAGTGTTTCGTAATTAATTTCAGATGAAATTGATTGGTTTAAAGTTATTTTAAGTAATTTAAAAATATCTGGAGTCATTTGAAATAAGATTAGGTAAGATCTAAAAATAGGAAAAGTCATTGAAAGTCGTATAAAGCGATTTAATTTAACTGTTAATATTCAACAAATTTAAATTGAGACGGGCTCGTTATTGTATGTTATAAAATAAAATCAGTGTATTTTATTAAATTAAATTTATTTTATTTTAAATATAGTACCCTTCTTAACGAAACTTTAATAAAAAATTAGTGGTTTTCGTTCTTCAAATTGTTGAGGAGTTCTTTTCCTTTGGCTCCAACGGTCTCTCCAAATTCTCCAAGTACTTTGGAGGCATTTTGGACAAATTCATTGTTCTGAAATTGATACATATACAAATTTAATCAATTTAAACTGTAATTATGTTTTTAATTGTTCAGATGGATTTTGAATAAATTCGAAAAATTCTGAAGGCTCTTAAAAACCCTAGAGGGAATTATTAACGTATTTGAATGATTCAGATGATCTTTAAATTAAAATTTTGAATTTTAAAAAAGGAGTTGAACACATTTTAAATTTAGTAAACGATTTAAAAAGTCTTTCAAAAATTTTTCAATGATTTTGAAGATTCTTTAAGGGATTTTTAACATTTTTTGGAATCTTTTTAAATACATTAAAGAATTTTAAATACTGACTTATTTTAAAGGGTTTTGGGGACATTAAAATATTCGAAAGGATTTTTTAGATGTTTTTTGAAGGATTAGAAAGATTTTTGAAGAATTGAAAGAACATTTGGAGCTAATTTCAATTACTTTAATAATGCCCTAATAGATTTTTAAAATTTTTTTGGATTTACAAAGTAATTTTTAGGAACTAAAAAGTTTTTGACGGATTTTTAAGAGTTTTGGTAAGAGATTTTAATCAGAAAGCTTTTAAATATAGTTTAAAGGACCGAAAAAAATGTTGAAGAATGGAAAAGAGTTTCTATTAAATTTGAGGGTGTTTCAAAATGGTCTTATAGAGACAGAAAGAAAAAGTTTCCAATTGATTTTCAAGGCTTTTTAAAATGGTTTTAGATTTGTTAAATAGATTTTTAAGGTCTTTAATTTAAAAAAAAATGGAGTACTATAAATGATTATGAAGCGGATTTTTAATAGTCTCGAATAATGTTGATGGTTGTTTAATCGAATTTGAAGTACCGACAAGAACTTTGTAGAATTCAAAAATAATTTTGAGCTAATTTGAAAGCTGTATAAAATGGACTAATATTTTCATGAATTCAAATAATTTTCAAGAATTTTTGCAAATATTGTTATTATTTTAAAGAAAGAAAGTATTTTGAACGAATTTGAAGGTTTTATTGATAGATTTTTAAAATTCTTTAAAGGGTTTTGGGTTTTTTTTGACTGAGTCAGAAGCAGAAAATGATTTTAAAAAGTTTTCTGATAAGTATTGTAAGGGATTTTAAATATAGTTTAAAGAACAGAGAGAATTTAGAAAAATGAAAAAGTTTTGATCAAACCTGAAATTTTTTTGTAAAATGGTCTAAATAAGTTCAGAAAGAAAACGGGAAAAGAATTTTATCAAATTTAAAGTTTTTTTGTTTTGAAGAGTTTTAGAGTAATTTGATGCATTTTAAAGAAAGAAAGAATTTTTATGACTTCGAAGTATTTTTAATAGGTTCTTAGGATTTGAAAAACTTTAAAAAGTTAGAGTACTATAAGGATATTGACGGATTTTTTAGAGTTTAGAAGGTTTTTGAACTCAATTTCAAATACTAGCAAGAATTCTGAAGAATTGAGAACTAATTTCGAGATATTTGTTTTTTTTTATAATAAACTAGTAGATATTAATGGAACTGATAAATTAATTTTATGGACTGAATGGGTTTTGTATTTTTTTTACTAATGTGGATATTTAAAAATTTTTGTAAGAGATTTTTGAAGCTGGTTTATCGAATTTTTGGAAATTCAACAGGATTTTTGTTCGATTTTGAACGGTTTTTATAATCTAAGAGTTTATGAATAACATGATGGTTTTGAAAAGTGTTGCAAAAAAAATTTTATTCAATTTTCTAATTACTTTGCAGTTCGAAAATGTGTAAAAGATATAAATATCAGAGATTGGATATGTCATATTTACTCACTTTTACTTTATCGACCAAATCAGAAACTCCAGTTTTTATTTTTTCATAAGTTTCATCTATGGTCTCGCTTGCTGTTTTTTCACGGTTTGTTTTTACCTCAACTGCTTGGACAAACTAAAATAAAAAAAAAAAAGAATATTTTACACTCAATGTTGAAGAATAGGTTATTTTGCTAATTTTTAAATGTTAAAACAACCAATTTGAGACGAGTAGGTGATTGATTAAGAAACAATACAAAAATATAAAAAATGCAAAAAATAAAAAAATTTGAACTGAAATATTTCAAAATAATTTTTTATTTTTATTGGAAAATATCCGTATAAAATGTGTAATATATATATTTTTTATACAGAATCAAACATAAATAAAAATGTTGAAATTGCGTAATTCTAACATTAAGACTATAAAAATGACAATTACTAAATTTAAAATACTAAATGGATGTAAAAAACTTAAAATTTGAAACAATTTAAATAAAATTGAAACACCCTCTACAAAGCAATAAAAAACATAAAAAAATATAAATTTCAATTTCCCCTTTCAGTTAAAAAATAAATATAAGGGTTTCAAACGAATAAACATTATAACGAAATACACTAAGAAAAATATAATATTGAATAACAAATTGGCAGAAAAATATACTCACGTATAATACAACGAATAAACACACTAAGAAAAATGCGTATTTAACTGCCATTGTTAGTTTGTGATGTGATTGATGATTTCTTGTTCAAGACAAAACACAGACTGAGTCCGTCACAAAGTTTAATTTTATTTTGTTATACAGAGGCGATAAACTAGCGGGTACAGTCTATTACACAATTATTCTTAACTAGATACATTACAGTGTATCATCAATACAGGGTATTATCAATGTTTATTTATTTGCTGGTTTATAATACAATTTTTCGGATTGTTTTTGTAGAATTATCATTGGAATTTGGTTTGTAGGAATGATTATTACGAATTTTGTATATATTAAAATGGATTATCGCAAATATATATATTCCGTCAAATAATCTCAGATATTAAAAATATTTGAGTTAAATTAAATTTACTTTGTGAAGAACGGTGAATTTTAGTTATAGAAAATTGATATCTCAAATTGTTTGTTTAGTTCTTTGGAATATTTTTCTCCCAAAAATTATGATAAAATGGATTTAATAGAACATAGTTGTCAAAAATTTAAATGATCAAAATGTAATAAAAAAAGGCTTTATATATCTTATTGTAACTAATTTTTTGAGTACGTGCCACTTTAAATAAAAATGTTATGTTTTAAATGATTCCAAAAGGGTTTCGATTATTTTGAAAAGTTATTAATGGATATTCAAGTTTTTCGAATTTTGAAACAAAATGAAAACTTTTAAATTTTGTTTTTAATTTTGACTATAAATTTCCTAATATTTAATAATTATATTAACTCTTTCCATGAAGTTTTTCCCTTTTAGCTCCTCTTTCATTAATTTAATCATTACATTTATTTTTACTGTTTCATTAATTTCTTTTGCTAAATTTTGTACCTCTTTAATTTCGCTATCGTAATTTTGATTAACTCTTTGATTTTGTGGGTTACTAATTTGCGTTATTTGGCTGTACGTTATTCCTTGTCTGATGTTAATAATTATAATTTTCCTTTGTTCATTATAGCGCCTGTTTTCTTTTTTAAAGTTCTTATTTTTGAATTCCATTTTGTAATTTATCCTGGCAATTAAAACATTTAGTTTTGATCGTATTCCTTTTGACTTTAAATATTAAGTATCTTGAAGGATTTTTATGGATGGATTTAGATGTATCCTAAAGATTTTACAAGATTTTGAAAGTATTTTGTACGATTTAAACATTTTTTTAGCCAAATTGAAAGTTTTATAGACTAATCTAAAAGATTTTAATAGATATTGATTATTTTTTTAGTATTGCAAAAATGTTTTGACGGATCTTGAAGATTTTCTTAACGCGCATTTATAGAATATGTAAATGTCAAAGAAATATTTATTAAGGACCTTGAAGCATTTTTATATATTGTAAAGTATTCTTAATTAAGTTTTAATGCTGTTGGAAATTTTGGAACATTTTTGAAGGATTTTGAAAATTTTTTTATAATGTGAAGAACCTACAGGATTTAGAAAAATTTCAAAAGATTTTAAAAAACGATAAAGGTTTCTAAGATTCTAAAACGTAGATGGGTTTTGAAAGATTAATAGATTTGGAGCGTTTTAAGGGTTTCTGGTATATTTGTTAATAATGTAAAGAAAGAATCAAGTTTGACGGGTTTTTAATGACTTTATTTTTTTAGCATGATGGAATTTAAACAGGTTTTCAAACTTTTTTAATCTATTTAAACATCTTAGTATATGCACTCGAACAGTCGGAAGCGATAGAAATGAACCAGCGAAGTAAGGAGAATAAACATAAATAAAGGCATGTAAGGGAAGTGAGGAATCAGGAGAAGCAAGTGAAGAAAGAGACGAAGGAAAAACGTACTAGTAAAGAAAAAGAGGAAACTAAATACATATCAGGACCCGAAAGATCCTTTTAGTTTGAGTAACTTTACATTCAAACCTCTTAATACTACAACAATAAAGTTAATAATATCAAATAAAGAGGATATATTGGCAAAGATAAATGTAGCAGAAAAGAGAGTGGCGCAAAAAGCGAAGGTAAATTGAGAGGAACGATGAAATAGTGAGAGAACAAACAAGATTATGGAGCGAGGAAATGGCCGAAATAGTAGATGTGAAATCTAGTGAAAATGGAGAAGAATGGAAACAACCGGGGCCGAGTAAGAAAATAAAGAAACCAAGAGGAAGAATCTCAGAAGAAAGGATAAAAACAACTAACAGATTTCAAACGAAGAGGATGAGGAGAGAATTGGAGAAAAGGAAAAGAAGGAGAGAGAGGATCAAAAACCAGTTCCAAAAACACCACCAGTAGTTCTGGAGGGAAAACCAGAAAACCATGGACAATTTACTAACCAGGTGAGAAAGACCATAAATTCAAACAATTTTTGAATCCAATTTAATCGTGACAACATTAAGATATTTACGGGAACTAAAGAACTTAGACAAAATTTAATGTCTCATTTAAAAAAATAAAAACTTAAATTTCTTCACGTATACTGATAAAACCGACAAATTAAAAAGAAATGTAATCAAAGCTATTCCAAATTTAGAGGTTGAATTTATGAAAGAACGACTTTAGGAAAAAACAAGCATCAAAATTCACAATATTGTACCCATGAAAGGGAAAAACGAAATTACACAAAGTTATAGTTATAGTTATAGTTATATTTAGATATAAAAAAAAAAAAAGATAGTAAAGTAAAATGTTGTAATTGTGGTGGTGATCATACTGCAAATAGCAAGACATGTCAAGTTTTCATAAAATACATAAAACAAATTGAAATGAATAAAAACAGAAGCAAAAAACCAAATAACTTCCTACTAAAGAAATTTGAAAGTAATTTAGTTAAAAGTAATGTCAGATAACAAGAAACGAAAATCATGCAAAACCAAATGATAAGTCACAACAAGAGTCACCAAAACCATTTAAAAGAAATCCATGAAACTATTAATTAAATAAACCAACTAGTCAATTTAGATAAAATGCTATAATTATTAAAACAGATGAAAGATGAATTAAAATTAACAAAAAACTTTATGGAAAACCTATCCAAACAAAATTAATTAAGTATTAAATTACATTAAACAAAGGAAATAGTATTAAATAAAAAGTATAGAAATCGATTATTGATCATAAGTAATAAATATTAAATAAGGAAAACCCTGCCTACTGCCGGAAAAATAGCAGGACATAAAATTAAAATGAGCAAAATTAATAATGAAAATAACAGTTTGAATTAAAATATTCACGGTGAGATTTCGGAACGGATAATGAAGTAAAATTTAAATGATAATGAAATCAAGAAGACAATGTTTAAAATGGCCAACCACATTATTATTATTATTATTATTATTATTATTATTATTATTATTATTATTATTATTATTATTACATTAGATATTTGTAAACATAAAAATTTGATATAAAAATAGTTTTGTTTTTGAACTTAGAGAATAATTTTCTTTTTATTGGGAAAATATTTGTGTTTTGTAATCGAAATGAGCTTATTCGTTGTTAATAATTTCGTAATGTAGGTATATATGTTTGTTCGTATTAAAGCATGTAAAATAATGTAAGTAGTTCAAATAGGTTTGATCTGATTAAAAAATAGCCCGGGTCATATATGACCCCACAATGTGGATTATCTAATACAACGTTCACTGGGTGGTTCTAGGGTTAAGGGTTTATGGCGCAGTCTGGGGATTGATAATATCTTTATAATTATATAATTATTCAAAATTTCTCAAAATCCATATTTAGAAAATATGCAAATTTATGATATTTTGAAGTAGATCCATTTAAAAAAAACTGATTATTTTAAATACTATAAGACTTTTAAGAATTAAAAAAGTTTTAGCCAAATTTAAAGGAATATAAAATTTCTATAGTATTTTAAACCATTTTGTAGAATTTTGAAGAATGCTAAAACATTTTTTGAGCATGTGAAAGATACAGTAATTTTTTAAAAAGTTAAAAACCTTCAATGTTTTTGTATAATTTTGAAAATAAATCTTTTTTTATTTTCGGTTCGACTTTTTTTGTTAATTTCGTTTCGACTTTTTTGTTAATAGATTTGAAGCATTCTAACGGCTTCTGATTGATTTTAAAATGCTTTCTTAAGTTTTAGGGCCCAAATGAGTTTTTCTAATAAATTTGACATATTTTAGTGATTTTTTGTAGATCATGAAAAATTTGGGGCTTTCCAAAGGATTATTGAAAAAATTTTAAGGATTTTGAAAACATTTTTACGGCGATTAAAGAATTTTGACTGGCAAAAATGATTTCTCTACAGTTTCTGATGGCTTTTTTAAGGTTTTTGATAGACTTATAAAAGTTTTTTAAATATGTTCCAAACTAGTCCTGTATATATGATTTTTAAGAATGCACACTTACAAAATTAAAAGCATATTATTCGGATTGGTTTTATTGCCTTACTTAATTGATGTTAACAAGGATAAACTACGACCAAAATAAAATAATTGCTTTATTTTTAAGAGTGATTCAAGGACAATTTTTTTATAGATTTATTCCATCCGGATTTAAAAATAGATAAATATTATTGTCTGTGGCAATTCAAAATGTCTATTAAAGTATTTAAAATTACCATTTCCCCTTATATTAAATAATATACCAACACGTTTAACAGATATTTTTTGATATTTTATTAACAATCTGTATATCTGAAAAAGTGTGTTTGGGAATATGGTATAATATTATTTGCCATGGCGCTCCTAAGTGATTTACAGATGATTGATAGAACAATTTTACTCGTTTAGTTGCTTAAACACAGATCTGATTTATAAATAAAATCTTTGATTACAGAAAGTATATTTGTTTGAGATTATACAAAATAATTAAAATCCTTAACTGATTTTTTAAATACACTGTGTATATTGTTTTGGTATTAAAATAAGTGTATTTCAGTAATCAAGGTCCTTGAAAAAGGAACAAATATTAGTAGTCGTGATTGGAATTTTTATATCAAGTTTATTATTTAAGGATTTCAATAAATATTATACGGATTATTAAATTAACTGTTACAAAGTTATAAATAATCAATAGAGAAAAAACTATATTTTAATTTTTAAATAGTATTTTAGTATTTTCGATTATTCAACAAATTGATTTAACATTATATAAATAATATGTATTTAATGGAATTACCTAAAGCAAATTTATTTATAAATGACAAAATAAAAAGTCTTGTTACGCAATTAAAGTGATGAATTGTTTCATGGTTTTACCTTGAATTAGATTCAGTTTATTTGTTATAATTTTGTAGAACATCCGTTCAATTTGTTTTTTTGTTTTTATTTACCATTTCGTCAAAATACCCTGACGTATTCCTGAATCGTATGGTAATTTCTTTAACAAGAAAACTTCGATAAAACTATCGATTTCTTTAATGAGGGTCTTCGTATTAAAATATTTTTCTTATCTCATAATATATTTCAAAATTATAGCAATTGTTATAAAATTATTATCTAAGGTTGAGACCTTTTTATCAAATATTTAATAAGAATAATTTTTTTTAGAAACAACAAGTTTGATTGTTTTTTACAAAATAGTAGTTTTCTGTTTAAGTTAAATTGTAAATAAATCAATTTCGAAAATTCTCCTGCTAAGCCTCTTGAATATTGTCCAAAATTCCAAAATTTGTATTCTAAAAGACTTTAATGGGTTTTAGGGAAATGGTTTCAGAATTTAAGTTATTTTAAGATTTTGGCATATTTTGAAGTACTTGAAAGATTTATATTTTTATGTTTCACACAGATTTTCGAAATCAATCTAAAGAATCTAATATTGATTTAAACTAAGTTGTGAAGAATAAAAAAAAGTTTCTTAAAGGATTCTAAGTTTATTTGAAATAATTTTATAATATTTTTAAAGAAAAATTTTAATATTCATTTTTAAGAATTTAAATTTTTTTAAACCATTTTGAAGAATTTTTAAGGAAATATTAATATAACTCATTTTTAAGAAGAAGTTATTTTTGATCAAGTTTTGATTTTTTTATTTTAAAGAATACTGAAGACTTTTGAAGGATTTTAAAGAATACTGAAGAATTCTTAAAGGATGTGGAGTTTATTTCAAACATTTTAAAGGATTTTGAATGATGTTTAAGTAAATATTTTGATAATATTTATTTTTAAGAATCTAATTTGTTTTTGATTAAATATTTTTTTTATTTATTATTAAATAGTTTTATAGGATTCTGTAGGATTTTAAAACTTGAAGGATTTTGAGTATATTTGAAATATTTTAAACCAATTTGAAGGAATTTTAAAAAAGTTTTAATATTTTAATTAAATTTTTATATTGATAACTTTCACTGATTTTAGAAGAACAGATTTTTGAAAAATTTTGAATTTATTTAAAATACATTTGTAAAGAAAGAATTATTTCGAAATTATTTAATTTTAAAAATCTAAATAAAATTTAAAGATTTTTGAAGGATTTTGAAGTTATTTCAAATATTTTAAAATAAATTTGAAGAATCCTTAATCGATTTTTAAGGATATAAATAATTAAAGGAACTGCAAAGATTTCAAAAAAATTTTTAACGATTCTCAATGACCTGGACTTAATTTTCTCTAAAGCATTTGCAACAATTTGAGGTAGATTTTAAAAATTGAGAAGAGCTTTTGGAAATATTTTATAGATACAAATTAGAAGTTTAAAGATTTAAAAAATTGGGGGCCAACTGATTTCGAAAGAATCGAGAATATATTGTCTAGTTTTAAAAAGTTCTGGATGGATTTTCAAGATTTTACAATACACTTAAATAATGCCATTTATAAAAAAATTTTTTGTAGATTATTAATTCTTTAAATATATTACAAAGGATTTTAGGACCAAAGAATTAGTTGTAAAAATTTTAAAGTATAATTAATATTATTAATAACAAATGATATGTGGTATACGAAAAATGATAGATGATAGATGATTTTTTTTATTGTGATTCACTAATTTAAACGTAATAATTTGTTAATTGTGGAAAGTTGACACGTTATGACACTTATGACTGTCCATAAATAAAACTGGAATTTGTACTTGTACTAATAATAATATTGTTATTTTCATTAACGAATCATTGAAATTCTAACACAAAAATCACATTAATATTAATGTAATTGAACAAATCAAACGAGTAGTTTTCTTGTAAGTGCCTCGAATTATGTTTTCTGTTGTGACATATTGTTATTGTTTCAATTTTTGCATACAGGACAAGGTTATATTTAAACAAATCAGGTATTGTTTAATAAATAAAATAGTTTAGTGTTACCATAAGAATATCGCTTTTTGCTTACTTTAATAGATGTAACTTAAGCAACAAGTAGTTGTAATAGAAAATAATATGGAAGTATCAAATTTATTGTTTTTAAGTGTACTTATTGTAACGATATTTGTAAGTAGAATTTAATAATTTTAATTTTTGAGTATTTTATTGGGTTTTTGCTGTTGGTACTTTTTTCAAAAAAAAATTACAATTCTTATGTCATACCTGCATTTTTATTTTATTATATAATGATAAAAAATGAACAGAAAGTACTTGTTAATTTGTTATAAAAATTTATCAATTTTGGTTCTATTTAATATGCGGGTATTTTTATTCAAATACGTGAAAGTTCCTATTTAGGAAATCGCAAAATAAATTATTAACCTCAGTAACTGTTAAATATATCAAAAATGATACTTTTTCATTGAAATGATTAGGTCAAATTTTCAAAACGCCTTAAATTTTTCAATATATTTTCTTAAGTTTTCTAATTAATTTCTTTTAGATTTTTCAATGAATTAATAATTACCCTATATAAAAATCAAGTCCGTATTTAAATAATTAAATATTAATTTTAAAAATACACTACATGAAATTATTGAAACGTAGGTTCGTATAAAAAAAAATTATGTCGAATTAAAATTTTTAGGTATCAAAGTCAACTTGTAGAACTGTAGAAGTAGACGAATCAGATTCCATAGAAATCCCGACCAGAAAACCACATACCAAGTAAGAAAAATTCTAAATACAGTCTAAAAAAACCATTATTCTTGGTATTAACAGCAACATTTTTTTTATTTTTAGTACCAATAATGGCTTCTCAGTCTTCAGACCAGCAGATGACGCATTGTTTAACTTTATCAACAAAATAGTAAATACCAGTTACCTTTCTTCAAAGATGGCTCTGAACAGGATAAAGAACCAAAGTGAAATTAGAAAAAAAATTGAAGATGAAGTAGAAGAATTTTTGGAAAATCTTCCAAACGTTCCAATACCTATTCTCGATGACTTAGGACCAATGTCGAAGAAAACAAACTATAACATTAAAGATAGTGAATGATTTTTAAATTCTATTAATCTTTACAGTGTGACTGGTTAATTTTTACTTAATCATCCTATTGATATCGTGTTATTATATTTTTGTTAAATATATAAAATGGTATTAGGATCTATTAGTTTTTCTTTTATATGTTAGTTTCATTTTTTAATGGCTACCACTTTTCCTGCACTTAAGCCCAATTGATTTTTGTAAACTGCTATTTTAAACAACAAAATTAACAAACTATAATTACGCAGTAAACATACACCATAAAGAAAAAAAAAAGTCTTTATTTATCGAAAAAATATGTAACATAAATAAATTTAATACTCGTTGAAATAATAAATAAAACAAAAAAATATATACAAAAAAAAAATAATTAAAGCCCTAATTCTCTCTTTCAATAAGAATAGGAACATCTCCAGCTGTATACTGTCTTTGGCACACCATCCTGTTGTGATGAGGATGTGGTAACTTAGAACAATAAAAGTTATTTGTTGGCCTCAATTGTGGAATTTGAATGGAAGGGATTTCCTTTCGAACTATCTCATATTTAGGCACAATTTTGTACATCTGTGGCTTCTCGATGTGGTCCAATTCCAGCTCAGGCTTGCAAGGATCTTGTTTGGAAAAAATGTCGTAGACTGTGGGGCGTTTGTAGATTATACTTTTGAACGGATCGGAATAGTAGCCTTTTCCTGAATGCGTGGTGTATCCATTGAAAGTAACCTCGGGTTTACTGTCACCCTTTTGGGTGAATCCTAGAGACGAAGTTGACTTGTAGGAATGTGCGAAACCACTTGTATAAGGACGCGCTTCCAGGTGATCCCAAATGCTATGAGGGTAACTGGGACTCCAGTTGCTCTCCACATTTGCAATTCTAAATAAAGAATCTACATCTTCATTAAACCTCTTTCCGTATGGGATACTAGGCTTTCTTTCGTTGCAAGGACAATCGTTTAAATTACAAGAAGGACATTTGGAGAAAGAAATATCTGTGTCCTCTTTATCAGAATAAGGTAAAGTTGGAGGTTCCGAATTATCGGTAATTGGATAAGACACCAATAATTTTTTGCCACATTTATCACATTCATAAGGCACTAGCGACTTGTTTAACCATTCTTCAACTTCTTGGCAACCTGGCTTTGGTTCGCAGGACAACTCCACGTCAATGAAATTAACTGTGTGAGGTCCTGGACAAACGGATTCTGATACCGGTTCGATTTTATCCAACAGTACAACATCCGAAGGTTCTCTTGGTTGTCCTATGCACAGAGGTTCTTCTACTGTAGGAGAGTGGAGATTTGAATTTTCTGGTTCACTTGGAATAAGAGCTTCTACAGGTCGAATAACTTGCGGTTCTTCATATTTTATATCAGGAGGAGGAATATCGTCAACGTTTTCAATAACTTTGTAGCCCACAATGTTCTCAGGTTCGATTAAATGTGGCTTGTCTTCTTTTACCGGTGATGTTAAACCAGTTGGAATAATAATGAGAGGATCCTCTCGAGTAATTGCATCACTGAGTATTTCATCCTGTTTAGGTCCCGAAGGAGGTATATCGTCAATATTTTCATATACTCGTTTTATGGAAATAGGACTTTCATTTTTAATAGATGCTTCATCTTGATTCAATTGGTAATAAGTGCCATCACTGGGGCTAATAATAATAGGAGTCTCTTTTTTTATTGAAAGAGGAATTTCTGGTTCTAATTGGATACAATTACCTCCATCTGGTTCAATAATTAAGCCATCTTCTTGTTTAATTTCATTTTTCGGGTCCAATTCACATCCTGTTTCTATAAAAATAGGTTTTTCTTTGATTACATCTGGCATGTTAATGGATCCGTCTTTAATAATTGATATATCAATAGGTCTTTCTTTTTCTTCAGGTACAATATAAACAGGAGCTTCCTTCTTTGTTTCCAAGTCTATAGGTATATCCTTATAAACAGGTGGTATAAATACAGGAGCTTCTTTGTTACTATGTATATCAATTGGTCTATCTTTAAAAACAGGTTGAATATATACAGTACCTTCTTTATCTGCTTCTATGTTTATTGGAAGATCTTTTTCAGCGGCTTGTAGGAAAAAAGCACCTTCTTTTACCGATGCCATATTAATCGGTAAATCTTTTTGAATGTCTTGTATATAGACATTACCTTCTTTATCAGCCTCTATATCAATTGGTAAATCTTTTTCTAAAGGTTGTACGTATAGAGTACCTTCCTTTTTTACTTCTATGTCAAGTGGCAAATCTTTTTCCAAAGGTTGTATATATACAGTACCTTCCTTTTCTGCTTCTATATCAATTGGTAAGTCTTTTTCTAAAGGTTGAACATATACAGTACCCTCCTTTTTTACTTCTATGTCAAGTGGCAAATCTTTTTCCAAAGGTTGTACATATACAGTACCTTCCTTTTCTGCTTCTATATCAATTGGTAAGTCTTTTTTAATATCTTGTATAAAAACATTACCTTCTTTATTAACTTCTATATCAACTGGTAAATCTTTTTCTAAAGGTTGAATATACACAGTACCTTCCTTTTCTGCTTCTATATCAATTGGTAAATCTTTATCCACCGGTTGAATATAAACGTTGCCTTCTTTATCTAGTGATATACCGATTGGAGTATCTTTGCTTATAGAATAGATATCGACAGGAGTATCAATGGCTCCTTCCTTTTTCACATCTATGTATATTGGTCTATCTTTATGTTCTTCTAGAATATCAACAGCACCTTCTTTATCTACATCTATGTAAATTGGTACGTCTTTTTGTTCTTCTAAAATATCAACAGCACCTTCTTTTTCTGTCTCTATGTAGATTGGTCTGTCTTTATGTTGTTCTAAAATATCAACAGCACCTTCTTTTTCTGTCTCTATGTAGATTGGTCTGTCTTTTTCTTCTTCTAGAATATCAATAGCTCCTTCCTTTTTTACATCTATATAGATAGGTCTATCTTTATATTCTTCCAGGATATCAACAGCACCATCTTTTTCTACATCTATATAAATTGGCCTGTCTTTATCTTCTTCAAGAATATCAATAGCTCCTTCCTTTTTTACATCTATGTTGATTGGTCTATCTTTATCTTCTTCTAAAATATCAACGGCGCCTTCTTTAACTGCGTCTATGTAGATGGGTTTATCTTTTTGATCCTCTAGAATATCAATAGGTCCTTCCTTTTTCACATCTATGTATATTGGTCTATCTTTATGTTCTTCTAAAATATCAACGACGCCTTCTTTAACTGCGTCTATGTAGATGGGTTTATCTTTTTGTTCCTCTAGAATATCAATAGGTCCTTCCTTTTTCACATCTATGTATATTGGTCTATCTTTATGTTCTTCCAAAATATCAACAGCACCTTCTTTATCTATATCTATATAGATTGGTCTGTCTTTAGGTTCTTCTATGATATTAACAGCACATTCTTTATCTGCATCTATGTAGATTGGTCTATCGTTATCTTCTTTTAGAATTTCAATAGCTCCTTCTTTTTTAATATCTAGGTAGACTGGTCTATCTTTATGTTCATCTATGATATCAACAGCACCTTCTTTATTTACGTCTATATAGATTGGTCTGTCTTTATGTTCTTCTAGAATATCAACAGCTCCTTCCTTGTCCACGTTTGTGTAGATTGGTCTATCTTTCTGGAGAGATTCAATATTGATATTAGCATCTTTATCCATGTGATGAATACCTATAGGTATATCTTTGTCTAACGGTGCAATATTCAAAGCCGCATCTTTTTTTATATGACCCGTTTCTACTGGTAAGTCTTTGTTTTGGAGATTAATATTAATGTTTTGTTCTTTATGAAGATTGAAACCAAGTGGTAACTCTTTACCAATAGCTGTAATGTGTACAGTTGGTTCTGGTTCAATTGGGCAGTCATTTTCTATCTCTTTAATAGACAAAGGTGTTTCCTTTTTGATATTAATATCTACTGGCAAATCTTTTGGTAGTTGATCCTGATCATCGTGTTGAATATTTATTGGCAATTCTTTTTTCACAGGCATTATTTCAATGTCTGATTCTTTTTTATGTTTGTGGTGCTTCTTAGGAATGCGGAGTATATGTGACAATTCATCATCAACAGATTTTTGTGGCAAAATTATATCTGTTTCTTGCTTAACAGGACCAAAATGTTTATGATGTTTTTTAGGAATTGTTAGTATATGGGAATGATCTTCTTTCGGTTTATGTACTGGAATTTCAATAGAATCTTCTTTTTTTACATCTTCCCTTAGGTTAGTATCTAATTCTTCTTTTACCGGAGTAAGTTTCAAATGGTCTTTACTCGTTTGGTGTGGATAGTGTAAATTAGTACGTGCTATTTTATCGCTTTTTGGAAATTGAAATACAGTATCTTCAGTCTCTTCTTCGTCGTTAGTAGGTTTATTTTTGTGAACATGGTTAATCTGAATTAAATAATCCTTCTTTACAGGATTAGGTGAAGCAGGACCGTCTTTGTGATAATGCTCAACTTGAATAAGAACGTCGTGCTCATATGGAGAGAATTTTGAATCATCTTTGTCCTCCGGGATTATTTTATGAATAGGTTTCAACTGATTGAGGTAATCTTTATCAAACTTCGAAAGTTCGATTGGAGAATCATCGGCTTTTTGATCAATTACAATAACTTTTTCATCATCTTCAGGATTTATTTTTATAGAATGATGTGTATGAGATCTTCCCAATTGACTTAAATATTCCTTGTCAAATTTAGACAGTCCCACATGGGCATCATTCGTCCCTTGATCAACTTCTACATTTTTTTCATCACCAACAGGTTTGATATTGGTGCTAGTGTGTTTATGGGGTGCTCCAAGATTTTTAAGGTATTCTTTATCAAATTTAGATAATCCTACTGTTGTATCCTTAACTCCTTCATCAACTCCTACGACTTCATCTTGATCAGTGGGATTTGTGTTAGTAGCGAGGTGTTTATGAGGAGCTCCAAGTTGTTTTAAGTACTCTTTGTCAAAATCTAACAGTCCCATTGGTGAACCTTTTGTTGGTTGATCAGTACTCACGTGTTTATGAGGTAATCCAAGTTGACTTAGGTACTCTTTATCAAACTGGGATAGTCCAATTGGTGCATCCTTAACTTCTTGATCAACTTCTACGGGTTTATCTTCATCGGTAGGATTAGTATTCGCACTGTACTGTTTAGGTTGCTTTTGGTTGGTAGGGTTTATATTAAGAGAGTCTTCTTGATTGGGTCTGGCTACATGTTGGTGTACAATCTTAACAACTGGTTTAATAACAATAAAGTCATCTTTTTGGACTCGCTGCTTATGCTGGTGAAATGGAATGATGTGGGATTCTTCTGTCTCTTTTGGTGGTTCTTGAGGCGGGCTTTTTTGCGATGAATCCAGAAAATCTAGTGAGGAATAGTTTTCATCCTCGTGTCCTTTGTGATAGAACGTTACTTCTGGAGGTCTGGTGTTGATTGTAATTCCAGGATAATAAGGGAAAAGTACTGGTCCGGTATTATCTTTGGGATCTGGATTTTCGACGTTTTCTGGTATGACATCGTTGCTGAGGTCCGTTGGTTTCATTATTTTTGGATGATCGACGTTTATGATGCTTACGACCTTTTTTTGGGGCGGTTCGCCTAAAAAAGGATGGCTCCTGTAGATAGAGTCGTTGTAGCCTGGAATTAAAAGACAAATAATTTCGTTATTAAACTGTAAAGTGTCCAAGTGATACATGAGAAATATCATACATACCCGATAGAGGGGTTAGGTCTAAGAGTTGGCATATATATATTGTGTGGTTAAGCATACAAAATACCCTTCGCCCTACAAAAAAATGTCCGTTTTTTAAATTTTAATTATTACTTTATTGAATCTTTTGAAAAAAAAATACAGGGTATTTCATAAGGAGATTTATACATATATTATAAATTATAATTTTTCGTCATTTTTGAATAAGGCATAAGGTATTTTGTCAATTCGACATTTCAAAAAATATTATTTGAACTCATTTTAATTTCATACAGTGTATTAATAAATTATGAAATACACTGGTTAATAAAAAATGTACTATTTATTAAATTACTAACCATGACCAAAGTGTCCCCCATAAGGCGTTGGTGGGTAATAATAACCAGGATAATACATTGGAAGAGACGCATATGGTGGAAGATGATACTGTCCCACTGGTGGCGGTCCATAGGGAATCCCATATGGCGAAGGGTACGAATTTGGATGGTGGTAAACAGTTTTAATCTCATTACTAACATGATGGTGGGGATGGTGATGGTGAGAACTTGGTTGAGGAGGGTAAGGTTGTCCTATTTTCGATAAGACACCCGAAGGGATAATTTTTTCGATGCAATTCGTGCCTTTGATATCGTCACCTCCAAACCTTAAATAATAATTAACAATAATAATAATAATAGCGATAGAAGAATAGAGTGTTATTTTTTATTCACTTGAATGTAATTTGTGTAAATTTTACTGACCTGAGCATTACTTGGGCATTGGCGACAGATTTTGGATGAAGTTTCGAGTGTAACGACGATAGTTCATGGTCTAATGATGGGTTAATTTGTGGAGGGTCGAAATTGTTTCTTTCTAGGATTTCCAAGTGGTCGAAATTTACTCTGGAGAAGTCCTTCGGAGTCCTGAATACTTCGGCTAGATTTAAATTATCGCCATCACTTGTTTTTGTCGAGCCCTAAATAAATAGTGGTATATTTCATGTTTTTAATATAAATTATATTAAATTGTAAGAAATGTAATATTCATTGAAAAAACAACAAAAGGAAATGAACTAGAGAATGAAATTTATAATTTTGAAAACATGAAATATGATTTTTTAATAAATAAATAATCAAACTGGTCATATCATTAGATTGCGCCAAAACAGATTAATCAAAAATTTTATAGAAGCAAGACCAGGAAAAACGAAGAGAAAACAGAAGTCAACAAAAATCTAAATAGGAAGAATTAAAATGGCAGAAATATTAATTGAAGAGATAAATACTGTATATTTTTTAGGTTTCCTGCAATTAAAAATAAACATTTTTCCTGACTGCCTTGTCTATTTTATATGAGCTTCGAAAAGTCTAATGTAGATACAACGTATATATCATAGAATAAGAAGAAGATCGAAAAAACGAAAGGACGAACCAAAGAAAGAATAAATTAACGAAAGAATGAAAGAACGACAGAATGAAATAATGAAATAACGAAATAACGAAAGAACGAAATAACGAAAGAATGAAAGAATGTAAGAAAGAAAATACGAAACAACGAAACAACAAAAATACCAAAGAACGAAAAGCCGTAAGAACGATAGAAGTGACATTAGAACGACTCAACAAAAAAACTAAAGAACGAAAGAACTAAAGAACAAAAGGCCTAAAGAACGAAAGAACCAAAGAATCAAAGAACCAAAGAAAGAAAGAACGAAACAACGAAACGACGAAAGGACAAAAGAAAGAAAGAACGAAATAACCAAACAAAGAAATAACAAAAAAACGTGAAAACAAAATAACGGAAGAAGAAAAAACAAAAGAACAAAATAATGAGAAAAAGCTTAAGACAACGAAATTCAAGGAAAAATAAGCAATAAAGGAAATATGTAAATAATATAATATTAAATCCGTAAAATATCCTGAACATAAACGGAAAAACTAAATCCATGGACAACCAATGGATAAACTTGTACTCATACTAAAAACTCTAATTAAAAAATATATGGAGAATGAAAAATAATACAAAAAAAATCTAATAAAGGTCGGATAATAAATCATTTAGGGTGTTTTTAAGGTTTCTGAACTTACCCTTAACGCACACGTGACCACAACACAAAAAATATACCGTACGTCGTACATGTCCCGATACGACGTCCTCAAAATTCGAAATGTGGCTAATTCTTTCAAATAGACGACATAAGTTTTTATAACAAAAGGTGCACAACCTAAGGATTTAGTGGCACGTTTTTGTTTTGTTTTTTTTTGTGTTTGACATTGAGATGGAATGCAAATAAAAGAATGAACTTTATTATTTCCGATATAGAAAAGGTGAAAGTATTAAAAATATTGATCGCAAGAAAATAAAAAAATTTAATTAGAGAATTTAGTTTGGATTATTTTTTTTAAGTTAAATTTTTTATTTATTATTATGTTGATATATTTATTTTTTTAAATTTTCGATTCCAAATTCAAAAGTTTTTTGTTATAAGTATATCTATTCTAAATTGCAAACTTTAAAAAAAATCATAGAAATCCAACAAACAAAGAAAATTCATGGGCATAGGTGCTTAAGTATCTGCATGAGTTTGATATTCATGTAAATAATAAAAGAAAGACCCTGTACATAGTGTAAAATTATAATCCACTTTTAGGATTTACTAATGTTTGTAATGTTCTGTTTTTGAGGTTTTTTTTTTCTTAGAAACTTTCAACATTTTTCGTAATTATCTTATCAGACGTACTATTACTGAATGAAATTGGCTCGGTCTAGTTTGTAAAAGAAAATTAAATAATTCTAAACATATTTTTACGTGATGAAATACATATAAAAAATACAACACTAAAAATGGATCATTGCCCAAGAACAATTTTTAGAAAACTAAACTACGCATAAAGTGCTGCTGTTGGAAGCAATGATTTTTAATTTTTTTATCGTCTTGTCAATCCCTCAAATTTTACTTAGCAAAAACCTCAGATGATATTAAAAATTATTGAAAGCAGGTTAAACTAAAAATTAACTTTAATCGAAAAATAAAAGAAACGATTCACAAAACCAAATTAAAAAATCTGCTTTCATTGCAATATGTAAAATAAATAAAAAATCTGTAACCAACATTCGTCATGTAAAGCTTACATATTCAAAAACTAGTTCTTTGATTTAAAAAAAAATAATACTTCATAAATCTTCGTACTATACTTTATAACATGCTCATTTAATTTTGATATTTTTGAAATTCTTTTAAGTAATGTATATTTAAAACAACTTGTTTCGTTTCTATGTGTAAATATTTATTTTTAAGTAGATAACCGTCATTATTTGTTTGTGGGATTTCATGATTTTGCAACTCCAAAACGCCACATTTTTAAAGAAAAGAAAAATTTAAATTTTAGGAAAACAATCATTCACACGCGCTACTGCCTGAGTACTGAGAAGGGGAATGATTTATTCTCATAGAAACTCAGTCAAATACTTTTTTTTATTGGGTGAACCTCATAAATGGAGTTAAAATTTAAGTTTTGCAATTTAGAACAGAAATATATGAAAAATATAAAAATAGCAAAAAATTATTAGTTTAATCTTTATTAAATTAATTGTGGAAATTATTCATAATACATTTGAAAAAGATAAAATATACTTTATTTTGAATTTCCAAAGCGTTTTAAAAATGTATTCAAATCTGGTTTCGGTATATGAAAAATGGTATGTGAAAATTCAGAAAAGTATAAATTATCTTTTTCGTATTTATTAATCTTTATTATTTTTTGCAAAATTTATTGTAAAACATATATCTACGTTTCTAGATTACCCTGTATACATGGTAATACTATTATCGGGTAAAAATATAAGAATTAGAATGGATTTATTTTATATCGGGAATTACGTATTTTTTTCTGATTTCTGGTTATCAATATATAACAAAATTTATAAAAAAAAATGTATTATCTGCTTTTGACTTTGACCTTTAACACAGTCGGTTCAAGATTTATAAATTACAATTAACAACATCGTTCACGAAGATTGATGATGATGGAAATGATTTAATGTAATCTATCATAATATAATATTGTAAGCCACTAAGTGAAAAAAAAATGGATAAAAAAATTGTGTGGTTAAATTTTCAAATTAAGACACGCCACAATTTCCTTAATAGACACCCAACCAACCTTTACAGAAAATAATAGATCTAGTAAATAACACAAAATTTAATCTAGAACTATCACAACACCATCCAATCAAATCTGGAGTGCCCCAAGGTAGTGTTTTAGGACCCCTGCTTTATTTAATTTTCACCGCTGATATCCCTACTACGGCAAATACTACACTAGCAACTTTCGCAGATGACACTGGGGTCATATCTATCCACAAATCTCCTCAAACAGCAACCCAGCATCTCCAGGATCATCTAGATCTGATACAAACATGGATGAAAAACTGGAGAATTAAAGTGAACCAAACCAAATCAGCTCAAGTAACTTTCACTAACCGGAGAGTAGTTTGCCCTAATGTAACAATTAGTGATGTGCCATTATCAGTAAGTGATCAAGTTAAATATTTGGGAATTACACTTGACCAGAAACTGACATGGAGACCGCATATAGCAGCAAAGAAAGAGCAAATCAACATTAAACTGAGGCAAATGAACTGGCTTATCGGTAAAAAATCACAGCTCTCTACCGAAAACAAACTCATTCTATATAAATGTATTATTAAACCTATATGGACATATGGCATATCACTATGGGGATGCGCAAAAAAGTCAAACAAACATGTGATCCAACGAGTACAATCAAAAATCCTAAGGACGATATACAAAGCACCCTGGTATGTAAGTAACAAAACCCTGCACGATGACGCTGGAATACCATTCATTGAAGATGAAATACGACGACTAACCACGAACTACCTCGATAGCCTGGAAGATCATCCAAATGAAGACGCCAGCAACCTAATTGTCCCGCCAGAAATCATACGGAGACTAAACAGACACTGGCCAACAGACTTGTTACAATAAATATAAATATAATAAGGAAGTGTTATCAATGGATAACTTCTTCCCCCAAATGTAAATTATAATCCGATTTACTTATAGCTTAATACATATAGCTGATTGTAAATTTACTTGATTACTAATAAAAAAAAAAAAAAAAAAAAAAAAAAAAAAAAAAAAAAAGTAAATAACACAGAATAAAAAACAACAGAAATTGAATACAGCTTTTACTATTTTTTTAAATGTGATCTTTCTTTTTAAATACTTATCTTTTACATAAACAATAAGAGTTTTTTTCTTGCCTTTTATTAATGTTTTCACTATCTGTTCATATTTCTCTTTATTTTTTATGACCCGATTGTCTTTCTGAATACATAATTTAAAAAAGATTAGAGGAATTTTCTTTGTACTAGTATTTAGTTATTAGTTTGAAACCCTTACATTTATATTTTTTAACTGGAGTGGGAAATTCAAATTTACATTTTTTTAGTGTATTTTTTTTGGTTTTGCAGTGGGTGTTTCGATATTTTTTTTTAATTATTTCAAATTTTAATTTTTTTACTTCCATTTAGTATTTAAAATTCGATTATGATGATTTTCATATTAATATTAACGATACAATTAAGCAATATTTTATTTTTGTCTGATCCTGCATAAAAAGCGGTTTGAAATATGAATTTTTCTTTATATATTACACATTTTCTACGGATATTCCCCAACAAAAATTTTTTGAAATATTTTAGTCTAAAACTTTTTATGTTTCGCTTTTTTTATTGTATTTTTTATATTTTTGATTTTTGTTTCTTAATCAGTTACTTACTTGTCTCAAATTGATTGTTTTAAAATTAAATATCTAGCAAAATAACCTATTGTTCAATATTGAGTGTAAAATATTATTTTTTTTAAGAAGTTGCTCTCTTTTCACATATGAAGTTGAATTTTCAAACGATAATCAACAATAAATTTTAAAAAATTCTAATATTTTTTGTGAACATACCTATAATTTTTTCATTAATATATATATATCCATATATGATTAGTTGAAATTAAAAATAATTTTTTGCCAAAATTTCAAATTTTCCCACGATATTTTCCCTAATCTAAAAAATTTAAAAAGTTTTTCCAAAACACGATGCTAATTTTTCCATTACATATTTTCCCAAGAATAAGATACAGGAAGTGCCAATTTAATACATATAACATTTTTGTCTGAATAATTTGAAACCATCCAATATCATTACTTTACTCTTTGGATACCCTGTATGAAATAGAACAAATTAACTTCCCAACTAGGCCATCGACATTAAATTTTTCTAAGTATAAATAAATCTTAAGGTCATTATCAAGTTCAATGACTGTCATATCAACAATAAAAGAAAACAATCCAGCCGGATATTGTTCTCCTAGAGTTTTGTTTAATTAATTGATATTAAATACAAACAAAAAAAATAATTGATCTATTTATGTTATTATTATGATTGAAAAATTTTATAGATTTGAATTATTTTTTATTGCTTTATTATTTTTTTATTTTTTGGAATTATTTAATTCTTCACCCAAATGATGATTATTATTTTTAGTTTACCTGTGCGAAAATAAGCTTTTTTTTGAAAATATTTCTTCTAAATATAATGTTTTAGTAATACACTCATTTAAGCTGAGAATAACTGGACTAATGGAAAGAAAAAGAAAATCATAAAATAAAAACAAAGACGAAGATGCAAAATAATTAAAAAAAAAACATATGAAATCTGTATTACGCATTTATTGACCCATTTTTTTTTTGTTTACAATATTATTGATTGAATAAGTTCCATTTGTCTTTTTTATTATATTTTCCGGCTTCAGTTAAGGTACTTCTTCATATTAGCACCTAAAACATAGTAAAATTATAAATAAATCAAAGAAAAACAAATAAAAAAGACAACTGTAACAGATTCAAATACACACTGAAATATAATTATAATGTTTCCATTTTGCTTTTTTTGAGTGTAGATGTTCTAGACAGATATAATTAGCTAAAAAATAGTCAAAAATGCAGTAATTCTACTTTAATTCAAATCTTCAATTACAATTGTCTTTTCATTTTAGATAAGATTATTAAAAATACCAAAATCCAATCTGAAACATAATTCAGCAAAAAATGAAATTAGAACGAAGTTTTTAACATTTTACAAGAAAATAGACTGATCTATGTCAAACTAGCTTTTGGTAAATTATAACTTTTTTTCTTAAACCCTTCCTTTTTCTTCTCCTTCAGAAATTAATAATCTCTTTAGCAAACCAAAATCTCTTTTTTTCGAAACATTTTCATTGTTTCTATTTTTATTCCACATTCTATTTTTCTTTTTCAATCTTCGTCTGATTCTAATTCTTCATCACTTTTATCTGCGTCTTCTATTTTGTTATTCTTTACCTTTTCCTTGAGTTCTTTTATCTTTAACATTCTTTTTTTAAAATTCTCTTCAATTGCCTCTTTTTGTTTCTCTACTTTATCTTTCCACTTCTTCTTAAATTCTTCTATATCAAATTTCTTTATTTTTTTCTTTTCTTCGTCAGTTTTTCCTTCCTTTTCTTCGCAGCTTTCTTTAGGTTTTTCTGAACAGAGCTTTTTCTCTTTTTCCGCCAATTCTTTTAATCTTCTCATTAAATCAAATAATACCTTCATGTTCTTCTTAATCTTCAAACCTTCCTGAAGTCTTTCGTGCATTTCAGCAATAGTATTCAACTGCAATTTCTGCACATGCTTCATCTCCCAAAGTATATTCGCTTCCTCTTCTATCAAACTTTCATCTCCCTCTACCAATATCTTCTTAAGCTTCTCTAACAAGACTATATTCTCTTGAAGCTCTTTGTCTCTTTCTTCCTTTAAGATGCAAACCATATCGTTCCTAGTTTTAGCTTGGACAAACTTAAGAGAAGACAAAAAGTCCACGAACTTAATCTCTTTACTCAAATCGAATTTTGATCCAGTTTTGAATTTTTCATTGAAACAATTAACCACTTGGTCTATGATACATTGTATTTTATGCAAAGCCATCAAAGCTTGGATGATTTTCTTCAAGGAAAAATTATTTTCGCAATCATCTTGCATTATACCAACGATGGTGTGCATAGCTTTGGATTTCAAGTGTTGTAAGTCCTCAAATTTTTCTAATAGACCAATCTTAGCTTCGTAATCATTAATTTTCTTTTTTATGACTATTCTTTTCCAAGATTGGACTATGGAGTTTTTCACTGACTCCATTTCGATGAGGTCATCGTATACGGCATCGTATTTTTCGAAATCCATATGAACCAGTGTGTCAATATCGTACAAAAGTTGCGACATTTTGTCTTTTACTGTTTCCAATGGCATTTCAAGGTTTCTGGATTGAAGATGTTTCCCATTTCGTGCTTTGTCTATAACTTGGTGTATTTGTTGAAGATTTACCTCCTCTGAAGAATCGTAATTATCGTAAGAAGAGTCTTCTGTAGACTTGTCTCTAGGTTTTTTAAAGTTTTTCATAAACAACGGTCTTTTGTAACCGTTTACTTCCATAAAAGGTAGTCCATTATTATCTATGATTACTTTAGGCTTTATAGGTTCGATTACAAATGTTTTCTTTATATCCTCATAGGAATCATTTTGGGCTTTCTTCGTAGGTTTTTTCTTTTTATAAACCTCGTTAGAATCTTTAGGATGTGGCCTGGAATGTTTCCTGTAATGATCTTTATATTCTATACTATTTTCGCGGTGCATTTTTGGTCTAGGTCTGTACTTTCTTCTCTTTTTTGGGGGCTCTTCGAACATTTTCCCTAATTTTTGTCTTAAAAGCAGTTCTATTTCATCATCATCGACCATTTTTAATATATACCTCTTTTTTCTTACCTTAGAAGAGGCAGTTTTACGAAAATTTTCTTGGTTTGTTTCATCCACACTCCTTCTGAGTCTATTTGTTTTAATGATATTTGCTAGTAGGTTACCGCTTGTTGAATCGTGATCAAAGTCACCAATTATGTCACTTGTAAAATGTAGGAAATTTTTCTTGAAATTTTTCCCAAAATCTTTGAAATACTTCTTAGTACCAACTATAATTTTTGGTACTGCTCCCACAATAGGAAGTTCTTCATTATTCTTCATTTTCTTGAGAAGTTTCATTGGAAATGTTAATATTCGAAGAAGGGGGTATTTAGCTGCCATTTTATCATCTCCAAATAAAGATACAGGGTCACCTAATAGATCTTCCTCACTTTCAACTTCTCTAAATTTCTTCAATTCTTCTCTTATAGCATTTCGAATCATTTCTTCTCTTGAAGCATCAAATGATCCCATTCCAACACTATTTTCGTCATTATAATCGTAATCGTAGTCATAGTCAGCATCGTCAATCTCGTTATCTTCACCACTATCCCTGATTTTAATTCGGTACAAAGGTAAATCAAGCTCATCTGAACCAATGATTATTGATCGCTTGGTTTTATCGGATATTTCTGCATCTCGTTTATACCTTCCAGAATTTTGGTTTAGCTTTCGAAGCTTCTGCAAGAAAATGTCTTTTTCCTTTTCAGTCATACCTTTCTTATCAAATTTTTTAGGAAAGTAGTTTTCTAAAATTTCTGATGATTTCATTTCTTTTAACCAATTTCTTGATAACTTAGATCTAGGTTTTAAGAAACCTTTTTGCTTCTTTGGTTCTGGTGCTTGAATGCTGTCTATAAAATTTTCTGCTTCATCTTCAATATCTTTTTCGTACTTTTTAGAGTCTTGGTGTTGTTGTCTTGCAGGTACATAATATTTTTTCGTTGCCTGGAAAGTTTCTTTCTTACTTGGTTTACCAAAAAGCTTCTGTTTAAGAGCAGCAACATTTTCTTTATGCTTCAACTCAATTTTTTCCTTCAAAGTCAACGGAGGCGGCGGTAGATTATAAACTTTTCTCAATTTCTTATCAGGATGTGTTATCGCCATCCTATTTACAGTATCCTTAATAGGTTCCTGAATAAACGGAGGTAACATATTGACAATAAACTTATACCCATGTTGAAATATTTGCCTTTTTGAACGACTGTGAGTGTTATGGTTTGCAAAGTTTAGAAAATTTTCTAAAGGATTGGATTTTTCGTCGTACCTGCTGTGGCAAGGACTGCAGCTGGAATGACATGGGCTACAGCTATGACCGCAATGGTGGTGATGGTGGTAACCATGGTAACCATGAGGATAGTTGCTTACATACTGATCATATGGAAAAATTCCAGTTGGAGAAGAAACTAAAAAAAACTAGATTATGATATACTGACATCGACCCTTTTTCTATCAATTCTCATTTGTATAAATCGGCGCATTAGTGGTTAAGCCATATTTGTTAGTCTATACCCTTAGTCCGAATTGGATGACTCTGACGTCATTGATGCCCAATACGCTCATGATGTAATTTAGCCAAATGAGAAATCAGTTACACTAAATTGGTACGACGTCACCAGTTAAATTTATGACTCAGAATTATCCAATTCAACCTCTTAGTATAGAATGGATAAATAAATATGACTTGTGACGTCACACTAATGCGCCGTATTAAAATTAGCCAATGATAAGACTTTTTTTCATTTTTAATCTGCATCTAAGGCTCTGCTAGAAATTCTGAGAAACTAGTAGAAACTTCTAAAACAACGTATTAAAAAAATCCTAATTTACCTGGACAGGGCAAAATAATCCTATCTACTCCAGTTTTGAGACCTTGTAAGGTGAAAGTAGGCTTCTCAGGTTGTTCAACAGGCGTTTGAACTTTAACGGGAACAATTGGTCCATAGTATTCATCATAATCATACACATTCTTTGTACAAGGATTTGAAGCTGCTCCTGCACCGTTAATTGCTCCCCAGCCATAGTAAGGTCCTTCTGAGCAGAAGGGTTTGCAGAAAGGCCTCAACTAAAAATGTTGGTTGTTAAAATAATTGTACTAACAAATAAATAATAGGTATACTTGTATAGGATATTTCGCTCCAGGTACTGGTACTGGTTCTGGTTTTGGTACTGGGACTTGGACGGCGATGGGTTGCACAGGGACGGGCTCACAGATGCTGGGGTATCCCGGCTCAGTCCTATAGATGATCTTGAGTGGCAACTGACCAGGACCTCCGGGGATTTCACCAACTACGTGCAAGTGCTTCGAACACTGTCAAAAATATATAAGTCAGATATTCAAAAAGTTTATGCTTTCGATATTGTTAAATTATCTAAAATTTCATTTTTGTTTAATTCATTAAAAAAAGTTAGATTTTGATTTTTAGTTAGAGCTGTAATAAACATGTTTTCTTACCTTAAGGCATCCACAATTAGCAACGACATAGCCAAAAAAGGCGAAGACTATTATAAAAAGCGATTTCATTTTTCGTCCCTTTGAAGAAAAACCAGCCCAGACGGAATACCCTGCGATTTATACCATTTCGAAAAAACGGACGTATATTTATAACATAGAAGTACAATGACAAATATATTTCGTTTATAGTTTTAATAATAAACAATAGCGGTATAAACATTATGTTCGTGATATATTTAAAAAATTTAGTTAATGCTGGAAATAAAATCTGATAAAAAATAAGGAAATTAAAATATAGAGTTCAATGATTTATTAAAAAAAATAGAAGTGTCTTTCAGGTGAAAAAAATATTTTTCTTTCTTCTTTCTTTATATTTTGGCAAATGTTTTTTGTGTCATCTATTTTTTTATTAAAATTTAATTTTAAGTTTTAGTGGAATTATCAAATCACGTGATATATACAATGAAGTTGACAAGTGACAATCTGTAGAGCAATATTGACAGCCTAGAATTCGTACCCAAAAGTAAAATTCAACGTTTTATAGAATTCTATAAATACAAATAGTGATTTATGTTTATTTCTATAGTTTTCGCTTAATTTTATTTTTGTTTAGCTTGATAATAACTTTTTCAAGAACCAAAATAAAAAATTATTATTATTTATATTTATTTTATAATGAACATAGTCGTTAGTTGCGGTTTTAAGATTATTTTATTTAAAATATTTAGTCCTTAAGTAAGAAAATTATGTTTTATAAGTATGATTTTCAATTATTCCTTTTTGATAAGTTGATATACGACTAATTCCATGTGTTATATAAAAGATGAACACCTAACCTAACCTAACTCAACCTACCATGACCTACCGTGACCTACCATAACCTAACCTAACCTAACCTAACCTAACCTAACCTAATCTAATCTAACCTAACCTAACCTAACCTAACCTAACCTAACCTAACCTAACCTAACCTAACCTAACCTAACCTAACCTAACCTAACCTAACCTAACCTAACCTAACCTAACCTAACCTAACCTAACCTAACCTAACCTAACCTAACCTAACCTAACCTAACCTAACCTAACCTAACCTAACCTAACCTAACCTAACCTAACCTAACCTAACCTAACCTAACCTAACAAGTAGCAGTAGGTTTATTTAATTTTTATATAACAGAAATGACTATAAAAGAAACCAGACAAAAAAGTTTGGAATAGTAAAAGACATGTGGACTAAAAACCACAAAATTATTTGGTCAAAAGCAAACTTCCAAGTTGAACAGAAACTGTTGATGGAATTGAATTTTAGAAGAGATGTAAGTTCGTCCAACGTCTACATGATTTTATTACCTTTGAATTTTCGTGTATCGGGGAAGATTTTTTTTTATTTTGCGTGTGGCTTCATAAATCATCAAGTAAAAAATGTTTTTTAAATGAGCTAAATTTGCTTTTAAAATTTTATTTTTTGTTGACAGATTTCATAAAAATACTATTTTTTTTTGAGTGCCGTATTGCCAACTTAAAATTTTTTGAAAAATATTTTTTTAATGGGACAATTAGCAACATTTATTAGATTATTCTTTTAGTTTCAATATAAAATTTTTATAATTTTTAAAAATTACACAGTCGTTAGTTATCTCTCTTTTACTGTAGTGAAATTATTTTTGTTTTATTTTTGTTCTAATTATTTGTCAATCTATGTAGAATTATATTTATTTACTAACTTTTTCAAAAAAACAAATCTTTTATTTAAATTTCAATATTATATTCTATAAATTTCTTTATATTTTTGAAGTTGGCAAATTTTCTATACATCTAAGACCATTTAAAAAATATACTTTTTTTAGCACTGTAGACACAAATTTTACCATTTTTTTAATTACTTTTTCTTGTTCGAACAAATTTTCATATAAAAAAATATAATAAATAAAATTAATATTTTTGCATATTCATTTATTGCTTTAATTTACAAGCAACTATATAATAATTAATACATCACAGTCAAGAAAAAATTTGTGCATATTGCATATTGTGCAAAATAACAACGAAAGCTAAAAAAAAAAATAAAAAAAAATAAAAATAAAAATTTAAGAACTAAATCACAGAGTACATCACAGAATTTTTTTAAACTACAAAAATTACAAAAAAATATGATTCAGATAAGTATCGAAATAGTTGAAAAAATTACTACATTACAATATTTATTTAGAAATAAAAAAGCTAACAAAAGAATTGATTAAAAAAAAAGCAAAAAGTTCTTTAAAAATTGTTACTACATGACGCTATTTGTATAACAAACATTCATCTGTTCATCAAACAACCTATCTCAAACTTTAATTGCTAAAAAACAAAACCGAAAAGCAAAAAACTGAACCTCCACAAAACCAATCTAAAACTAAACAAAAATAAATAAACTTAACTTGATACAATTGCTTGCAAACCACAAAAATACCGATTCATCATCTAATAGATCGATTTTTCGATGTTAACACACGATTTCCTGCAATGGGTGCTGCACTTCTTCATGCAAACCGGCACACAAGAGCAAACACATTGCGGTCCTTCTTCCCTTGAAATCTCAATTTCCTGGGACTCGCAGCTATCGGGAACCTCAGGAACTGGAAGACAGATTTGTTGGGGTTTCGGATGCGTTTTGTACTCAACGTTTCCAGGGATAATTTTGCAGCATTTTTCTTCACAGTTACAATTGCAGCTGGAATGGCAATCGCAGCTCTGGTGGCATCCACAATGGCCATGGTGATTGAAGGACACGTGGTGTCCACATCCACAATTCGTGCAGATGTCTCTGCCATGTTCGCAGCTGTCCATTGCTCCTGGTCTTAATGCCGTTGCTGGGATGTCTATTAAGTTTGGAGTTGGTGCTGAAACAGAGTGAAATACAGTGTTATTAAATTAGTACCATCAAGCAGTAAGACATTGATCATCAGAACTGAGTTTGAGGAGTTGCAAGTTTCAAAAATTAGTTGCATCGATTTGAAACTCAAATCAAACTAGAAAACTAGATAGAAGATCTAGAGATAATGGCTTAAACAGAATATTTTCAAGCGTCCTTAATTACCATCTAAATAATACTTAAATCTTGATCCAAAGCTTAAAATTTTCTATAAAATTTTCTGACTATGAATACTATTGAAGACACATTTGCAATAATTTTGGTGTTATTACTTACGTTTGGCAGCTCCGAATCCTATTTCTCCCAGCGTAGGCCTTCTAGGTCCTCCGAAACTTAAACCTGATAATAATGATTCGTCATCAAGACCTACTGCTTCGTCTTCTTGAAGTTGGATCAATTGTTCTACAGCTTCATCTGCTAAATTGCTTGGACTAAGACCGGAGGGTCTAACTGGTTTCAGCTCCACAATATGTCCATTCAAGCTGAAAATCTTCTCTTCAGGTACGTTCTTCTGGATTATCTGCTTAGGTGGGAGCTCTACAGGGAGTTTTCTGAAACCGAAGTTGAGTTTGTCTTCGCTTTGAAGTTTCCGGATATCGTTTTGTTGTGCTAGTTTGTAGGCGAGGTCAAGAGATACTGCGTCGGCTGGACGGAGCGCTCCAGGTCCCAAAGGACCGTTCGGGCCTAAGAGACCATTAGGGCCAAAGACAGCACCGTGGGGAATTTGACTGTTAGATGCAGCATTAGCTGCAGCGTGAGCTCCAGCGAGGAGAGATCCATGAAGTCCTAAATGCTGGTAATGATGGCTGTGATGATCCTAAAACAAGTCAATAAGCAATGTAGACATGGAACTATTAAGTTCGTATCTGATAGTTGGATTTCAATTTAGAACTAGTTCTGTTCCTGAATCTTCCCAGGAAGTTTTTTCTTCTTCTAGTATTCAGAGGGAATAATGAATCAAAAGTTGAATAAAGGAGTGGCTAGATACATATTTAATAACAGTTAGAAAGTCAGAAGCTGTTTATGTAAAGTACTTACGTGGCAGCAAGTGCTGTGACAGGAAGATTCACAACACCCATGATGATGATGATGTCTGCAGATAGGTTTTGGCAATACTGCAGGCTTAACGATAGCCTTTTTGATGGCGCATGGTCCTGCTACTGGTTTGGTGAATTCCACAGCGATTTGAGGGGACAACTGGGGTTTGGGTAGGTCATGTGGCCTGACGACTAAAGGAACACAGTCCTTACCTTCGCCAGCTCCACCTGCTCCTTTGGTACACCAGTCGTCTCCAGTGTGAACATGCGAACATAGAGGGCGACTTGGGAATAGAAGTCCACAGCCGCAACCACCATGGTGGCCATAGTGGTGCCCGAATCCACATCCTAGCCCCATGCTGCTAG
The DNA here is from genome assembly GCA_951812935.1 of Hermaeophaga mercurialis. Taxonomy (NCBI): domain Eukaryota; kingdom Metazoa; phylum Arthropoda; class Insecta; order Coleoptera; family Chrysomelidae; genus Hermaeophaga; species Hermaeophaga mercurialis. Next base: position 14,295,332 of record OX638366.1, read on the forward strand.
CCTGATAAAATAAACGTTTAAATGAGATAAATTTTAGAAAGAAGTGGCAGAATTGCCAACGAGATTTCCTGATTTAAGTCAATATACAAATAATTATAATATTTATTTTGAAAAATTTAAGACTTACATGATGGATAAGTGCCACTAAAACGAAGAATAGGCCACTCTTCATAGTCCACTTAAAATCTATAAAGCTATAGACAAAAGTGTTGTGAAATACCCAGGAAATATTTCTGTTTTATACGTTTCGAATTGTTTTTATTTTCCAAAAACAAGGTTGAAATTGGGGGAATTTATGTATGAAAAATATTTAAATTGGAGATATGTAAAACGTGCACACTTTGTATACTGGTGAATGAACTTTATTGCTGTTTATTTGTTATAAAATAATGCTTATATTAAATATTTTTGTAAGCTTCATTACGTTATTTGGCCGGAAGAATTTTTAAATATATCGTAATTATTTTAGAAGGAAGTGATTTGTCATTTTTTAATTCAATATCTGTTTTTTACCAGAAAATTAACCAAATATTTTTAGAAAATAAAAGCAATTATTAGTTTCAAAATAGTATGATTTTTCTAAATGAAATAAAAAAACATGTTTGAAATTTTTTAACTATTGCCACGTTGGGCAAATTTTCAAAATTTGTCTAAAAATTTACAAAAAACAGTTTTTTATAAAAATTTGAAACGTACACACTTCAAAAAAAAAATAACAACTCATTATCTTTTACAACCAGACCTTTCTATAGTGCTTTTTAAAAATAAAATATTGATTATGTTTTCTTCATTTTCTCATGTAAAAAATGTTTTGACTTATGCAGAAAGTAAAAAATAAATACATTAAATTAGCTCTGAATTGGAAATTATTTTGAACATGTTCCGTCTCAAATTTAAAGTTACTATAAATTGATCAAATATTTATTATTTATTATTATTATTATTATTTATTTTATTGCATATGTATCCCTAAAATAGAATAATTTGTTACTAAAAGTAGCTTATTATTAGTATAAAAATTGACTTGAATGATAATAATGTTACATTTTATAAAATATTACATGTGCCTCTTAAATATTTTGTCATTTGTTTTGACGTCATCGTTTGTTATCTTAAATGTATCACCCAGTATATATATTTTTTATGGATCTGAATTTTACGAATTCCTCAATAGAGGATTTAATGGGTTTCTGATTTAACTAATTTATTAGAAAACATTGTACGAGGAAATTTTTGTTGAAGTTAAAAATTTTTCCAATTTTTCCAACTTATAATTAAAAAAATATATTAATCATGCAATTGTAATTAAAATTAAAAGTGTTGTGTATGTATAATTTATATAAAAAGCCTCTGTGACATCATAACTTTTCGCAAATCATACCAATTTAATGAATAATATTGAAGCAAAATTAGAATTCAAAGATTTAGTATGATGTCAAATGATAATATTATAGTTTATGTTTCAATTTGTAGAAAAAATGTTTTTACAACCTATTTAATCCTTAAAAAAAGTAATTTGTTTCATGTTAGAGCTGTTTCTATTATTTTTTATAGTTAAATTTAATAAAATTAGTAAAAACTGTGACAAAGTTATAAAACATGTCTTCTCATCATCAATAAAATTTTGAATAGTTTAAATTAAGAAGAAAATTTGTTTGAGGCTGACCGTAGAAAAAAGTCTAAATTTTCATAAGTGTTGCTCTTTTATGGGGAAACGTGTTCTATATTCTAAATTTACAGAATTTAAAGTTGATGTATAAAATTACTTATATTTTGCTGTCAAATCATAAAAAATGTTTATAAGATGGCTTAAAAATAAAAAAAAATTATAAGAGGTCCGGAAATTGTTAAGGACCACTCTTTTCGAATTTTGACTACAAAATGACCACTTCATAAAAGTTATTAAAATCCAAGACTTAGTTCATCAAAAAGCTTGAATTTCGTTAGTTTGTAAATATACCTTCCCTTTTGTATAAAACGTGGTTAGAAATTAAAATTTCCACGAGTGAAATTTTGCGAAGTGAAATGAAGTGTTTCTGTATTCTTCATCCTGGATTTCAGCAATCGCTTTTTGAAATTTCCTTGATTAGGAAATTGCACTTGATACTTTTTTTTGGAATTAAATTTTCAGTTAATATACAAATTCTTTAAATTTTTAATTTGTAAAACATAGGCAATTGGTAAAAAAAATTAAACAAAACAGTGATCATGCACTGAACTAATGTTTTTAATGACATTTACGTCAAAAGAAAACATCGAGATTTTTAAATGTTTCTTTATAATTAGTTATAGTTCAAAAATTTTATGAACTAAATCATAAAATTTTGGAAATTATTAAATCATACTGTTGATTTAACTAAAGTAATTCTCTCTAAGATTTTCTTATATTTATTTATTTATGTTATTTGTGCGTATGTTTGAATTTAATTTTAATATTTTTTAATTTTCTTTCATTTATTGATGAAAACTGATGTTATGTTATATATAATAACCAATTTTTACAATTAATCTGGGAGACAAACTGTTGGAGTTTTTCCAAATTATTGTTAATTCACAAGATAATATATAGTTTCCATACTTTTGATAAGATTTAAGACATCCACACATTCTTATAAAAAAACTGTAGATGTATTTAAAATTTTTAAAATTAGTTACAAATATTAATTTAAATGAAAAAAAATGGCATAGGAACTGAGTTAAAACAATTATACATTTTTTCCCATTTTTTTAATGTTAGGCATTTTGAAGATATTTAATTTTTTTCCGATAAAAAAAATATGTTTTCTGAAGAATATTAATTAAAAATATATGTGGTTTGTCAAAAATCTGTTCTAGATATTTAATACAATTTATCGCACCACTGTTAATCACCTTGTATAAACTGTTTTTTTTTTCTAAGCATTATAAGTAATATATAAAACAAACAAACTTGTATCAAAATTAATTTTTAATTCAAGACATAATCAGCTATACATCGGTAGTTCCAACAATTTTACTCAACCCTGTATATTTATTTATTTGAAAAATGCACTTATCGCCATCTACCGACTTAAAAATAAAAGATTTTACCACAAGTTGAAATCTGCACCTAAAACGAGAAAACTGTTAACTGCTCCATCTGTGTATAAGTAAATTAATGTATTAAAGATTTTTAAATTAATTTATCTATTTAAGTATTATTTTATCTTATTTAAAATTAATTGAATTATAATATTTTACCAAAAATGCAGAATATCTAAAGAGCTGGAAAATAAACTAATAAAAGTACTTCAGTAAAAAAAGAAGAAAGTTACGATTGTCAAAATTTATTAAATCTAACCTCTCATAATTCTACAACGTAAAACGTAAATAAACGAAATAAAATTTGATCTAAAATGGAATCAGATAATGTTCCTGAAAATTCTCCTGGCCGAAAAGCCCTTGAAACTATGGAGTCCTTGCACAAAGACCTGATATTTAAAAAACCTACTGGAACAGCCAAAAAGAGAAACAAGCAAAAAATTCTTGAGGAAGAAGTATATGTAGAGGTGTGTATTTTTTTTCATATCCTATCCGTATATTCTTGGTAATTTTATTGTTTTTTAGGAAATTGGCAAGATAATACAAAGAGACTTTTTCCCTGATTTAGAAAAACTTAAAGCGCAGAATGCATATTTAGACGCCGTAGAATCAAATGACACCTTGAAATTAAAGGAGCTATATGTTAAATATAGCGGAAGTCAGCAGTCCTCAGAAAGGTGTAAGTAATGATAGTCAATACCAATATATACACCAAAGGTGGTTATGGTTATTTAATCGATTATATAAACATGAGCGAATTAGGAGTCAGATCACAAATTAACAATTATAGGAGAATGACAAAAACAATTCGTTCTTGTATAGATCATTAATTTACAAAATAATACAATAGTAATTATGTAAAATAACCACAGATTAATATCCTGTCTTACTATAGTTGGAACGAGAAAATGGTTCCTTTCATCCTCGGAACAAGAATGTCACAACTAAAAAATTCTCAATTTTGAGATATAATATTTTAAAGTTAACTGATATTTAATTCTAGTTTATTTTTATGATTGAAAAAAATGCTATAGAATTAAATTTTATTTGGTTAATACTACTAACTCTTAAACAAATTTTACCTACATTACACCATTTTACCGCCCTTTAATGATCTTAGGCTTTGAGATGTGATACTTTTCCTTAAATATTTTTGATCAAATTTTTGAATTGTGATAGTATTGTTAGAAAAAAAAAACTTTCAAAAGACACCCAGATTTGAGGTATTTGTATCTTAATTGTGTTTTTGACTTTTATACCTCATGTCAATGTCCAATGAAATGTCATCTTCAATAGAGATGCTGACCACTATGAATGTGTGTTTCAGTTGTGCTAATAATTTGATTATAAATAATAAGTCAATTTCGTGCAAGTTGTGCAAAAATCTTTATCACTTGCAGTGCGTCAAATTAACAGATGCAGTTTTTAAAGTTATTGATGAAAGCCAAAATATTTTTTGGTTTTGTGATCAGTGCGTCATCAAAATGGATGAAAGGATAACTTTGAAAGGTATGAATTGTGATAAGAAAATAAAATATTCTGCTGTAGTTAAGAAAAAACTCCATTAATTATAAAACCAAAAAATCAAAGCCAAAACAGTTCAGTCACAAAAACGGTAGTTGCAGAAAAAATTAAACCAGCTGATATAGCCAAAACAGACTGGGTAAATCTAGTAAATCAAATTATCCTATGCATAAACATTCAAGTATTATCTGTAAACATTGATGAGCTACGTGCATTTATGTTTACTGAAAAACCTTTACTAGTAGCTGTTACAGAGACACACATAACTAAGGAAATAGATGAAAGCGAATCAAACAGTTGTCACACAGGCGGATGTATCATTTATCTTAGCGAAAATTTTAATTTTGATATCCTACAAAAAAACAGCTATTCCTCTAGGCTATTGGTCGTTGTTTGTAAAAGTTCAACTAAGGGAAAAATATTGGTTATCGGGTCCGTATATTTGTGGATTTGAAACGCGCCTTTGAAACAATTGACAGGCAATTGCTAATTTATAAATTACAAAAAATTGGTATAACATAAAAAGCCATAAAATTAATAACTACCTTCAAAACCGCTACCACCAAACAAAAATAATTAATAATATGTCAAGTCTAACTGAATGTAAGATTGATGTACCTCGAGGTAGTGTTTTTGGTCCCTTCCTTTCCTATATATACATATGTGATTTTTTATAATATCTATGTATTGTACTTAATAGCAAAAATGCTAAATAAAGATTTCATTCATTCATTCACTAAACGGCTGCATCTTTATAAAATACTTTAATAATGTTATGATATCTCTGTATGATACCTATCTATCCAAATATAAAAATGAAAAGAATAAACTTTGCTGTATTTAAGATAATACTCATAAAATAATTGCGAATAGGCTTCAAAAATCCGCCTTCATTGACTTGGAGCCAGCCAGCTTTTTCCAAATTTATAAATCCCACTTACCTTTCTTTGCCTTGTTAGCCCAACTTTTACATAATTTATTCTATAGTAAATATGTCTTATATACTGTTTTCTTTATTTTCTAAATCGACTCTGCGATTCTTCTCTCTGTATTACTAGTCTTTATTATCTATTAGTAGTATTAGCATTTTCTATTTTTTTTAACCATTGATTATTTCATCACCTTCTAACCTTTTTCTACTAATATTTATCCAATTTGATTCCAACAGAGTTTATGTTTTCTGTTTTTATTAATGATTTCAGGATGTTCACTTTCTTTACATTTACTCTTTTTACTGATGTCACCAGCTCATTGGCGCTTTTTTCTTTTTTTTTTCATAGCTTTTTAATTTGTATGCTTTGATTACCCTCTCCATTTTTGTCCTACTTGGAGTTATTAACTTTTTTTATTGTTTATTTAGATTTCACTAAATAGTGATTATTACTCATTTTAACTCTTGTATTCATAATATCCTTTTTGTCACTGTTTTCCACCCTTTCATTGACTCTGCATTTATTTATTTGTTCTTATATCTCTGTTTATATTTTCTTTATTGAAAATAAATATTGTTATTCTAATTATAAATAATAATAAAACTCTTTATATTCTATTTATTTTTAACTTTTGCAGTGCCAAGTCCAGCAACATTTGAGACCCCGGCAAACATCCACAATTCGCAACACCAAAATGCACCCCCAATAGAAATAGAAAAAACCGAAAAACCAAAAGAAAACAAACTCAGTTTAGATCAGTATTTGAATTCGCACACTTCCCAAGATAATGAGAGTTTTGAAGAACTACTGGAAGAATCTGAAAAAAAGCGAAGAGAAAAATATTCTTATTTATTTAACGAAGAAGAAAAAAGCGAAGAATATCAAGCAAAAATTCTGGCATTGCCTTCAATTGAAGAACAAGCTTTAGAACCCAAGAAAAAATTTACTTTGGATACTTGGGGATATAAAAATAGGAATTATATAATGTACATTCCAGATGGGGTGGAATTAAGCAATGAAGACGTGTTGGAAATTAATAAAAAGAGACAAGAAATAAATTATAATAATACTAGGTTAAGTGTAAATCCTTTTAATGAAGTTCAAAGTAAAGAAACTATCAATGAATTGGCTAAAACACAAGCTAAGGTAATTAAAATAGACCTTTTTTTAATTTACATACGTTATGTATAGTATATGTTATCATATATACAATTATTTACGGAATTTCGTTTTCAATGTAATTAGATTCTATTTTAGAAGTGAATTCACTTTTTAAAATAACGTGCCAATTGGTATGTTCATTTAAGATATATTTAGTTAATTTACAAAAGAGCCCTTTGAAGGGTAAGATTCAGCTTGGGTTACTTTTATACAAAGTAATTATGAATATATATAATATAAAAATATATTCTTAAAAACATATCAGGATTAAGGTCTTTCTGAAAGTTTACAGTAAACCTATGCTTCGAATCTGTTTAATAAACTGGATTATTTATCTTCTTCTCATATGTCTTCGCTCTCTTTCTTTTTTTTTAGTTTATTTTTTTAATCAGAGTCTAATATCTTCCGTTACTTTACTTTATCCAATCTTCTCTTTCTTGGTGTTCCTCAGTTTTTATTTTTTATATATTCCAACCATTCCAAATGCGGGGCATTAGTATATCTTATTATAATTTCTCCAATTAATTCTTTCTATTTCTGTATTTCGTTTTGTCTTCTTTTTCATTTTTGGTTGTTTTAGTATAGATCTCATATTTTCTTGTATGTAATGTTTGGTCATATTGGAATGTAGTACATGGTTATTTTTATTTCCTTTTTGATTGTTTTGCTTTTTAATATCTCTATATATTTTTTAAAAGCTTAGATTTGTACTTGAATTCGGTCTTTTAACTGTTCTTTATCTGTTACTCCTGGCGTCAATTCTAGTTAATTAAAAGTAGTTATTCCTTCCACTATCTTGTTTTCGCCTGACGCTTTCCCATTTCTTAGATTTCTTTCTTTCTAGGTATCTGCTTTATTTTTGTCTTTTGTTTCATTCTCTGGTGTTTTCTTAATGTGTTCTTATTTTCTACTTCCTTTGAGCTTTTAAGATTTTTTCGAAACTGTCTTTCCATGTTTTTAGTCTCTCTTGCATCATATTTTATTTGTTGACTTCTGTTTTTAATTCCTCTCGTTTTATATTTTAGTTCAAAGTTAAAGATTCTTAGTTTTTTATTGTGACTAAGTCTAACATTTTCTGTACCTTATTATAATATTTTTATTAAGTTAAATATTTTCTTGCTTTATTTATTGGGATTTTGTACTATCTTCTGCTTAATTCGTTATGCTTTATTTAGTCATGTCTTTTTTATTTCTGACATTCAAATGAAGAAATCTAAATGTTTATTGCACAAATATAGGTAGAAATAATATGGATTTTTATTTTATTCTATATTTTCTCATTAATTTTTATTATAAATTGAAATTAAATATGTTTTTCTATAGGTTTTAGATGGTAAAATTGGCGTAGACGGCAAAGAACTTCTAAAGTCAGATACCCCCAAGGTCGGAGGATATAGTTTCATTAGAGATCCATCACCTTCTCCAAGTTTATTAGGAACACCGCTGATGACGTGGGGAGAAATTGAGGGGACACCCTTTAGGCTAGATGGAAGCGATACTCCTTTACCTAGGTAATTTCGATGTTTTACATTTTCTTTTTGTCTTTAACGTTTTTCAATTCCATTTTAGATCACAAGGGCCCACATTTAAGATATCAGAACCACCGAGACGTGAACAACTCGCATTGGCATTGGCGGAAAAAGTTGGTGAGAAGAAAAATATAGAAAAAAAGAAAAATCTTGACGCTCAGCGTCGGCAATTTGCCACGTAAGTCTCTTTTACTGGAAATTAGGTACACATTCCAAATATTGATAAGTGATAGGGTAACAAAGGTAACCATATGTGATATTGTAAACGTGGTTCTTACAATAGATTTGTTATTGAAACAAGTTGTATCAATTAGTCAATAGCGATACTATAGTAATGGAGAAAATTGGCACTTATCAGCTTCTCAAGCCTCCAGTCCTTGGGACCCTATTGTGGAGGACGCCCAGTATATAATATACTTAAAGGTTTTTAAATAACAAATAAACTAACTGAACTTTTTCTAACTTATGTATTGGATGAGGAAATGGTGAAAATTACAATTAGAAATTAAATGAAGAGCAACAAGTGAATTTACAATACAACAAATTAAATTAATGTTTTGAGTAATTATTAAACCTCGTCGAGTTCTTTAATAAACCGTTTGACTCTATTAACTAATTCAGAAAAGTACCGGCAAATTATAAGTTACAAGATTTAACAAGAGTGAAGACATTTTATCGCGAGTGTATTTTTCAAGGCGGATGTTAAATACAATCGATTCCTGAATTCGTCTAGCTAAACTAAACTTTTAGGGCTACATTTTACTCTCACATATTTTATATGACTTTCGGTTTATGAAAGAAACTCGGCTTTACAATACTAGTCAATTCCTCAGTTCGGATAATTATATTACAGGATAACAATTCCGAAGTAAAAGGAAGCATTCTCGAGATAAAAATCTTTCGGCTGTAAATTCAAGCTTCTCCAACTATGCACATTATTTTTAAATTACAATTGTTTGAATTTGAAGCGTCAACTAGTTGATTTTGAAACTCTTTGTATATTTTTCCCGAAAGAACTCTTGAAAACCATTGTATTTAAAAGATTTATAATATTTAGGCGAGCATGTTTTTTTACTATTGAATTAGTAAATTTGGGAATAACTGTTAAGTACTTTTATTGGAATATTCCTCGAAAACTAAAAGTTACTATCTCTCTAGATTTTATTTTGCTTAAAAGAGGCGGGCAGCTCTGTTACACAAATGTTATTTGTTAAAATAAATAAAATGTTTATTTTTTAGGCCTTCGCCGAGACCCAATACATCAGCAATCGACAGACTATCGACGATGTCTCCAGCGGCGAGAAAATTAGCAACCTCAAGGATCAAATTTGGGGTCAGTTCGGAATTGAGGTCCACTTATTCACCTAGTCCAGTTGTTCCAAGGCAAAAAACTCCGGCTCCTTCAACGGGAGGAGGTTCCACTCCTTTAGTTAATGTTAAAAATAAGAAAACTGCCGCGGAGGTTAGTACGGATGATTTGCTAAAAATTGAGCTGCCCAAGAGGAAAAAAGCTGCGGATTTTTTCTTTTGAAGTTTAATTGTTTTTGTTAATAAATTATTTGAAAAGTCTATCATTGGATTTAGTTCGTCTTTGTAATGTAACCTTACTTAGTATTTAATATTATGACAATAACATTCCAATTTGATCATTTGGTTGAAATAAGTGTAATGGAAGAATTGTCCTAAAAGTAGATGGTTTGATACTTGGCAGATGTTTATTAAAACCATTGAAAAATCCGACAAGTAAATGATTTTAAATTTCGTTAATTTGGTAGACGTTTGCTAAAGTAATTGAAAAACGGTACTAAATGTAAATTGTTTCCTAAATCTTAAACCCGTTCACCAAATAAAAATACTGCATACGTTTCGCTAAACTATATTAGCACCGCCAGCTAACCATTTATACTGTTAATTAAAAATCGGTCATCCGTGGCCAAACAGTGCAATGGGTTTTAAACGATAGATCTTTCATCCTTTATTAGAGTGCAATTTCATGTTTAGCAATCTTTTATTCATTAATATTTCTATTTTAAGATTATGTATGGTTACTTCATGACCACTGATAAGGGCATATTCCGCTAAACAGGAATTTTCCGTTCTATGATATCTGGATTAAACTAAATGTTGTTTAAATCTAGTATTTATTGATTTTCTCATTTGCCGAACATCTCGTTGAAGTCTGCGATGCTAATTTGGTATATTCCACTTTTTACTAAACATCTCATTTTATCTTAGATCTCCAAATATTACGAAGTTGCTATTAATCCAATAGCTATGTGGACATTATCAGAGTCCACAAAAAGTTATAAGATATTTAAGACTGGGACGAACACATATTTCTTTCTTCCTGGTGGCATACAGATCAGCAGTAAATCAATTTTAAGTCGGACTACTGCCAAAGTCCTTTTTAGTCAAGAAATGAGTGACCTGGTGGAAGAAGCCATAAATCGTTTTATAGCATCCAACAGTTAAACAGTAATCTGTAATTCTAGTTTTAGTTTGTTATGCAGTTGTGAAATGTTATTGTAAATAAAATTTGTTAGCGAAAATTAACCTAAATCATAATGGAAAAATCTTTTCCCAAAGTTAAAAAAAAGTAAAAATGAAAAACGTCCCTAAAAGTGAAAGAAATTCACAATTGAATGATGTATGTATGTGAAAATGATTTAAAAATCCTTCCACAAGTAAATGGTTTGATATTTCGTTCGTTTGGTACACTTGGCATACAACACATTCTTCTAAGAACCCTTTAATATTTTTCAGCAATTAAATGCACTATTCCTATTAAAAATATTTTAAAGGCATTCCCTACCGTACAGTTATTAGTCTGGGTTACGGAACATAAAAGCGCTTTACAGTCTTTGTCTCTTCAAAAGAAAAGAATTAATGGCATTGTACTGCGCGATATTAAATCCAATCGTAAAACTGGAGATCTCTATATACCTTAATAATTATATTTCGCTATGAAAATAGAATGGTTATTTTAGGAAAAGTATAATATTTAAAAAACGAGCTTGAATGAATCAATCATCTCATATGAGTGAGTGCAAGGTATTAAATCAATTTAAAATTGTTTTTTACTTAATTACTTATTTCTAATTACAAAAGATTGTATTATAAAATTTAATAACAAATTTATCGCAATTAAATTTTACAAAATCATTCACTATATGGTCACTAAATGTTTATCATTTCAGTAAACTAACTATTATTCGAGTGTAGTTAGTAAATTTAAAACCAATTGTTTATTTGAATGAATTTAAATACTTGCAATTCATAAATCAGGTGAATAGTTTTTTCTCTAGTCAATTGACCTAAAGTTTTGTATTAAATGTATTATTTGTATGGGTATTTTGCTCAATAACATTTAAGAACTATTATTTACTTGGACTTTGTTTGGAAAAATTAAGTTGTCAATGTATTTCCTGAAGATAATAGTGAAACTGGGAAAGAAATGGGAAAGCAGGCAAAGTCAAGATAGAATAAGGGAATTTATTAAAATATGGTGGTGAACAAAATAGAAACAAATATAACTTTTTTTGAGCGTGTATGGGGGTAAAATAAAATTCCAAAATAAAGGAAAGTACGTTGTATCTTCTAATATCAAAAAGGTGACAAAAAAACTGCAAAAACTCTCATTAACACTATCTTCAAGATTCCTCCTAATCAAATAAATTAAACTAAATCTCTGCAAAAAAATATAAAAACGGTTTCAAACCAGGAAAAATAGCAAGCAATACAAGTCATACAGTAGAACAAAGAATTTTAAAAGATGAGAATACAATAGAGAAATATGTATTTACTTTTGATCGTATCAATGGATCAAAATATTCTAAGGAAATTTATATCATTAGATGTTTCAGAAAAATTGATAAAATTATTAGAAATAACCCTAAAAGATACAGATGCCAAAGTGAGAGTACATTAATAGACAAAAGAGGCAATGGATGTAAGTAGTGAAGGGGAGGAAAGATCCAGGAGTAGAACAAGGAAGAAGGAAATGGAATGGTATAGGAGGCTGAAGGGAACATTTTGATCAGGGACCTAAAAATGATGTAAATCCTGAAAAAGAGGACCAGGAAATGGTAGAAATCAAGACCAGCGAGAGACGAGGATGACTAGAGAATACCGGGACCCAGTAAAAAATAGTGGGAATGGAGGAGGTTAAGACCAAGAAAGCACCACTAGTGGTCATGGAGACCAGTCGTAAATATTTTATAGCTATTCTGTCCAAAATGTAATCTAAAATAATTGAACTTCCCAGGTTTAGTTGTTCATTCAATACTGTGTATTGAGGATATTCTAAGTATTTCTTTATTTCATATTCTTCCAAAAAATCAAGTTCTTCTTTTTTGTCACTTACATTAAGCACCTTTACTGTTATTTCAATTGCTTTGTTCACTGTAACTTATTTCAAAATTTCTAAGAGTTTGGCCAAGATAGATGGCGTTTAAAACAGCTTTACGAAAAATTTTCAATAAAAGAATATAAAAATTAAATGTATTTTTACATAGACTGACTTTTTTTGCGACTTTAGCTGAAAACTAAACTTCCTGCCTTTTGTCGTTAAAAAAATATAAAATTAATTCTATTTTCTAAAAAACTCTCTTCTTGTAACTAAAAAAGTGTGAAGTATTTTCTTTTACTTAATTTAGATCAAACATTCCGTGAAATGACTACCAGTTTACTGAAAAAAAAACCTGTAAAATGCGTAGAGAAGCCACAAATTTTTCATCGCCGCTGATATTGAAGATCTATTTGTATCTGCTTTTTTTTTGGTGAAATTTACTCCTTTTATTTATGTACATCGCCGCATATGGCGTAAGTTTGTCTCTGTCTGTCGCGTACAAACTTTCTTTTAAGTAAAATCGTGGATAAAGTAAACGCTTCTTGCATTTTCTTAGCACCTCGTAACGCAACGACGACAGACATATGGCTCCAACATCCTCATATCACCTTTATGGAACAGATACACTGCTTCACACAAATCTTTAAGCTAAAATCATAAGTGAAGTAAAAATAATTTGTGTGATATAAAATCTAATACAATGCAATGAAATTTCTTATAGTATATGAAAAAAGTTTCAATAAACGTTCAAGATTTAAATGAATTTTAAACATAACATTTTCTTGTACTCACTTAGTAAAATTATTGGCAATATCAGCAGCCCTAATGACAAAATTTCTTATTTATTATTTGTTCAACGATTTTAGTGGAAAATTTCACTAAACACCTAAAAATAAAACAAACAAATCTCAATTTCACTCTTATACTAATTATTTCTTTCTTAATATGCACACGCGCATCGTATTCCTAAAACGCAATGAGCTAAAAGTCACGATTTTTGAACCCTCGAAACATTTTAACACAAAAACACTGACTCAATCATTAACTCTTGCCCGAAAAACGTCTCGTAAAATACTCAGTTTTATCAGTTTGGATCCGAAATGTATAAAAAATTTTTGTTACGAACTTTTTAAAAATTGCAATAACATCAATAAATTACTTTTTAATTAGAAATAAAAAGTTTTTAAGGTGGAAATTGGTAATAAATCAAACTATTATGTAGTGTATTTTCTTTGCGAACGATATTTGGTGAAATTACATGATATTGTTACATTAAAAAATTATAACTTTATCGACTATTGAATTATTTATGTATGGATCTTTTTTAACTTTGAACTGTGGAAATTTGTGAACTTTTATTTATGTAATTAGTCATTAGTAAATTTGAATCCTCGATTTTCTCTAATAACTTTCGTTTGCTAAAAAACTATTAACAACCAGTTACGAATAAAGTTCATCTTCATCAGATAAACATGAAAAATCTTCATATTTTTTCAATAAATAATGCATTTCTTTGTGAATAAGTAAAATGTCCTAAATTTTATAAAAAACATAATGTGTTTTGTCACAATATTTAAATCTGTCATTATTCAAATTTAAATTTTCTGTTTTTTAATTCGTATTTTTCAAAAATTTTGATTGTAAGACTTATTTTTTTTAATAATGTTTTTTCGCACATTAATTAAATGTGTCATTATTCAGGTTTAAATTTTTAATTTTAACTTTAATTCTAATTTTTCTAAAATTCCGTTTTTCTTTAACATCAAAATAGCTCTTTAAGAATAAATTTTAAATTTCAAAAATATATTTTTAATAGCCCACGCATCCTATATTTGTAATTGTGTCAGCAGAATAATAATTGTAAAATTATAAAAAAGGATATATAATCAAAAAAACTTAGTCTAGGATATTTCCAAAAATTTAAATTTTTTCCAATGTTTTCCCAAAATTTTGATATTTTCATTTGTTTTTATTTTATATTCAAATATAGAATTTCTTATTTTTTATATTTTTGTCACAATATTTAAATGTGTCATTATTCAGGTTTTAATTTTCTGTTTTTTTTAATTTCAATTTTTCCAAAATGTCATTTTATCATATAAATTTCAAATTTCAAAAATATTTTTTTACCAGGGGATTTTATATACAATTTTTCCAGTAGAACAATAACTGAAAAATTGTAAGAAAAGTTTATTTAAAAATCTAGTCTAGACATTTCTTAAAATTTACATTTTTCCAATGTTTTTCAAAAATTTTGGTATTAAGATTTTTTCTTATTTTGCCTTATTTTTAAATTTATATTTTCTTATTTTTTTCAAGAATATTTTATTCGAAATATGATACTCAAATTTTCCGTTTTTTCAATTACCATTTTTTCAAAAGTAATTTTTCTGGCAATGTTTATCATCGATTTTGATTAAAGTAATTCACAAGTATTTTAAATCTTTGAGAATTCCCCGCCATTAATTAGCATTTTAGTTCAAACTTTTTCTGTTGGCGCTGTTAGCACTCTTCTGACGAGATCCAATCGAGCACAGTTGCCAGATTATATAATAATTCTTCAGATATGTAAAAAACGACGTACATAATTGTATAAATATTATTACTAAACATGGATTAATTTAAGTAAAATATCTTTAGTTTAGATTTTAGGCTATAGTTGATTTGTAAAGTACATTACATTTTATAAAATCTCTTATCATTAAAATACAATTATTTCTATTAATTGCAATTATATAAGGTATATTTATATAAAACCTTTTTCTATAACGTAAAAAAAAGGTAGTTGCATTTCTAAACTAAACTTATAATAGTACATCACAATTAGCAGAACTCGTTTTATCTGTATTGAAAATAGTATTACTTGTAAGTAAATTTTCTGTAGATATGACAACTATCAAACCAAATCGATAAATTTAAGTACATATTTTAAATAAATATTTAGACTCCTGTCGAGGTGTAGCCAAATTAAATAATTCTTAAAAAAATAGATACTGGTAGCGACATCTAGGCGCATAACACGTTCAAACCCGGTCGGATTACCATTTTAAGAGTTTATGATTATTAACGAAATTTCGGCTTTTAACAATTCTATTAAACCTATGCGTTTGAAAATTTTATGATGTTGCAATTCCAGTTTCTTAAGCGCACACAATTTTTATATAAATTACAACAATAAAATAATAGATTTTCTTGTTGTCGATTTCTACTAATAAAATTTGTTTCCTTGTTCAACTCCAACATATATTCAATACCTTTTAAACTAAGTTAAATATTCTTTCCGAATAGTACTTCAAAAACATTTTTTTTAGTAACTGGAAGTATCTACTTATTAAAACATTCTAGATTTTTTAGAACATAAATAATTCTTCTGTTTGTGTTATTTAAAAGTGGGATCTTATTTGGAATACAATTTATACAAAATATACATTTTTGAGTATATTTTATTACAAACTAATAAAAAGAATAACTATTTTTATTAGAAATAAGTAGTATAATTAAGCTTTATTAAACTGAATTACAATAATCAAATAAGTCGCTAACGTCGAAATCATAACGGGTACAAGTTTTTTGTTCACCCTAAAACACCCCAAGATCCACATTCTAGGCCTCAGTTCTTTTATAAATTCCGTCAGCTCGATCAACTGCTTCATCAAAAGTGGGTCTTGGATGTCTGGCTGCAGACAGTAACAGTGTTTCATCAATATATTGCTTTTTTCTTCTATTCTATCACATGACAGCACCATTAATATTGAAGAAATCTGTAATAGAAATACATTTTTAAGTTTCATAATTAAAATTCCTAAATTCATAACATAAACTAATAACAATATGATTCCTTTTTTAAAATACCAAAAAGAGGGGTTTGGTTTATTTAAAAAAATATCAAAATCTGACATATAAAGATTATATGATCCAAGAATCATCAAAAGTTGACAACCAAAAATTACTTAAACAAACCTAAAAGTTTTGCCAAAAACTTGTTAGATCAGTTAAAAAATGCAAAAACAGTATGATAAACATAGTAGAGGAAAAATTAGGACAAAAAGAAAAAAAAGCAATAATGGTGAAAAGATCAAGCATGGAAAAATTGTTAACTACAAGAAAAGAGATAATTAGTAAAATACAACAAAACAAAGAAAGAAGCAGATAAATGCTGCTGGAAGAAAAATCGGAAATGGTAAAGAAACTGATGGAAATAGAAGAGAACAGCAAAGATAATACAAATTTATGGAACCATATAAGAAAACAAACTATTAGGAACAAAGTAACTGCTAACATCAATAAATCGGAATGGGAAACATACTATAAAATCTAGTGCAAGGATGATACGGTTACAGAAGCTAATTATGAAGAACTAGAAAAGGAAGAAGGGCAAACCCTCCCCCCCCCCTCCCCACAGACGCAAATAGTATTGAATATAGTAGAGAAAGTTGCTAGTGACAGAATATTTATTGAATTATGATGGGATATCCTTTTTTTGTATATATCTAAAACAATTACTTACACTATATATAATAATCAGTGGAACCAATGCAAAATAAAATTGTTTTAATTTTGTTCCCACTTTATTTAAAATAGATCCAATTAACAAATTCGTTATATTGATCGTTTCCGTAAAGTTTAGAAGAAAAAACATCAGCATCGTATTTCCAAAAATAGAGTTGAAATGTTGCGATATTATATACAAATATTTGTAACTAAATGTGACATCATGGACGTAAACAAAAGACACACGTTGTTTAAATCGAGACTCCATTTTTTCTATTAATAAATCGATTTGTGTTGTAACTTTAATCGATATATCTATCATCGAGAAAACAATAATTATTAATTGAGACAAAGTCCATATCCACATTATACAGATTATGCAAATGCCCATGTTTCCATTAGTTTGCGTTAAATGAAAACTAACTGAATAAAATATTTCCAAAATAAATACAACAGCAGCCATGATATGTCGTTTTTTCAATTTTGGACTTTTGCTATTTCCAAGTACTGTAAAATATTTGTCAACTTTTTTCCAGTTCCTTTTGTTTAGGTGCTTTTGACACAAACTTGCAAAATTGCTAATAACGTAAAGAATACAAGTAATAAAACCAATGGCGAAATCCAAAATCAATAATTCTTTTTTCATAAGTTGCATTATGAAAACTCGAACTTCAAATGACAATATTGTATAAAAAGTTAATAGGACAAATGTATAGATCCAATCAACGTATTTTTTGTGTATCCATATTGGGAAAAGTCCGAAAAAACCGCCTATTTTAAAATACAGGCTAGACACAAAGGTATATTTTTTCACCATTTTGTTCTGTTGTTTGTAGACAACTAAAGTAAAACGATGATTCCCTATTTACTAATGGATTTTAATTTTAAAAGTGAAATAATTATGCACAGACCATGTAAACAAAGCTACAGAAAACAGGGTCGGAATAAAGGGAATAGTTTCTAGCAATAGAAAGCAGAAAGTGTTTTAGAATGATTCCTAGACCTGCACTTTCATACAAATTGTACCAAAATAATAAATCCAAAAAAATTACTTTGCAAAAGTTGTATCTATATTACAGTACAAAACGAAACGTCAAACAACAATAAAATATATAAAGACTTTTTTCACAAATTTTGGAATAAGTAAGAAAATTAACTCAGACAGTATTAATGAAATACATTATATTACATTATGTACTAGGGCCGAAAATAATAATAATAAATAAATAAATAATCGTTTATAAATAAATAATTTGTACAACTAAATAAAATATTCTTTTGAATTGGAATATAATAGTAAAATTCATTCGAATAATGCAAAAAACTTGCAATGATTTTTGTAATTAATCGAAACATGAACGCAGGTTGTCACGTGACGGATTCACCGTTAGTCATTCTTGGCCAGTCCCCAAATAAACCGTTAATTTAGATAAAAACAGAAAATCGCTAAAAGATTCAAAACAAGAGAGAAAAATTAAGATTACTATCTTCAATCTTCCCTTTTTACTATCTTCAATCTTCCCCTCTCTTTTTAAGTATGTATGCTGAAGTATGAAATGTACCCAGCGACCCAAAAAAGATTGAAGTAAATATATTAGACTGTATTTACTTATGGGTACTATTATTCGTAGTCTGAAATAATTAGTAATTAGGTAAAAAATTATCAAATAAAGCGGGCTAAAACAGAGTCGGAATAAGTGAAATATACTTCTAGAAGTAGATAGCAATTGATGTAGAATGATTACTACCAACGTTTTTTCATAAATTGTGCCAATATAATATATCTAAAAATTTGATTTGGGAGATGTATCTACATATAATGTGCTACCCAAAAGGCCCAGGAATGTAAATGTACGCACAAAGGTGTCATATATTGTCATAGGGGAGTAAGTGTATTCCAAGAATATACAAAATATTGTTAATGACCGGCAAAATATTTGAATACCAATGGATTAAACAGAGGTTTAATTGCTTTATAAAAATAAGGAAAATAAACCCTTTTTAGCAAGTTCTCACCAGAATGAGAGCATATTATTATTTTCATTAAACAGTAAGTGTAATTCCCAATTAAATTTATTAAACGACGAGTTAAAAATAAATGCTGATCTGCTCCAGATTAATTTGTACACAATGTCGTTACTTAAAATTTGAATATTTTACAATATACGGCAACATAGATAAACAAATCGCTCTGGTCCTACAAATTCTTTGCCTGTTTCTAATTTGTGGTATCCCTCCACTTTTAAGTCACTGCGCATCTCGCGGTTTCAGATATTCTTGACGGATAGTACACAGTTTTTTTAATTAAATTCTTTCTGTGACTCCAGTTTCGTAAGTCGCATTTTCAAACAGTGAATTTGATAAGAAAAGCTTTGGAATACATTGGAAATTAAACATAAATAAAATTTAACTTTTATATTTATTTTGGATAAATTCCTCAAAGTAAGAGTAGAATCAGTTAAATTAAAAGTACGTGGATTATTTTTAAATTATTTATTTAAATTAATTGTTGATTTTTTACGAAATCTGTTATATACAGTCTCTCTGAAGCATCACATGCACTTTTAAAAAATACAATAAAGTAAATAAAGTTTAGTTTCATTTAATTACGTTAAAATTAATTATTTTCCTGTTAATTTCGAAGTACTTATTCTCTCGAAGATTACAGTAAAATAAAATTGCGTTTGAATGCGTTTGAATTTTTGTTCTCGAAAATTACCAGACATTTTCGTGTTGATATTTATTATCTGTGTTCATAAACGACAACCCATTATTACTAATTTTTTCATTAATTTAAATTTGTAAGGAATAATATTATAACATTAAACTTTTAAAATGATCTGTCTATCTATACATTCCCTTTTAGGCAATTTTATATTATTGGTAATATTGTAAAATAATTTTATAAGCGTACAAATAAATCCCGCAAGAACAGGAACAAAATATGGATAATCCATTTTTATACAGTTTTGACATTCACAGGTTTTGACGTTACAGGTTTAGCGTTGACAAGTTTAACGATCGATTTTGCTGGAAATTGCTCATTTACTGGTTTTGGCAGTAAAAAGTAAGAGATTATTTATTGAAGTAAACAGAAATAGACCTAGTAAAATTTATACTAACACAGATCATACGAGCATTGTTCTTTGTTGAAGGATCTAAAAGAGATATTGATCTGGACGATCTGAAGAAAATTTACGATTAACTAGATGAATTTGAGTCCGATTTCGAGGTCCATAGTGTCAATGATGCCAATAATTGTGAGCCAAACATGGCTGAAGATGGCTCCAATGAAGAAAGTTGACCGACAAGGAAGAAGATTCTCGACTTTCTACTAGCAAAAATATATCTCTCATAGGCTTAAAATGGAACAATGCTTGACATTTTTTCGAGCTGGTGGTATTAGTGACGTTCCTAGTGTGCTTGGTTATTTCAGTAGATAATTTAATAAAAACTTTTTTTTAAAAAACAATTTTTTGGTAAGCATGCGGTCTTGAGAAGCTTTAAGTTCCTAGGAATACACCTTCAGTGGACTATAAAATATCGATAATTAAAGCAGATGTAATGAATCAAAACAGATTTTACAAACTGTCTACTAATTTTCATTTATCGGTAATTTGAAAGATATAAAAAATAAAATTTCCTTTGGAAAATTCAATCAATGATAGACCAAGTAAAGGAAAGGTGTCTAGAACTGGGGCTAATTATTGGTTCGGGATGGCAGTGTTTTATAGTGTTTATAGTAATTGACATCCATTTTCCCCAGCATACCTTCTAAAGGAAGTTATTTATTTAAGGAATAAAGAAATGGTAGAATAAAATTCTGCGAAGCAAAACAAGA
This sequence comes from Hermaeophaga mercurialis, assembly GCA_951812935.1. Taxonomy (NCBI): domain Eukaryota; kingdom Metazoa; phylum Arthropoda; class Insecta; order Coleoptera; family Chrysomelidae; genus Hermaeophaga; species Hermaeophaga mercurialis. The sequence goes on from OX638366.1 coordinate 14,316,218, forward strand.
ATAATATATTTCTGACTTGTAAATAAACGAAAATCAAAAACGTAAAGAATTAAAACTACAACTAAGACGGGAACAGAGCAAATGTTTAGTGAAGAATCACACAGTAATATTAAAGAACATTTTTGTATTGACGATTTAGGCATTATGTTCCTTCCAGACGCACCTAAAGCGCACTCTAAGAATAAGTTATTTATATATGTGTACCATTGTCAATTTGTAATTTTTATATCGTACCCTCATCTGACCACTAATTTCCTTTAACATGGTAGCAAAGCGTCATTCGAGCAGTTCTTGAGAAATCGATCAATGAACAGTCACCAGGTCTAAAAATTAAAATCGTTGCGCTTCAAGGAAATAACAACTGGTCAACTTGGAAGTACAAAGTAACTGTGCTGCTGAGAGGAACACCAGGGTAGAAGGGAATATCCAGAAGCTTACTCATCGAGGAGAGAAACGACATTGAGAAATATGGAAGTGAATTAGAAAAATGTCCTTGCTCCTATTATTGACTACGAATATGTGGGATGAAACATTACAGAACCCCAAAAATGTCGCATATTTTAAAATAGAGGCAAGACGCAAAGTTGTATTTTTCTACCATTTTCTTCTACTGTTTTTGGACAATTAAGGTACTCTGAAATATTGCGTAATTAGGTAAGAAACGTTTAAACAAATTGGGCGAAACAGGGTCGGAGTGAAGGGAATATGGTTCTAACAGTAGAAAGTAAAAGGTGGTTTAAAGTTATTAGATTTGCGTTTTGTCTCAAATTGTGCCAAAATAGTGCACATAAAAATTCGATTTAGGAGATGTATTGGCCCGAAAGTTCCACGAATCTAAATGGTACGCGTAACAAATATAGTATACAAACCCGTACAGCCACTTCCCTATCCTTTTAGCCTATAATAGATTAATATTAGGATAGAAATCCTGGTTTTCATTTCATTAATAAGTATCTGAAATTATTATACAACACAACTTGAAGCAGTTTCTTTTACCAATCACATTTTGAAAATCAAGTTAAGGAAAACGTGGTAGCAGTAGTAATGGATGTGAGGATGTCGCTTTGCAATTAGGTCTGTTCAAACCCAGTCTCTCCTCTTCCCATTCCCATTTTCCCTGTCAGATCTTTAGCGGTCTGGTCCTCAGCTATTTCAAATAGAGCCAGATGCCTGGAGTCTATAGTGATACCAACGATAAATTGCATTGCTGTTGGTCCATGGATTTATCTAGACTGGTTAGTATTAACAATTGTTTAGCCAATTCCTTTCCATCACCTACTGAGCAACTTTTGGGCCGCTCATTGAGTGATGTCGAGGTTTGCTAGCTCCTGGATCTGTTTATTATCTTTAATTCTTCTTTGACTCGTTACCAAGGTCTCCTGAAATATCAGGTCTATCAGTATTCCTGCTGTCACTTCTGTCCAAGAATGATCCGTATAATATTGACTAATCAGTCGCTGCTCCTGCTCCTCCTGTCATTATTTGGTTTCTTGACTGCCTTTCTTTGACGGTTAGGAGAGGAAGTTCATTCTCCATCATCTTGCAATATGCTAATCTTCCCCTTTTCACTTAGAATTCAGAAAAAATCGGGATAAGGAAAAAGGGGGATGTATGTGGATAAAAACCTAGAAAAAATGAAAACCCTATTTGAATGTATTAACATACTTACAATAAATACAACAGCAAATGGAATTGCCATAAACAAGGATTGATTTGATACGTGCAACCTATTTAACATATAACTAATTATCCAATTTGTCATATTGATCACTTCCACAAAGTTTAAAAGGAAAATTACCAACATCATACATCCAAAAATCGAATTAAAATGTTCCGATATTAGATATAAATATTGATAAGTACATGTTATATCATCCATGTAAACAGACGGCACATGCTGTTTGAATCGATTATCTATTTTTTGAGTCAATAAATCGATTTTCGTTGTTAGTATATTCGATACATCTACTATCGAAAAAACTATGATTATTGATTGGTACATGATCCATAACCACAGAATAGAAGGAATAATATGCATATTTTCAAAAGATTCTTCATAATAAAAAATTATTGTGTAACATATTTGCAAAAGAAGTACAATAGTTGCAATGATATGTCGTTTCTTTAATTTCCGGCATGTGCTATTACCAATTTTCACAAAATATTTGTCAACTTTTTTCCAATTACTTTTGTTTCTAATCATTTGTAACAAGTTTATAAAATTACCGATGGGGTAAAAAATACAATTAAGACAATCAAGGGCTAATTCCAGTTTGAAATATGTTAATTCCAAGACATTCATAAGGACAACTAGAGTAGCAATTGAACATATTATATTTAAACTCAGTAGGACCAATACATAAACCCAGTAAACATAATTTTTGACCACCCATATTGGGAAAAGTCCCAAAAAACCGCCAATTTTGAAATAGAGGCTGGACACAAAGCTGGATTTTTCTTCCATTTGGTTCTGTTAGTTTTAAGCGATTAGATAGGCTATAAAATGATATAATGAAGTTCTTGGGAAGTAAAATAAATAAACAACTTTCTATTTACTAATGGATGTTATTTTTGTATAACACTTTCATAGAAAGCATCCAAAAACATTAAGGAAAATGAATTATATTGTTGTAATCGTTTATATTAATTAGGTTGGGGTGGAATTTGATCCAACATTAGAATCTCAATTAAAATCGCCTGTTAAAAATTGTAGTTGGTTAATCCTACACATAAACTCGGCTGTAATAAAGAACTGACGGACTAGATTAATTGAGTGTTAATAGTTAGGTTAGGCTAAAAAATAAAGAGAAAGGTAATAGTAAAAAATTAGGTTAGAGAGATGAAACCTTCAAGCAATAAATTAAGAAGGCGAAAAAATGAAATAAACTGAAGAAGCAAGACAGAATGCAAGAATTAATTGCCTATTTACAGAGGAGAAAAGAAAATATGCAAAGGAGAAAATAAAAGAATTTGGAAAATTATGTAAAAGTTAAAAAAGAAGAGAGCTAGAGAGGAAAATAGTAGAAATAGAAAAAAATTATTAAAAAATAGACTATAGATTTTTTATCAAGATATCAATGAGAACAGAAAATATTAGCCATAAAGCACTTATTGTTAAAACAAAACACTGAAACTTGTAATAAACGAATAAGAGAACTTAAACCAATAAGCAAGTTATTTTGAAAGCTTACTGAATAGACTAGAAATAGATAACAACAAAAACGAAGAAGATTCTGATGATAGAGAAGACGATGAGTTAGAAGAACAAAATTTAGGAAAAGGTAGAGAAGTAATTAACCAGTGGTGCAATGTTGGAAATAAAAGAAAATTCCATATGATGTGTACTTATGGAACACTCTGTATATTTCGAATTGATTTTAAAATGTGAATCTTGACTGTATTTAAAACTTTCTTTTGTATCTCTCAAAACAATCGAGGTATCATATTCCAGCGTATAATTTGATCACCCTGTATATGATTAAATTTTTACTTTTATTCAGGTTTCACTTATCAGTACTAAAATTTATGTTCTACAGAGTTTTCAATTGAATTGCATATTTGCAGTTAAAGATAATGTTTTTTTTTTCTAAATAATTACTGTAAATAGGATATTGTAAATTAAAGAAGTAATAATAAATTAATTAGAATTAATTTATTTTAAATTTATTATTTACAATTAAAGATGAATGTTTTTTTTCTAAATATTTATTGTAAATATTTTGTAAATTAACGAAATAAAAATAAATAATATAAGTACAATTTTTTAATTATTTTGTTAAATATATATGTATAAATCAAATATTAAAAATTTCAAAAAATGGAGGTAAAAAATTTATTGACTGAACCTAATTAGGTTTAATTTACTTTAAACTGAATATTGATAATTACAAATAAATGCTTATTTTCTAAACAATTGCTGTAACTGTTCATGGAATTTTTGAATTTCTAAACACAGTAACCGAATGCTAACAAACTAGATACGTTAAAATTTAATAGTTAAAAACTTTTGAGCACATACACATAAATTACACTGTATATTAGCAAAAAAGATTAACAGAAACTTTTTAATATAATGTTCCCCCTTAATTTACGTTATTTTTGATAAAAATAAATAAATAAAATATCTCCCATGTACTCCTTTAGTTATCAAATACTTACAATCAGCATAATCGTCATTGGTATTATAGCATGTACCAAATGGTATTCAAAATTCGCAGGCAAAAAACAATAATTCATCAACCAATTACACATGGTGAGAGTTTCGATAAACGTCGTTAAAAAAAACATCAACATCAAGCTGCCAAAAATGTTGTTAAATTGACGTATTAATATATACACATTTTTGTAAATATACATGACGTCGCTATATTTTCGTGAAATTAACATTCGCGATAATAAATAATCGGAATGCATCCAGTAAATTAGATCGTAGACGTGCTCTAATTTTTTCGAAATTGTTGTAAAGAATTCTATTATAAAAAATACGACAATTGTGAACTGGCACTTATTTATAATCCACTGTGTAAGGCAAAGAACGATTAAAAAGTTATCAATTTTTACATAAAAAATTGATAAATAAATATACGTTACGGTTACAATAAACAGTCCAACTAATTTTACTGCAGTTACATTTTTGTTTAATTTCCCAACGATTATTTTGCTGTCAATATTCAACAAACATTTGAAAATATTTGCCCAATGTTTCTTATTCTTGGCCAATTGGAATAAAACCACAAAATTGCTACTACAGTAAACAATATTTCTTAAAATTGTTAGTACAAGTTGACTTAATTTACTTTCAGTGATGGGCTTATTATTTAAAAATAAAAATAGGGCACATCCACACGAAGCGTATACGAAACAAAATATAGGTAAGGTAAGCCAAAATACGTATTTTCTCTTTATCCATACTGGAAAAATTCCCAAAAAAACACCGATTTTAAAATGAACCTTTAAAATAAAAGGGAGGCTTTCACAATCCGACCTGAACATGTCGAACAACCAAAAAGCAAATAAGTAAAATTCAATTTACTAATGGACTTAATATCTAAATAAAGTTTAATAAATGTAAGAAAAACGGTATTACTAGACATCGTTAACTGGCAATTCTATTTATTGTTTATCACAAAATAATTTATCTATTAGTATACAAACATAAACTAATGACATCGTCTAATATTTTTTCTTTACCATCGTTTTGAAAAATGTCACAGGGTCATTTTAAATGTAATCAACAAACACCTTAAGCAGATATGACTATTAAAGAAACGCTGAATAATGTTTTAAGGTTAAATAATCATGCTGATTTTAAAATTGAAATTAGTTTTCTTCTATCACGTCAAGTTTTTTCTCTACCCCTTATGAGAACCAGATGTGAACGAAGAGATTACACGACAAATTTCCAATTGGTGAGAACCCAGAGGTCACTCAAATAATTGTTACGTTTATACAGTATGTCCCCCTAAGTTGGAATCATATGGAAAACTTTTTTATTTTTATTTTAAGAAAAAAAGTTATTCTTCATATAAAGTTCTGCATTATCTAAAACCTAGAATACAGTCATCAAATATCAAATTTTTTCAGTGGTATACGAGGTTTGTCAAAAAATATGAGTATTACTCAAGAGTAAAGTACCTTTAAATTTGACAATATCGAAAAATGTTACTAAAAAAAGTTGATCAGAATTAAAAATTACGTTTAAATATGCAAGACGTTTTGGGGGTTACCAAATGGTATCGGAGATTTTTCTTAATTTTTTGGTTGAAAAATAAAATTAACTTAACTAATCTAGAAAAGCATCCCAAAAATTGAATTGAGTTTTGCAAATACAGATCACTGAAAAATATGGCTACAGGGCCGTACTTAGTACATAATCATTCAATATATTTCAAATGTTTCGAACATCCTGTATAAGGATATTTGGAATCTATGCACTTACTAGACATTTGTAGATAACAAGAGCAGAATACAAGAAATAAATGTCTGCTTCCAAACGCTATAAAAATGGTTATTTTATATACCACGTCGTAGGGTGGAAATAAGTATTAATAGAAATACGCCAAATTGATAAAACACCCATTAAATATCTGCAGTTAAATTCAAACCCTTTCCCAATGAAACTCTCGGTATTACCTCTAAAAAATAGCGAATCTAATTTTAATAGTATCTAAACTAGATCCTCTCTTTACATACTGTGAATAAAAATCTAATTGTTGGAGATTTTATTAGGAAATAATGATTGATTCTTTAAGGACGAAAAAAGGAAAAAGACGTTCTAGGATAAAAAATTTGGTAATTTTGTATGGATCCCTTAAGTAACTCCCAATACTTCAAAAACGCCCAGTATATCCATATAATACTTATAACTAGCAGAGTTAGTGCCGGTACCATACCATGTATCAGAAAAAGTACAAAATGCTCAGGTAAATCACAAGAACAAACCAACCAGTTACACACAATGATAAATTCGCTAAATATCATTAGAAAAAACACAAACATCAAAAAGCCAAAAATTTTGTTAAACTTCCAAGTCAAAATATACAAATTTTCGTAAACAAATTTGGCTTCTTCATTTTTTTGGAAAATTAACTGTCTGGATAATGAATAATCGGAATTCATGCTGTAGATTTGATCGTAGACATACTGTAACTTATTGGAAATGTTTGTTGATAATTCTGACATAAAAAAACCGGTAATTATAAATTGGCATTTAGTTTTAATCCACTGCGTAGAACATAATAGAATTATAAAAGTATAATTAAATGTCATAACTGAGAAATAAATGCACAGTATAACTGTAATGAATAATCCAACCAGTTTTGCTGTAGCCTCCTTTTTATTTAATTTTTCAACATTGATTTTGCTGTCAATATTCGTAAGACATTCGAAAAATGTTTTCCAACTTTCTCTGCTGGCAACCATTTGGTACAAAAACACAAAATTAGTAATAAAAAAAACTAGTATATCTTAAATATGGAACAAGTGAATAAATATGTTCCTCTTGAAAGGGATGGTACAAGGTTAAAAATATATAAAAAGCAAAACCAAACGATAGGTATAAAACTGAATTGAACATGGTAGAAAACCAAAATACGTATTTTCTGTTCATCCATATTGGAAAAATTCCTAAAATACCACCGATTTTGAAATAAAGATTTAAAATAAATGGTAGTGTGTTCATGTTGAACATCTTGAATAACTCGAAGAATTGAAATATAATAGTGTTTGATAGAAATAACAATATTATGATTGGTCATTTAGTTTTAATTTATTTAATGATTTGGATGTCATTAGATTGTTTGTATTTTTATTGTAACTATGTTTACTATATTTTAACAATTAGAAGATTAAGAAATATATATTCTGTGATGTTTTCTTTTGATATCAATAAATTTGGTCATTTTTTCAAAAATATTTGGTATTAGAAGCTAGTTTTAATTTTAAAGGAAATCAATGTTAATTTTGGTGGTTAGTGAATTTAATGAAAAAAAATTTTACGATTTTATTGGTTGAGAGATTTTATCAATTGTTTTGAAAAAAGGGACAAAGCCATGACAAAAAACAAAAGCCAAACCTTTTCAAAGGTTCGGCAATATCAAGGAATAAAGTAGATAAACATGAAATCACATTTTATTTCAATATGACTAAAGTAACCTTGAGGATTATTATTTCCGGAGGAGTGCGTTATTTTTGAGATATTAATCAACATTTCGACATTTGTCAAAAGCGACATCTTCAGGAGGTGAGATGTTCATAGTAACACATCTGATCTGTTTTTCTCCTCTGGTTTCGTTTAGCAGTTGAGTTACTACGCACATCTCACCTCCTTAAAAAGCCACTTATGACAGACGGAAAAAACTGAAATTGCCAATTCATAAATCATTTAAAAATCGGTAAAAACGGCCATGACTAAATTAGCCAATAGTCTCTTTAACTATTGACAAATTACTATGAATTATCGTAGGCTTAAAAAAAGAGACCAAAATGAACAAATTATAAAAAAATATTTTAAAACTGTAAAAACCCTATCGAACTGATCAAAAATAATTAATATTATTTAAAGAATCACTAAAATTGGTAAACTATTTAATAGTTTACAGAAACGGGAATCAGTTTCATAAAAAATGTGTAAAATTAAGTAAAAACCAACTGAAAATCGTTAAGCTTGATTAATAATTATTAAAAGCAAAAATTGATCAAATATTGCTGAATAACCAAAAATTAGTAGTTGCTTTAAAAAAATATGGTAAAATCACGTAAATTTTTTAGAAGCTAAATAATTGCGGCTATGAAATTTCGTAATGGTGCTAAACTCGTAAAAAATTATTATTAACTTAAAATGGTTTATTAAAATTAGTTTAAATTCATAAAACAGTTTAGCCAATTACCATATTACTAAAAAACTTCCATTGCTTTATATAGAAAGTTGCTATATTTTGTTTTACTGACTCAAAATATATACAGAGTATCCGCGAAAATAATGCATGTTTTTAAATGGTAAATAGAACGTGTCATTTGGAACAAAATATTTTAATAAAATGTTTTTCTAACATCATTAGTTTATCCAAAAATTCACTTTAAACATTTATTCGAAAATTGATTCGTGGAAACACCTCACACTTTTAATAAAAATATGTGTCGTGAAACCAAGGAATATCCACCTGATGAATCATAAGATTGTGTTAGTTTGGTAAATTAGCTTCAATAATTGTTCAATAAGTGTTTTACTTAAAAAAAGTAGTGGTAAAAATCGTTCGTATCGTGTAATAATTTCCGAGGAAATCTTTTTCATTCTTCTACAATCCCTATAATCGACCATTCTAAGTAACTAGATGTACTAAAATAGAAATTGATTTTTAGAACGTTTAAAAAATACTGTTGTTTATCAGCATTGAACTTCAGCTATCCAAGTGTAGCGATGTTGCCAATTTTAGTTACTTTTCGGTAAATAATACTAATATTTATTTTCTTAAAAACGGCTGACTTTAGAAAAATATTATATAAGGTATTTATATTTTGCATACGTTATTATACGTCATCCAAAAATATGTACATTATTTTCGTATAATAAATAATATAAGGAAAAATTTACAATGCACAATATTTCAAAAAGATAAAGTTTGAGGATTTTTAAGGATTATAAACTATATACAAAAATTATGACTTACACAGTATATAATAAGTAGGAACATCTCCTGCGTAACCAATAAGTTATCTGTATTATTATTTCTTAAAATACTCCGGGACATCCAATTTGAAAAGAAAAGTATTTCCATGTAATAGACAGGAACGTAGGCGAACATTAGAATGCCAAAAATTTCATTGAACTCTACAGATAATACATAAACATTTTTAAAAATAAATTTAATCCCTTCGACTTGATTTTTAACGAACTCTCTCGGGGTTTCATAGACTGTGAATAACTCCTGAAGTTGGTCAAAAATGAACTGAATATAACTTGTGGTGATTTTTAATATTTCTACTACAGTAGACAATGTGACAATCGCTTGGATTATATTCAAATTCCATTGAATGAGACATATCAAAACCCCTAGTTCTGTATAATCAAAGTATCTAGTTAAATTCCATATATTAAAAATAGTTACAAAAGTAAAAAAGCACAGATGTACAATTATTTTTGTTGTAGACATTTTGTTGATAGGAATTTTACTTTCTACGTTGCGTATACTTTCCAAAAATTTTTCCCATCGCTTCCTGTTTGCATAAATCCCAAAAAAATACGAAAAATTGCACATCATATAAGCAACTGAATCCGCAAGATATAGAAAAGAATTCAAATCTGGGGAATGTCCTATTTCATATTGTATTTTGTACAAATAATAACCGAAAGTAATGTAAGTAACACTTAAAAAAACCATTTGTAAAAATAATAATTTTCCTTCTACTTTTATTGGAAAAATCCCTACAAAAGTACCGATTTTGAAATATATTCTTAGCAAACCATTGTTGAACATGTTGAGAATACTAGTTTGAAGCAATAACTGTTAATCAAGTAATGGGGTTTTATTCAATAACCTATTTAGTGAATATTTACTTGGAAAGTAAATTATAAGTGTTTTCGAATTATTCATTTAATTATTATATAGTAGAGTTTTGTCATGTTTAATAAATGGCTTAGGGTTATAAGTTCAGTGATCGAGAACCTTTTGAATTCTGATACTGTATAATATATAATATACAGAGTGGACCAAAATTTTAGAAACGGCCAATTACCTCGTAAATTGCTAGTCGGAATTATACAAAATTTGGGATACGGAGATTCCAGATTTGACATTTGTAATGTTGCTAGATTTGCCGTTTCCCTGGTAATATTAGTCACCGTGGTTTTTAAAAACATCACCCCGTATATTCAGATACTTGAAAAATTCAGTTTACAAAACTAAACCAGCAAGTCTTGCAGAGCTAAGACAACGAATTATAAATGAATCTCGATAAATTTCTAGACAATCATCGAGAAAAGTGCTGTCAACACATAAATGGAGCACATTTTGAACACTTGATTTTAAAAATATTGTAATCTTTCAATTATTACTTTTTAATGAAGTTAAAAACAGTTTGTATTAAAAAATTTATTGAGACAATTAGGCGTTGCCAGACTTCTGTTTTATTTATTTAATACCTTCTAGACTACATAAAATTATAAGTGTTACATATGGTTGAACTCGTATTGAAGAGAAGATTCCAAAAATGACTGAATATACAGGGTGATGTATTTAAAACACCAAAGTGACTAATAATATCTGAGAAACGGCAAATCTAGCAACTTTTGGTCCTCTGTATTTTGCAACTATTTTATTATTATTTTAATTTTTGTTTTTAATTCTAATTACTATATTGTGTAAAAATAAAATACTGCACATAAGGTTCATGTAAATTTGTTAATGAAAAGAACAAAAATTGAAAAAACAAATATTGGCCGCCAGAAATATAAATAATAAACAAATAAAAATTTGTCATGCATATAAATAACTAAATTAACTTCAACATAAACTTTTAAACTATAAACAAACGACATTACTATAAAGAAAATAAAAATAAAAAATCAAAATTAACTAATAGAGAAATGCAACTAAACTTTGGCTACACACTTTAAGAAGAAAAAAGCATTTACAAATTCTATAATTTTCTCTAAATCACATTTCAGTTCTTCTTGTTATTATGAAAATTATTTTCTGATTTCCAAAAACAATTTTGAAAAAATTTCGGTGATCTTTTCTCACTAAGGTTGAACATTCACTACACATTATTATTAATTGTACCAATTAACTATTTTATTATTATTCAAATTTACTGCTCTCTTCTTTGATCAATGTTTAGGTAATGTATGGTATATTACATATAATAAGGAAGTAGGCATTAAAAAAATCTGTGCGACATGCACCAAGTGCAAAAAAATTCGCAAATTCGCAGAGAGCGTGTCAAAAACTTGCACGTCCTTTTATAACTTTTTGGGATTTACAGCCAACTGTACACAATATTTTTTAAATAAGAGATAGATTTTGATAATTTTCTAAAAATAACTCAAATTCGAATGCATTAAATATAATTTTAAAACATATTTTTTATTGAAATATTTATGTAATTATATTATACCACTTTTTCACTCAAGTCTAGGCCAATCAATTAGCTTTTTTATATATGAAATGGTAGGAAACCTAGAAATTAGTGACTTTCTTTCTTCGATAACAGATTCATATTTGATGCACTTCAAGTCCAAATGCTATCTTAAAAATTACAAGTTTCACCTCTAAATCCTTTAATTCTGTAACTGTAGTCGACGCCACAGCACGCCTCTTACTAATTTATTATGGGCGTAATACTTTATGCCGAGTGGGAACATGTGAAATCTTGCGATAGAATTGATTGACGAATATTAAGCATGGAGGATTTTTCCGCCGCCAGCCATACTGTATTAATAAAAAAAAATCGCACACGAGATTTCATATATTTTTAGCCCTTCAACATTGATTCCGGAGGACACCCTGTATACACTTATCATGGGTTAGGTTAGGCAATTAAAAATTAGTTACTTTTCTTTATCTTTACATTTAATGAAAGTAAATGAAATTAAATAAAGGAACTAAACGATTACTAAACCTCATCGAGTTCATTAATAATCAGATTTACTACTATGAACTGACTAATTTAGAAAATACTGACCAAGGTATAACTTATTAAAAAAAATTCTAATCTAAAGGCAATGGGAATGGGGTTGAAAAAATTTATAGAGTTAAAATTCTGGGTAGAAAGGTCTTTAAAGAGGAAAACCCTTAAAAACCTTTTACTTCTTCCAGTTTTTTCAGGCGACCATCTTTTATATAAATTACAACAATAAATCAATGGGTTCCTTCCTGTTTGAGCTGGTAATTTCTATATTCAAGTAATAAAATAGTTATCAAGGAAAATCTCAACATCTGTTTGGCACTTCATATATTTTCCAATAAGATCTATTGTATTTAAGAATCCATATCCAGATCCTTTTTTATTTTAATGGTCTATTATAGACTTCTAAATTCATTAAATCTTTCGTTAACTGTGAAAATAACAAATTTACTATATTTTGGTATATAAGTATGACTCCATTACACCCGTAGTAGCCTTCTGGAAAAATTTTTCATGAAAACTAAGATTATTTTCAAAATATATATATATATATATATATATATTCATAACATAAAGTTGAAACTTAGCCAAAACCTTGTATTTCTTATATTTTTAAGTTTAGTTAATGTTCAACGTTCATCATATGAACAGTGATATCAGTAAAAAACATCAAGAGTTTCTTTCCTTTTTTCTTTATATTGTTATTTACAAAGCTTATTTTAACTCATTTGTTTTAATTTATAGTAGTTGATGGATGTCCTTGTACCATCACTTTTATTAGTCACGTTTGTTTTTATATGACATGTGATTTCTTCCTTTGTGAGGGATACAACTGCTTTTCTGTGCGGGGTACAACTGAGAATAAAATAAAAGGTAACAAAATTTTCTACATTTTTGAGTGCTTAAGTTTTTTCCTATTTCAAATCGCTTATAATATATTGCTGTCAAAAATCACTACTTTTCCAATAAAATATTCTGGCTTACATTTTTCGTTAAAATTGTATCTCCTGCATTACAGCTCTTAATTTTGCAGAACAATCCATACAAAAGAAGTTGTAAAATTGTTATCGTCAATCGATCAAAAATTATATCCCTATGTGAGTTTGAGAACAGTAGAAAAGAGTGTATTCTCCCTCTAGCCGACCAATTCTTTATCAAGTTCGTTGCCAACATCAACTTATCTTTCTGCCATCAACTAAAAGAAAATAAAGCAGAATTCCTTCCAGTTAACACCAGGTTCATCTGTGATTGGGGAGTAAGGTAGCTCCTTAACTAAACTAGAACAAGAAACTTTCTTGGTGCCACCCCTACAACCTGATCGACTTCTAAGTCGGATGATTCTTAGTTTTTTAAATTTTAAAGACTCTTCTTAACAAAAGCTCTAAAATTAAAATTACCTCGCCAGAATAAATAATTTAAAAAATTCAGTATTTCATTATGTAAATTGCGTAACCTAAACCTTAAATGTGTGTTCCAGAGTTAGAACTGAAATCCTGTCAACACCTGAAGTATCAGTTTTCTTTATTAATGCAGTATGATTATTTACTAAGCTTCTATGCTTCATATTCGACAATAAATTTTATCACAAAACCTCACATGCTCCCGCTCGGCATAAAAGATTATAAGACATTTTTAAGTTCCAAAATGAGCAACCCGTCAATAAATTAATAAGTGTCGCGACTACGACGGAAATACAGTATTTGGAAATTTTGTTGAATTTGATACAAAAACACAAAATTAGTAATAAAAAAACCAGTATATCTTAAATATGGTACAAGTGAATAAATATGTTCCTCTTGAAAGGAATGGTACAAGGTTAAAAATATATAAAAAGCAAAACCAAATGATAGGTATAAAACTGAATTGAATATGGTAGAAAACCAAAATACGTATTTTCTGTTCATCCATATTGGGAAAATTCCTAAAATACCACCGATTTTGAAATGAATATTTAAAATAAATGGTAGTTTGTTCATGTTGAACATCTTGAATAATGAAAAATAAAATCTTGAAGAATTTAAATATTAATAGTGTTTGATAGAAATAACAATTTTATGATTGGTCATTTAGTTTTAATTTATTTAATGATTTGGATGTCATTAGATTGTTTGTATTTTTATTGTAACTATATTTTAACAATTAATTAGAAGATTAAGAAATATATATCCTGTGATGTTTTCTTTGGATATCAATAAATTTGGTCATTTTTTCAAAAATATTTGGTATTAGAAGCTAGTTTTAATTTTAAAGGAAATCAATGTTAATTTTGGTGGTTAGTGAATTTGGTGAAAAAACATTTTACGATTTTATTGGTTGAGAGATTTTATCAATTGTTTTGAAAAAAGGGACAAAGCCATTACAAAAAATAAAAGAAGTGGGTTATTAAGTAGAATTTTGATGCCAGGAAAAAAGTCAGAAAAATTAATTGTGAGAAGTTTAAAAAATAATTACAAGTTTGTAATATACAAATACGAAATTTAGGTAACAGAGTAGTTATAATACAGGGTGTGTAAAGTATGTGAAAAAATTTATAATATAAAATTTTAAATTATAATAGAATATGAAAAGAAGAAAAGGATATAAAAGGGGTGAAAAAGACAGTTATGGTCGTAGCAAATAAAGAAGAAGTAAACAAAAAGGTAGAATTATTAAATCAGATAATAAAGAAAATCAAAGAAATGAATAAGGAATTGAAAGAAATAGAAAGGGTCATCTATAAATTTGAGAGCAGAGTTAAACGAAAATGTTAAGGAGAAATTGGAAGTGCAAAATAAAAAAAAATTAAAGACAAATGAAGGAAAATTAAGAGAATTTTAACACTGCTATAAATAAAAGAGATGAAAAATTAAAATGATAACTAAAACCAAAGTGAATAAAGAAAAATGCAGAAAATTAACCAAAGAAGAAATAGAAGAGAACTAAATACAAATATTAAATGACAAGTAGTTTTGAGAAGCTGTTAATTAAAAAGACACTCTAAGACAAAAACGGATCAAAAACCTGCCAAAAAACCAATGAATTTGAAAAATAATTTTAAAATTCAGATTATAGAAATAAACTTACAGTTAAATCAAGTGAATATAGAATTGAAAAATGAAAAAAATACTTTAAAAAACCCATATTGTAAAAGAGTTTTAAAAAGAAGGAAGAAAATTAGGAAACAATATGTGTATTAAATTGTTATTCCCATTTAGGGATGATAGGACGGTGATTCAAATATAAACGGTAATTTTGTTATAATTCATGTATTGTTTGATAATATATACAAAAAAATTCAGTTTTTTTCTACATAGCCTCCTTCACCGTCTACACACTTTTGCCAACGATGTGGAAGTTTGAACATTCCTTGTTCAAAGAAAGTTTTCGGGCGCGTCGTCAACCAATTGACCACGTGCTCTTCAACTTCTTCGTTGCATTGAAATCTTTACCCTCCGAGCGATTCTTTCATGGCCCCAAACAAAAAATAATCGCAGGTGGACAAATCTGGACTGTACGTAGAGTGTTCCATGGTTTCCCATTGCATTTTCTCCAATTGCTCTCTAGTCTCTAGCGTTGTCATGGAGAAGAAAGACGTCTTGGATGGGAACTGGCAATAGTAGGCTGCATTTACTATTCGTCGATCGTGGAGGAAATCGATGAGTAAATCTTGTCCTTTATTGGACAGGCTTCATCTTTTTTTCCTTACTCTTTACTCGCCATTTTTGACTCCGGAGTGTAGTAATGGGCCCATGTCTTATCACATGTCACGATCAGCCTAAAAAAATTCTCTTCATCTTGCCGGAATCGATTCAGATGTCTCTCACATATCTCCAACCTGACTTGTTTTTGATTTTCGGTTAACAACCTTGGAACCTACCGAGCACTAATTTTCGTGAAGCCAAGTTATTTAGTGATGATGGAATGAGCACTTCCAATGCATATACCCACTTATGAGGTGATTTGCTCAACAGTCAAACGCGATCGCCTTCGATACAGTGTTGCTTCCCCAAACTGTGCCTTAGAGCTCAACCCCTTACCCTACCACCTTTCCCGGAAATACCTACAAAGTACAACTGCAAAATTAACGTTTATATTTGAATCACCTTCAAATGAGATTATGAATGAGAAATCCATCCAGATACAAAAGTAAACATTAAGCGGAAAACCTAGTTAGTTTAAGTTGCTCATTGGTTAACAATGACTAAATTGTAATTATAGCTAAATACACTGCAAAGAGTATTTCTTAAAAAAATCTAAAGTTCAAACATCAGTAAAAACTTACACTGTATATAGCTAGCAAAATAACCTCTTGAATAATTAATTCATCTGCATTCTTTGACAATATAATATTCGTCACCCAATTTGCAAAGTAAAATACTTCCGTATAATAGACGGGGACGTAGGCGAACATTGAGAAACCAAAAATTGTGTTGAACTCCTCGAAAACAAAACGCACATTCTTATAAATAAGTTTAATATCTTCGACTCGACTTTCAATTAAAGTTCTCGGTAAATGATAGATATCAAACAGCCCTTGCAGTTGGTCAAAAATGAACTCAATGTAAAACGTTATCATTTTGGAAACTTCTGCTACAGTAAGTGCCATAGTAACTGTTTGGAATCTAGTTAAATTCCATTGAACGTCGATTATTACGTCACTTAAGTTATTTAAATTTAAATGTAAATCGTATAAACTAGAAACAGCTAGAAAAATTAAAAGACATACACATATAATTATTTTTTTTGTAGATGTTTTTTTAATCGGAATTTTGCTTTCTAGGTTTCGAAGTATTTTCGAAACTATTTCCCATCGTTTTCTGTTGGTATAAACAGCGTATAAATGCAAAGAATTACACAGTATATAAGCGCAAACATTAATGAGAAATATAGTATCATTCAAATCAGACGAATATACTTTTTCGACTATCACTTCATAAGAAACACAACCCCAAATAATAAAAGTCGCAGTAAATATAACCATTTGTAAGATTAATAATTTTCCATTTTCTCTTATTGGAAAAATCCCTATAAATGTGCCGATTTTGAGGCAAACATTTAGTAAACCGTTGTTGTTGAACATCTCGAAAAATATGCGTTTAAAACTAAACGTACTCATCAAGTAATTAGTTTTGTTTATTAAATATTCAATTTATTGTGTTTACAAATGGATTAAGTAAATTATAACTATTATTTATCGATTAAAAATAATAATATACCGTGTTGTCAAGTTTAATATGCACCATTGGAGGACATTGGTATATTTCTCACTTATCAATATCCAGGAATTAATTAAAAAGAATTCTAGAAATTTTCATATATCAAGCAAATACAAATTTATCAACTGGATTAAAACAAGAAATAGAAAAAATCTATACAGGTCACAAAAAACAGAAGCAGCTATTTTCCATATCACAAAAATTATTCGAGTCCCCACAAAAGGTGAAAAAAAATAGAAGACGAAGATGAGTAGGTTCACTGAAAATGTTACGGAGAATTTTCTTCTCTAAGGGAGGAGATGTAAAAAAGAATATTTCTCAAATTTTTAATTTTACCGCGTAACTTAAATGGCAAATAGCCTTGCGCTATGCGCGAAAAGACGAAGGTGAGTTGAGTATATTGTGTTACCCCCTACAACCCATCATTAGACTAAATGAAGATTCTTCTTCAGAATTTGAGTACGAAGATTTATAAAGTATATTTTTATTTAGATAAGCAAAAAACTAGTTTTTTAGTATATACAGGGTGATCAACTTATATTCCGAAGTTTGATATCTCCGTTATCTTGAGAAATAGGAAAAAATATTTTAAATAAAAGTTACAGATAGGGTCAAGCTTCACATTTAAAATGATTTCGTAATGTAAGGTCACAGCATATCAAAATTACGTTTTTTTTTAATATTTATGTATTTTAACTGGAATTTCAAATTCGCTCATTTTTCCTATACATAACTTTGATATGCTGTGATCCTATGAGACACAATGTATACTACAAAATAATTTTAAAATGTGTCTATAACTTTTATTTAAAATATTCTTTCCTATTTCTCAAGATAACGGAGATATCATATATAACTTCGGAATATAAGTTTTCTTTTATTGGGTTTTAAGAATGATTTTTTAATTTTTAGATTAAACATACCTTTTAACATCGTCGGAGGTTTTTGCTAAGTAAAATTTAAGGGTTTGACAAGACGATAAAAAAAAGTTAAAAAGCATTGCTACTAACAGCAGCACTTTATGCATTTCTAAAAATTGTTCTTGGGTAATGATTAATTTTTGGTGACGTATTTTTTCATTTTGAGAAAATTTTTAAAATTATGTAGATACTGAAGCACCTACGCCCATTGAGCTTCTTTGTTTCTTGGATTTTTATGAGCTTTTTCTGAGGTTGTGCAATTTAGAATAAAAATAGTATAATTATAAATTATATACAAAAATTGTGACTTACACAGTATATAATAAGAACGAGTATCTCCTCCGTAATCACTATGTTAGTTTCATTATACGTTCCTAAAATTGTACGGGTCAGCCAATTCGAAAAGAACAGTAATTCCATAAAACAGACAGGAACGTTGGCGAACATCAGGATACCAAAAATTTGATTGAGCTCCACAGATAATAAATAAACCTTTTTATAAATAAATGTAATCCCTTCGACTTGATTTTTAACGAACTCTCTCCGGGTTTCATAGACTGTGAATAACTCCTGAAGTTGGTCAAAAATGAACTGAATGTAACTTGCGGTGATTTTTAATATTTCAACTACTGTAGACAATGTGACAATCGTCTGGATTATATTCAAATTCCATTGAATCACGCTTATAAAAATTACAAGTTCGGTATAATTAATGTATTTAATTGAATACCATATATTAAAAATAGTTACCAGAGTTAAAAAGCATAAATTTCCGATTATTTTTTTTGTAGAAACTTTTTTAATCGGAATTTTGCTTTTAATAATGCGAATACCTTCCAATAATCCTTCCCATGGCTTCCTGTTTGCATAAATTCCGTGTAAATACAAAAAATCGCACAGTATATAAGCAAATAAATCTGTTCTAGATAAAAAATAATTCAAATCTGTTAAAGAGTCTATTGTACTTTGTATTTTATACAAATGATAACTGAAAATAATATAAGCAACACTTAATAGAGCTATTTGTAGAAATAATAATTTCCCTTTTTCTTTTATCGGAATAATCACGACAAAAGTACCGATTCTGAAATAGATTCTTAGCAAACCATTGCTGAACATTGAGTTATTAAATTTATTGAGGTGAGAAAGTGTGAAATAATGACAAATTGCGCAATGTTATTAATAAATTTGTACAATAACAGAACACAACAACAAGAATAACAAAAACTACAAACAAGATATTTTCTTAAGAGATCAAGACACAGCCTTCTTTTCTACGGAATCATTTTTTGACCTGTATTTTTTCATTCTTTCAACGATTTTGCATTCTTTTTCATTTCACCTTGTTTAAGTCCAGTATAGGGTTCTTTTTTTTCTTGGTCTTTTCTTTATCTTTTATTACATTTTTGTAGGGACTACAAATTGATTCCATTATTGTCTTTGTTCAATTCTTCATTTCCTAGATAACTGCTGTTATATAAAGTATATGAGATAAAGTGTACAATTAGGACACTATTTGTTGACTGTAAATATCATTAACTGTTACAATATTGTTTTTCGGGTCCAGGTAAAACATTGAAGATCCAGATGAGTATGTACTTCTGGTTTGAGACAATGTAATTCTGGGAAGCGCTGTAACTTCAGTTGCAACAGCAGATTCTTGATGTTATTGTACTGAATCCACAAAATCCTCTTCTTTGATGACAATTCTCTCAATAGCCATAATCTTCTTGCAATGTCCACACGAACTGATCTAGTGTATGCAAGGCCCAGAAGTTTAGCAATATTAATCTGTTTTATAATACTGTCAAAATTTAAGCATAACCAACTTAATTGTATTGTTGTTTGTTAATTTAAAGAACGATCTGTTTCATGACTGTAAACGATGTGTTGTGTAAACAGAAAATAACATGATTATACTACAATCAAGAGTAACCTGAATTGCATCTAAATTTTTGGCATGTATCACTAAATCACTAAATTAGTCTTATGACGCGGTTTAGTTTGTTCCACTGCTATTAAACTAATGGCACTATCAAAGACAGAGCACCACATGAGTTCTAATTGGTTTGTTCTCTTCAATCTTCGGAACAGATTGTTCAGCAGCTGAATTACTTGTGTGAATTAATGGGGGTGAAGTCGATCTTCGTACTTCTTAGCAAACCTTTCAATCTCTTCTGTAACCATTGGAATGCCAAGGTCTTTGTGTATGTCGATGTTTCTCACACTATTCATGACTAACTTTTACACGACCCCATTGTTGTATACAGCAAAGTAGGTTTTAAGATCTACTTATAAACCAGAGTTTTAGTGTACAGGGACAGATTGGACGGTCTTTCTATCAGCCATTTGTACTGTGTGAATTTTAGGTTGAGTTCTTTGTTTTTGTCAACAAGTTCTTTCCCTCTTAACTTGGTATCTGGTCTCATATCAAGGTCTTTGGCTTTATATTCAAAGTGAAGTGTTGATCCATTTATTACCAGAGGTGGGGGATTGTTCAGCCTTTTGTTAGTAAAGTGTATCGATTTGGTTTCATGCAGTTTGATCTTCAATTTTTTGATCCAATCGTATATATGGAATCATTTAGTGTTTGTAGTTTTTGGATGAAGGTTTTGTTATCCTGCACGCAGCGCTGTATCATCTGTAAAGATGGCTTGTTTCCCCGGTTGTACACCTGCTTGGATATGTTTTAGATCTGAATAAACTTATTCCTGTTTAATTCGGAGTCTATTCGACAAAATTTTTCCAAATACTATCTTGGCAACATTTTATTCAACTTATAGATTAGTTTCTCAAGCCAAACCTTTTCAAAGGTTCGGCAATATCAAGGAATAAAGTAGATAAACATGAAATCACATTTTATTTCAATATGACTAAAGTAACCTTGAGGATTATTATTTCCGGAGGAGTGCGTTATTTTTGAGATATTAATCAACATTTCGACATTTGTCAAAAGCGACATCTTCAGGAGGTGAGATGTTCATAGTAACACATCTGATCTGTTTTTCTCCTCTGGTTTCGTTTAGCAGTTGAGTTACTACGCACATCTCACCTCCTTAAAAAGCCACTTATGACAGACGGAAAAAACTGAAATTGCCAATTCATAAATCATTTAAAAATCGGTAAAAACGGCCATGACTAAATTAGCCAATAGTCTCTTTAACTATTGACAAATTACTATGAATTGTCGTAGGCTTAAAAAAAGAGACCAAATTTAACAAATTATAAATAAAATATTTTAAAACTGTAAAAAGCCGATCGAACTGATTAAAAATAATTAATATTAGTTAAAGAATCACTAAAATTGGTAAACTACTTAATAGTTTACAGAAAAGGGAATCAGTTTGATTAAAAATGTGTATAACTAAAAACCAACTGAAAATCGTTAAGCTTGATTAATAATTATTAAGAATTGATTAAATATCGCTGAATAACCAAAAATTAGTAGTTGCTTTAAAAAAATATGGTAAAATCACGTAAATTTCTTAGAAGCTAAATAATTGTGGCTATGAAATTTCGTAATGGTGCTAAACTCGTAAAAAATGATTATTAACTTAAAATGGTATATTAAAATTAGTTTAAATTCATAAAACAGGTTAGCAATTACCAAATTACTAAAAAACTTTCATTGCTTTATATAGAAAATGGCTAAATTTTGTTTTACTGACTCTAAATACATACAGAGTATCTGCGAAAATAATGCGTGTTTTTAAATGGTACGTAAAACGTGTAATTTGCAATAAAATATTTTAATAAAATGTTTTTCTAACATCATTAGTTTCTCCAAAAATTCACTTTAAACATTTATTCGAAAATTTATAAGTGGAAACACCTCACACTTTTAATAGAAATATGTGTAATGTAACCAAGGAATATCTTCTTGACGAATCATAAGATTGTGTTAGTTTAGTAAAAGCTTCAATAATTCGGTGAAAAATAGTATTTTATTCAAATCAAGAATATCACGACATGTTAATTAGTCTAATTTGCCATATTTTGTTTTAGTGTCTCAAAGATTGTTGGAAAGTGTAGTGTTTTACTTAAAAAAAGTAGTGGTAAAAATCGTTCGGATCGTGTAATAATTTCCGAGGAAATCTTTTTCATTCTTCTACAATCCCTATAATCGACCATTCTAAGTAACTAGATGTACTAAAATAGAAATTTATTTTTATAACGTTTAAAAAATACTGTTGTTTATCAGAATTGAACTTAACCCAGCTATCCAAGTGTCGCGATGTTGCCGATTTTAGTTACTTTTCGGTAAGTAAGGGCTGACTTTAGAAAAATATTATATAAGGTATTTTTATTTTGCATACGTTATTATACGTCATCCAAAAATATGTACATTATTTTCGTATAATAAATAATATAAGGAAAAATTTACAATGCACAATATTTCAAAAAGATAAAGTTTGAGGATTTTTAAGGATTATAAATTATATACAAAAATTATGACTTACACAGTATACAGTAAGTACGAACATCTCCTGCGTAACCAATAAGTTATCTGTATTATTATTTCTTAAAATACTCCGGGACATCCAATTTGAAAAGAAAAGTATTTCCATGTAATAGACAGGAACGTAGGCGAACATTAGAATGCCAAAAATTTCATTGAACTCTACAGATAATACATAAACATTTTTAAAAATAAATTTAATGCCTTCGACTTGATTTTTAACGAACTCTCTCCGGGTTTCATAGACTGTGAATAACTCCTGAAGTTGGTCAAAAATGAACTGAATGTAACTTGTGGTGATTTTTAATATTTCAACTACTGTAGACAATGTGACAATCGCTTGGATTATATTCAAATTCCATTGAATGAGACATACAAAAACCCCTAGTTCTGTATAATCAAAGTATCTAGTTAAACTCCATATATTAAAAATAGTTATAAAAGTAAAAAAGCACGGATGTACAATTATTTTTGTTGTAGATATTTTTTTGATAGGAATTTTACTTTCTATGTTTCGTATACTTTCCAAAAAATTTTCCCATCGCTTCCTGTTTGCATAAATTCCAAAAAAATACGAAAAATTGCACATCATATAAGCAACTGAATCCGCAAGATATAGAAAAGAATTCAAATCTGGGGAATGTCCTATTTCATATTGTATTTTGTACAAATAATAACCGAAAGTAATGTAAGTAACACTTAAAAAAACCATTTGTAAAAATAATAATTTTCCTTCTACTTTTATTGGAAAAATCCCTACAAAAGTACCGATGTTTGAAGCAATAACTGTTAATCAAGTAATGGGGTTTTATTCAATAACCTATTTAGTGAATATTAACTTGGAAAGTAAATTATAAGTGTTTTCCAATTATTCATTTAATTATTATATAGTACAGTGTTGTCATGTTTAATAAATGGCTTAGGGTTATAAGTTCAGTGATCGAGAACCTTTTGAACTCTGATGCTATATAATATATAATATACAGAGTGGACCAAAAATTTAAAAATGGCCAATTATCTCGTAAATTGCTAGTCGGAATTATACAAAATTTGGGATACGGAGATTCCAGATTTGACATTTGTAATGTTGCTAGATTTGCCGTTTCCCTGGTAATATTAGTCACCGTGGTTTTTAAATACATCACCCCGTATATTCAGTCATTTTTGGAATTTTATCTTTAATACTATTTGTAACACTTATGATTGATTTTATGTAGTCTGTATGGCCTCCACGTTCACCTGATTTCAATCCTAAAGATAATTTTTATTGGGGATACTTGAAAAATTCAGTTTACAAAACTAAACCAGCAAGTCTTGTAGAGCTAAGCCAACGAATTATAGATGAATCTCGATTAATTTCTAGACAATCATCGAGAAATGTGGTAGACGCATTCTGTCATCGATTAGGGTAATGCCAACTCACAAATAGAGCGCATTTTGAACATTTAATTAAGTAATCATTATTTGAAAAATGTTGTAATTTTTCAATTGTTACGTTTTAATATAGTCGAAAATAGTTTGTATTAAAAAATTTATTGAGACAATTAGGCGTTGCCAGACTTCTGTTTTATTTATTTAAGACCTTCTAGACTACATAAAATTATAAGTGTTACATATGGTTGAACTCGTATTGAAGAGAAGATTCAAAATATGACAGAATATACAGGGTGATTTATTTAAAATACCAAAGTGACTAACAATATCAGAGAAACGGCAAATCTAGCAACTTTTGGTCCACTCTGTATATTGCAACTATTTTATTATTATTTTAATTTTTGTTTTTAATTCTAATTACTATATTGTGTAAAAATAAAATACTGCACATAAGGTTCATGTAAATTTGTTAATGAATAGGACAAAAATTGAAAAAACAAATGTTGGCCGCCAGAAATATAAATAATAAACAAATAAAAATTATTACAAGAAAAATTTCTCATGCATACAAATAACTAAATTAACTTCAACATAAACTATTAAACTATAAACAAATGACATTACTATAAAGAAAATAAAAATAAAAAATCAAACTTAACTAATAGAGAAATGCAATTAAACTTGTTTAGAAACTTGGCTACACACTTTAAGAAGAAAAAAGCATTTACAAATTCTATAATTTTCTCTAAATCACATTTCAGTTTCTTCTTGTTATTATGAAAATTATTTTCTGATTTCCAAAAACAATTTTTAAAAATATTTCGGTGATCTTTTCTGACTAAGGTTTGAACATTCACTACACGTTATTATTAATTGTACCAATTAACTATTTTATTATTATTCAAATTTACAGCTCTCTTCTTTGATCAATTTTTAGCTAATGTATGGGATTTACAGCCAACTATATTAAATAAGAGATAGATTTTGATAATTTTCTAAAAATAACTCAAATTCGAATGCATTAAATATAATTTTAAAACATATTTTTTATTGAAATATTTATGTAAATGTATTATACCACTTTTTCACTCAAGTCTAGGCCAATCAATTTGCTTTTTTATATATGAAATGGTAGGAAACCTAGAAATTAGTGACTTTCTTTCTTCGATAACAGATTCATATTTGATGCACTTCAAGTCCAAATGCTATCTTAAAAATTACAAGTTTCACCTCTAAATCCTTAATTTGTATCCATTGAAAATCCTTTAATTCTGTAACTATAGTCGACGCCACAGCACGCCTCTTACTAATTTATTATGGGCGTAATACTTTATGCCGAGTGGGAACATGTGAAATCTTGCGATAGAATTGATTGACGAATATTAAGGATGGAGTCAACAGTATTAATAAAAAAAAATCGCACACAAGATTTCATATCTTTTTAGACCTTCAACATTGATCCCGGAGAACACCCTGTATACACTTATCATGGGTTAGGTTAGGCAATTAAAAATTACTTACTTTTCTTTATCTTTACATTTAATGAAAGTAAATGAAATTAAATAAAGGAACTAAACGATTACTAAACCTCATCGAGTTCATTAATAATCAGATTTACTACTATGAACTGACTAATTTAGAAAATACTGACCAAGATATAACTTATTAAAAAAAATTCTAATCTAAAGGCAATGGGAATGGGGTTGAAAAAATTTATAGAGTTAAAATTCTGGGTAGAAAGGTCTTTAAAGAGGAAAACCCTTAAAAACCTTTTACTTCTTCCAGTTTTTTCAGGCGACCATCTTTTATATAAATTACAACAATAAATCAATGGGTTCCTTCCTGTTTGAGCTGGTAATTTCTATGTTCAAGTAATAAAATAGTTATCAAGGAAAATCTCAACATCTGTTTGGCACTTCATATATTTTCCAATAAGATCTATTGTATTTAAGAATAATTTAGTTTTGGAAAATTTTTGAACTATAGAATTGTATGTTTGAAAATAAATCTGTGTTACAATTCCAAACTGTAAACTACATCCAGATACTTTTTTATTTTACTGGTCTATAATACACTTCTAAATTCATTAAATCTTTCGTTAACTGTGAAAATAACAAATTTACTATATTTTGGTATATAAGTATGACTCCATTACAGCCGTAGTAGCCTTCTGGAAAAAATTTTCATGAAAACTAAGATTATTTTCAAAAGACTTGGTGTCTCATAACATAAAGTTGAAACTTAGCCAAAACCTTGTATTTCTTTTATTTTTAAGTTCAGTTGAATCATATGAACAGTGATATCAGTAAAAAACATCAAGAGTTTCTTTCCTTTTTTTCTTTATATTGTTATTTACAAATCTTATTTTAACTCATTTGTTTTAATTTATAGTAGTTGATGGATGTCCTTGTACCATCACTTTTATTAGTCATGTTTGTTTTTATATGACATGTGATTTCTTCCTTTGTGAGGGATACAACTGCTTTTCTGTGCGGGGTACAACGTGAATAAAATAAAAGGTAACAACATTTTCTACATTTTTGAGTGCATAAGTTTTTTCCTATTTCAAATCGCTTATAATATATTGCTGTCAAAACTCACTAGTTTTCCAATAAAATCTTCTGGCTTACATTTTTCGTTAAAATTGTATCTCCTGCATTACAGCTCTTAATTTTCCAGAACAATCCATACACAAGAAGTTGTAAAATTGTTATCGTCAATCGATCAAAAATTATATCCCTATGTGAGTTTGAGAACAGTAGAAAAGAATGTATTCTCCCTCTAGCCGACCAATTCTTTATCAAGTTCGTTGCCAACATCAACTTATCTTTCTGCCATCAACTAAAAGAAAAATAAAGCAGAATTCCTTCCAGTTATCACCAGGTTCATCTGTGATTGGGGAGTGAGGTGGCTCCTTAACTAAGCTAGAACAAGAAACTTTCTTGGTGCCACCCCTACAACCTGATCCACTTCTAAGTCGGATGATTCTTAGTTTTTTAACTTTTAAAGACTCTTCTTAGCAAAAGCCCTAAAATTAAAATTACCTCGCCAGAATAAATAATTTAAAAACTGCAGTGTTTTATTATGTAAATTGCGTAACCTAAACCTTAAACGTGTCTTCCAGAGTTAGAACTGAAATCCTGTCATTACCTGAAGTATCAGTTTTCTTTATTAATGCAGTATGATATTTACTTAAGCTTCTATGCTTCATATTCGACAATAAATTTTATCACAAAACCTCACATGCTCCCGCTCGGCATAAAAGATTATATTCCATCTTTAAGTTCCAAAATCAGCAGCCCGTCAATAAATTAATAAGTGTCGCGACTACGATGGAAATACAGTATTTGGAAATTTTGTTGAATAATAATTTTTCTATTTAAAAAATACTATTTTGACTAAAAACAAAACTAACGGGTAATAAAAAAAGTATAATTTGCTTGTTGAGAAATATTCGAATACAAAAATTAAATAAATGTGCAAAAAAAAAGGATTCTTTTTTCACAAATTTAACAAAAAAACTTACGGTATAAGCGACAATGAACGGTATAGCCTGGCAACGATGCAAATTGCCTATTCCAATATTTTTATAAATAAGCAGATCTAAGAAGCCTTCCAAAATAGACAACATCAATGAAAACCCCATACTGAGCGATATTAAAATCAAAATTCCAAATATCTCATCGATTTTCAAAACCATTTTACAAACTTCACTATAATTTATCTTTAATTCATCGATTTTCTTCACAAGCCTATACGAATAATAGTTATTATTATTCAAAAATATTGCTAAATAATTATTATTCTGTTCAATTACTAGTGATAAATTATAAGAAATTTCGATAATAGAAAACAATACAAGCAAACATTGCATAAAAGTAATACACCATAAGGAAAAAATTCCATAAGCGAAAATATTTCGATGATGTCCACTAAGAAAAGAGTGTTGAACTCCATATGGCTGAAATTCCTGCAGTAATCAATGCAGATAAATGTATTGTGTTTCTGGTTAATTTATTTTCACCATAACGGATATTGTTAGTAATAAAAATTGTTAATACGTCCGTGCTTTTAGTATTCTTATCCATATTGTAAAAACAAACGAAATTAGCGATAGTAGCCAAAATCATTGGGCTGCAATACAGAAAAATCGACAAAGCTCTATCCATAGTCACCACGAACTCGACAAACATAAAGAAAAAAGTTAATACTGTCGTTGCTATGTGCAAAACCAACATTGTTGATTTGTGTATCAAATTAATCCATTTCTTAGTTGTATTCGGTGCAAATATGCCTAAAAATACACCGAATTTGATATAAAATATAAGCAAAAAAGAACGATGCATTTTGTTAAGTATAATGACTTGTTATAACTGACTTAATGAAATGAGTTTTGTTGTTAATAAACACAATATCCATTAAAGCAATTGTGTTTACAAGATAATGCCAGGCTAAAATCGAAAATTTATGGATATTAAATTATTAGATAAAATGCGATTAGTAAAGGTCAAACAGGGACTGTCAATAATACTGTCTCTATGTTTAAAATTAATTAATTTTAAATAAGTCCAAATACTATTCAACACACTTTTCGTTGTCCTAGTCTTTAAACAATTTATCTATTCTAGAGTTATAACGGCTATTTCAGTTTGAACCAATCCAGGCATTGGCTCAGACCACACTACATATATTAACCAATCAACAATTATGTAACTATGTTATTTTTTAACTTCTTTGTTTAGCAAAGTTCTTTTTATTTTTACTGCTCTTGAATTTTCCATCAACATGTCTTAATTCTTTCCTGTTCACAGCTTTTTCTCTCTAGTTCCATATATTGCCACCTTTAAGATGTTCCATAACACATTTATACCATATATTCCTTGGTCTCCTCTTCCTCTTTTTCCCTATTGAACCTGTTCGCAGTACTATTTTTGGTACCCCGTTCTAATGTAACCTTCCGACAATCTTTGCATTCCCTGACCCTTGACGAACTTACTTATTTTAGGTTCAACATAAAATTCCTTCAGATTTTTGTTAGTTCTTCTTTTCCAACCTTCTTCTGTGTTCTTCTTCCGTAGGTTTCCTTAATATCTTTGTCTCCCACTTCTCTATCATGGCTTTGTCTGTCTTTTTTAACATCCATGTCTCACATGCATATCTTATTATAGTTTTACAAATTTTTGTTTGTGATATTCTTGACATACATTCCGATTTCATCAGGGAACTTAACCTTACGTACTTTTAGGCTTCTTGGTTTATTTTGGCTTTTACCTCTAGTTCTTGTACTCTTTTATCTTCCACTTTCTGGTATGAAAAATTGGGAGCCCTTTCGAAATTATATGTTAAAGATAGTAGCGAGATCGAATCTTGTACGAGAAGTTTCTTTGTCGAAAGTTTTATGAAAAACGAATTTAGTGATTTTTATGTCCTAAAGGCTTACGATCAAATTTGTTTGCAAACTTCCAACTAATGCACTCCCTGTGTTCTCGTGTGATTTTCATTTTTGGCCAATCAGTTTGAAGAACTGGTATTATGGCCGCAGGTGTGTTAAAAAAAGGATAATATACTGGAGAAGTGAGAGATACGTTTGTTTTATTCTTAGTTGTAAAGTGGAAATGTCTATCATTGGAATTATGCGATGTTACCACTACTTTCGTGAGTTGAGTCAAGAAATTTTTTGGAATGATAATTTTTATGATTAAAATTCGTTCATTTATGTTGTAGGTCATCCCAGGGACCTTCTATGGATTTGACTTTAGATAGTTGAGCCATAAAATTCCAATAATTAAATAATTGTTACATATCATTAAAAAACTGGTTAAAGTTAAACGTCTGATTAAAGATGACATTAGGTTTTAGGCCAATAGTTACTGCTTTAGAAATACTAATGATAAAACAATAACATAATTCAAATCTGGAATTATTACGAAAATTAGTTCTTTTTTTTAATCACATTACTTACTAGAATTAATAATAATTCAATAACAAACTGTCAGCAAATATTTGAACTCTAGTAACACTAAAATTAATATAAACACAGCACTTCCGTTTTCAATCAATTCATAAATATTTACATTAAAAATAAATAATTATCACTTACATTTAATAATATAAATGCAGAGTATTAAGTAAATTTTATTGTTTTTCTTAAGCAATATCAAATCGCAAGTGAAATTATTTGCAACATACTTTTTCCTCTAAAACAATTTTTTTCAATAATCATTTTTTTTATGCCGACCTCAAAAGAGATCACTGCGGCACACCACTGTCCCACTTTTCGTTTTATATCCCCAATAAACGTCAAACTATCGATTCGACGTCTTCGAACTGATTAAATATATTGGATTTTGTTTACAGAATATTTGATTTAAGATCACTTACTGAGTCAAGAACGACTGGTTCACAAATAGAATCGAGGAGGCAACTACAATTTGCCCCGCCCTGTATACTCACAGCCAAAAGTTAAAGTAGACTTCAACCGGGAATAAATACGAGGGTAGAGGAGAAAATAATGCGAATCAGTATTAAAGTATAATAAATGAACTTCAAAATTTTGACAGTTTGAGAGATGTTGTAAAATCGTCAAAATAAAAATTTAAATAGTTTCGAATTGGTATAATAGTAATAATATAATTACAATGAGTATTCTCGAAAATGCTACCAACTCAGGGTATAAAAATGTAAATTTATTGCAAAATTATTGTAAATCAATTTACATTTATAAAACTTTTGGATAATCAAATTTTAAAGTTTGCATCTTTAGAAAAGTATTTAATAGAATTTTTTCAACGATATTATACTATTT
The DNA here is from genome assembly GCA_951812935.1 of Hermaeophaga mercurialis. Taxonomy (NCBI): domain Eukaryota; kingdom Metazoa; phylum Arthropoda; class Insecta; order Coleoptera; family Chrysomelidae; genus Hermaeophaga; species Hermaeophaga mercurialis. The sequence continues at coordinate 14,347,094 of OX638366.1, forward strand.
TAAAAGTGTCATTTTTTTCAACGTCAAAATAAAAAAATTTATTGATAGGGATGATCAAAACAAATATTTAGAAAGTTTAACCTGTAAAACGAAAAAATGCACTATATGACTTCTTGCAATAATCCGACGATATATTATGTCAGATTTTATACACGGTTGAATTTTAGAAAATATATAAATATTTCTTTAATATGATAAGGATTCTCAATTATAAAACAAATTATTATTACAATTACATTTTACTTATATTAAAATCAATTTGGAATCTTTTTCAAAAAGCTGAATGTGTTCCCAAGAAACTCTTAAGTTCATGAAATCAGATATATAATAAATTAAAAGTAATTTGTTTATAAATCTTAATTAGTAAGTTTATATACCATCCTCGTTTTAACTTTTGGTACAGTTTTAGTACCTATGATTTAATTAAATTAAAATTTAAATATAGAGTCTTGCATCATATGAGATTACTACTTTTAAATTGCACGTTAAACTCTATTGTAAATAATGTTTTCAAAAAAAATTTGACATCTAAACACGGTAAATTAAATAATTCATATAATCGTAATTACTAATTTAATTATAATTAACAGCAAATTTTATAGAAATTAATGAAAATTAAAACATAAATATACCTTCATAAAATTTAAGAATGTATAGAAATTTATCTAATATAATTTTTTAATGTGCAAACATATTTTACATAAAAATCTAGGCCCTTTAAAAATTAAGTTTAAAAAATTTCAAATCATAAATTACAGTTTTTAAAACGCTCTGATTTTCAAAATTTATTAAAGAAAAGTCAATATTTTGACTTTCTCTCTTCCATTTTGAACATCACATATTTTAATGTTTAAAAAACGGAGCCTTCTAGATTAATTGTTATAAACTTATAACCCCAAATTTCATCAATAAATGAAAGTGTTTTAACACTTTTGTGTTTACTTATGGATTTTCTCTTGGTGATGCATTTCTTAGATTATTGCTTGAAACAATAACTGTCGATTTTCCAGAAAAAATAAAACAAAACCTTTAGCAAGTGAATTTTCCATTTCTAGAAAGAATTTCCCATTATTTAGACCAAAGTGATGATTAGAGAAAAGAACCATTTACTTAATTATTTATTCTGCGAACTGCATAAACTAAAACAAATGGTCAAAAAACTTATCACACTAAAATGGAAACCATAATGAATCTCATTAAAATTAAAGTTCATTTTAAGATATTTCTTTGTCCTGCCACTTGCTTTCAGAGAACTATTAGTAAATCGCTCGGTAGGTGGTCGTTAATCCAAGCAAATTAATACAGGATGGTACTTAAATCCATAATAATTGTATTGCTGGAAGAGAAAGTTGGAATTACTGGAGAATTATTTTGAAACTTAATTTTAGTTTATTCCAAACATTTGATTGTGAAAGTAATTCATTTTGTATTTATTAATGTTTTATTTTGCAAACATTTTTTGAAAAATTAAATATCAGCGCTTGAGCATCACTAGTCACTAAATTCCTGACAGACATTCAAGTACCACCCTGTTGTTTTTTACTTTAAAATTAAGAATTTACAAGATTAACTGATTGTACTCTCCAAGCAGATGGTAAGTCAACGAAATATCTTGAAATGAACTTTACCTAAAGTATTCGTCCACTTTAGGAATACCAATGGTTTGAGTTGTCATGATCAATAAATTAAAACCTTCATAACAAATAAGAATCTAGATGTAATGCTGATACCAGAAACTCATTTCTTTCACCAAAAAAGTTACTTAAGAATACGAAACGACATCATCTACAAAAAAAAATATATAAATAGCAAGCGGAGACTGTAATACAAAGCAATCCCAATAGGGATCAACACTAGTTATTTAGGTAGGGTGAACCTACTTAACGGGCATCTGATCAAAACAAAATTCCTGATGTAATTGATTTTTATATTACTAAGGATGTCAATATTAAAAAGTTTAAAATAGAATCAAGCTCAGACCTCTCATCTGATAAGATAACTCATCAATAATATTAATAATTTTCTCAAAAATAATAAATAATTCTAAATAACCAACAACAATGCACATACAGACTATTTTAACAAAAGTTGGATGTACTGATAGATCTAAAAAATCCTCTTATAATTCCAGAAAATATCAAACATGCAACAAAAAGCCTCACAGTTGCTATCCAGAATACAGCCTGGGCGTCAACACCTGAAACAATTAATAATACATCAAACAAAGAATGTCCAATTATAGTAAATCAATATATGACAAAAAAAGGAGGTTTAGAAATAAATGGCTACCAAATAGAACTGAAATTTTAATAAAGCAATAAACCTTTCCTGATAAGAAAACACCGGGTCAACTATGCTCAGGCGCACCTCCCACTACCCTAAAATTTCTCCTCATTCTGGCAACAAATAAAAGTGACAATAACTCAATATGTAAAAAATACTAACAAGAACTGGAACAACAAAACAGAACAGTGATACCAATAAAACAACTAGGTACTTTTAAATTGCCAACTTAATTCTACTGCCTTTCTTTCCCCTACAATAACTGAAGAGTGGAAGTCACCCAGGGAATATTTCAAAACAGGATAGGTGAATAAGAGAACTCAAAAAACTTTAAAATTAGAAATAATAATAATAACCTAACTAAAACAAATTGTTGATTTAGAGTTTTGTACCAACCATACAGCTCATTTATATGAATTATGATAATTGTTAGAATATTAACAAAGTATCAAAACATCACTAATATATCCAGAAGTAATATGAATATTTTACTTCATTATAGCTTTATTATTTGCTTATATACCTATACCTCTTAAACAGTCGTTAAATGCTTTTCAAAGTTTTGTTAAAGCAACTATGCATTATCTTATAGAGCTCTTTTACAGTAAAAAATAGCTCTTTCAAATACCTCCACATACCACAATACAACTACCATGTTTTTAAATTGTATAGTGGTTAATGCCTCTATTTTAATAAAGTTATCATATAGTGTGTACGTAAAGTATGGAATAAATTCATTTTAAACCAAACAAACAATTTTGATTTTAATTTAATGTAATTTTACATAACAGTACAATATACACGGTAAACCATTTGTGAGTAACGAAGTCATCGACAATTTTTTTTAAATGGCACATCTTGTATCTTTTAATTTTTTAGATTGCAAATTTCAAGACGATTCCACAAATATATCATATTTGTGTTCGGTAATTAATAGTTTTGTTTGTTTAGCTTAAAATGAATTTATTTCATACTTTATGTACACAGTTTATAGTATTTCGATAAGGGCTTTATACAAGCTTTAAGAGAGCTTAATAATTGGTTTAATAAATTTATTGAGAGGTATTTTACTTGGTACTAGTTTTATAGTTGTGTATCCATTAAGATGTCAGAATTTCTAAAATAATACGAACACGAACAATCTGTTAGTTACTATCAACCATAATTAATAATAAATATTTTTAATAGGAGTAGAGAGCAGTTGTAGAGGTTTCATGGAATACCAAAATGTCTTATGACAAAAATTTTACTGTCGAAGTGGACACTGGTACCTCAAGAAATGTTACTGCGCTCATAATGAAAAATTATTTATTTGGGAGTTATCCTTCAAAATCAGTTTTTACAAAGCTATTTAGCTCCATTTTAATTGCGATTCACGCATGAATGCAACATATTAGCATTACAGCTGTTACCGTTGGATCCAAATAGCTCTTAGCACAGAATAATATCAACATAGCGAATTCTCGATGGTTGCCAAGCGATTCTATCGAATTGAAGCACATGTCAAAATTATACGGTTCCATGGGAACAAGAGTTAAAAAGTGACAGTTTTCAAATTGCGTTGTGAATTTGTGACGTTTAAATAGTGAGTACTATTTTTTGCATATATTAAAAGAAAATGGCTTCTACGTATAAATTAACATACTTTAATATCGCCGCTCTTGGAGAGCCTGCGAGGCTTATAATGAGTTATGGAAAAATTGACTTTGAAGATAACCGGATTACATTGGATCAATGGCCTGTGATCAAACCTACAACTCCATATGGGACACTTCCCACACTGGAATACAAAGGAAAAGTCGCACATCAGTCACTTGCAATTTGCAGATATCTCGCTAAGCAAGCTAAACTAACCGGCCAGAATGATTGGGAAGATCTAGAAATAGATTCTACAGTAGATGTAATCTCTGATTTTCGCGCAAAAATTGCAATTTATCATTATAAAAATGATCAAGTAATTAAGGAGACAAAGAAGGGATACTTCTACGATGAAATCTTGCCATTCTATATTGAGAAAATCGAAGCTCAAATCAAGAAAAATAATGGATATTTGGCAGTGGACAAATTAACTTGGGCCGATCTGTATTTTGTGGGCACCTTGCCTTATGTCAACAAAATATTGGGTGAAGATTTAACAGAGAAAATTCCAGGATTGAAAGAATTGAAGGAAAAAGTAGAGAATATTCCGGCTATTAAAGAATATCTAGAGAGACGTCCTCCAACGGAATTTTAATAAACTGGGCTAAATATGATGTAATTTTAAATTTATATCTGTCATATATTTGTGTGTCTTAAGTTATTTAATTACGAATGTTACATAATTTTGATATTACTGAAGAGTATTTTCATTTTCATTAATTTTTTTTTAAATAAAATTTATCTTCATGAGCATTTTTTCTTATGATGAGGGACATTCATAAAATGTATAGTTTTACTTTTTTGTTTACGAGAATCAAATAAAGGTAAATAAATATGTTCATTTAAATGAAAATAAAATTTATAAATATGAACAATTTTCCTTGAGTGACTTTTATTTATAGATAATCTAAAAATATTTGATTCCATATAACAATGTTCAATTAAGTCTCTGCTTGTTTGCACTAAAGCAAATCCTAAAAATCAAGACTATCCTGATATCAAATGGCTGGGTTGCTGATTCCAAATTTTTCGGCATACACTCACAATTTTCAGTGTACCCGGTACCAAGGGCGTTCAAACCGTCGCGCTTCCTTCTTAGTGAGTGGTGCCCTTTAGGTTAGGTATACTTTCAACTTAAGTCTACCTTACATCTCGCCTCAGTCACCGTTTACCCCTTAGACAAGGAAAGCATAATTCCTTGTCTAAGATTTACCCTAAGTTCAGCCGGAGAACATAACCTAAACAATATTAGATTCTGACATAAATCTTAAAATTAATTGTTCTAGTTATTTACTGCTTGGAAGTGATTTTGTGGATTTTGTTGATGAAGTCGTTATTACTCGTTTTAGAATGTCTAAACAAGCTGCAATTCAAATATTAGATCATAATTGGAATAAGTTCATAATGTGTAGGTAAATGTATTGATTACTGATTAGGTATTTTATCATTTTTTATATTTTTAATAAGAATGCAATAAACCAATTAATAGGAGAGCATTCATTAAATTAATTTTATTGCATTTATTTTGAAAAACATGGTAAGAAAGTTATAATTTATGATACAGATAGACAAACGTAATTATCTCTCCACTGTCCACTTTCTCCTTAGATATATACTAAACGATAACAAAACACTCTAGACATTCTCATTCTATTAATAATAAGTTGACAGCAACAAAATGCGAAATAGCAGGCCAGTATATTTCCTCAAAAATGCAGTAAATGCAACTCAAAAAAAAAAAATATTACCAACTCATCGCTACGTTGCCAAATATATGCTTAACCAGATTAAAACTGTACCAAGATTGGGAGCGTACATGTACTATACAACGTAACGTCAATTTAAGTCGGTGTTAAATATTTTCAAATATTACCTAAGTCGCATCGTCACGTGACTTTTTCCGAATAAAAACATTTGCTTCCTTAAAGACCATATATGGACTACAAAAACACTAACTATAAACACGTCTCTTTCTTCCTATTAGATTACATGAAACAAAGAGAGAAACGAATACGATTTCAACAAAAGTGCTTTAGCAACATTGCTTTTCCACTAGAATACTACACAGGCCCGGTTCTAATAGAAAACCGATTTAATTTTTTTGTGATGGGTTAAATTTATGGAGAAGTGGTGCTCTAAAAATTAAAAAAATATTGTTCTTTACAAAACTTTTCCTTTAAAGTTTCTCCTAAAACGTAACTATGCAGGGTGTTTCAGAATAGTATGTCATAAATGTAAAGGGCGATTCTAAGATTCTATGAGTGAAATACAGGGTGTTGAAGTTTGCTATATTTTTTGTTTTTCCCAACCTGGATGAAATATTTTTATTAAACCAAATTAGCAATAAAAATTTTAAACGACATTAAAACTACAATAAAACAAAAAAAATTGGCTTCACACCAAAAAGTAACAGGCCATATTTATACTTCAAAACTTTATGCAATTTTTATCGTTCAATAGTTGCTTATACATATTCATTTTGCATTGTTTCTCTAAAAGGGTCAAATGTCCTAAATTAAAACGATTTCGTTGTTTTTTCGGACTAGTTGTACTTTGAGTGGAAGGATCCATAATCACAAAGATTCAATTAAAAGAACTTACTGAGTTCGGACAAGAACTGATTTAAAGATAAGTTGAAGAAATAATGAAATAGCAATAACAAACACGAAAAATGACAAAAATGTAAACAAAAGCGCTTACTGAGTTCTCAAAAGAACTGATTGAAAATGAAGTAAAAAACACGTAAAACGCAACAGAATGTAACCTATAGTCTGTGACAGGACTGTCAATGTCAGTGTCAAACAAAATCATGTCAAATCATTGTCAACACTATTCAATTCTGTGTGAAACTGGCTGCCTATTGACCAATAAGGAGCCGCCAAAGTCAGACGTGAAAGCATAATCTGTCAAAATGTACGAAAAGTGTTGCCAGATTATAGATTTCTATATTTCTAGTATATAGGCGTAATCTACTGACAATTTTTTTCCAGTATTTGAAATTTCGTTTTATTCCTAAGCGGTTGAAATTAAAAAAAGTTATTAAAACTTTAATTTAAAAAAATCTGCATGAAGAGCGGGGTGTATTCCTCTTTTCGTATTGATGGTTTTTTGACATTTTCTCCGCTTTTAATTTTTTTTTAAAGGAGTACGTTTCCCCTTTTGGTGTAAAAATCTGCATATCTCAGTTTTTAATTCATTATGTCAATAGCTTTAGAAAAATCCAGTGACACTTGCCAACTAAATTGGATTATAGTCAGAAGGTCCCAACTGAAGACAGAAAACAAAAATCTAACCTAAAAACAATACTAAAGCCAGTACAACTATAGTAATATTTAAGTAAAAACGTGGGAAAATCTACTTCCAAAATAAGCTCCTGTTCAAAATTAAAGCGCCACTATAAATTTTGTAATTATGTTTTTGCACTCTTTATTTAAATTAGCGTTAGCATAATATAAATAAAGATAATTAAACAATATTGCACCAGAAAACCTTTATTTTTAATTAAAGTTCGAAGAATTATACAAAATTTGGCGATCAGGTACAAAAACTTAAAAATTATAAAAATCTACTTAACTTTACAAACAAAAAGAAAACTCCAATTTACAAAAAAAAAATTGAACTTCAATAACGCGTAGTACCTCCTCGAGCTCTTGTAACCGCTTGCATTCGTCGGGGTAAGCTTGTTATTAACTTTTGGATGGTTACTTGAGGAATGTTTTCCCATTCCAAGAGAACAACACGCTCTAACTCTTGCAGGCTCATTGGGGCAGGTACATGATGCCGAACTAATCTTTTTAGAACATCCTAAAGGTGCTCTATTGGATGTAAATCTGGGCTGCACGGTGGCCACTCCAAGATCTGGATATGGATTTCATTTAAGTAATCCAAAACAGTTCTTACAATGTGAGACCTTGCATTATCTTGCAAGAAAATGAAGGTATCTCCTATAAATTGCGTAAACGGCATCACGTGATCTTGAATAATGTTTTCCAGATAGAATTCGGCATTCATAGACCGCGGACGAATAGGAACCAGCTCTGTACGTGCCTCAAAACGTATACACCCCCCCCCCTGTACATTTTTGAACCACCACCAAATGGTACCTTTGGAGATATAGTACAATCATAATATCTTTCTCCAGGTCTGCGACGTACTCTACCAGGACCATCTGGAGATTTTAGGCTTACTCGAGTTTCGTCTGTGAACAAAACTCTCTTCCAGTCATCGACAGTCCACTGTGCATGATCTCTAGCGAATCTTAATCTGCGTGATCTGTGATCTGCAGTAAGTAGCGGTGCAGTAGCAGGCCTTCTACATGCTAATCCGAATTCTTTTAATCTTCTCCTGACGGTTAAGGCACAAATCATGACATTTGTAACAGTTTCGTGTTGATTACTTAGCCCTCTACTAGTACTCCGGTTTCCCTAAATCTTCTAACCATTCGACTAATTGTTGAATAATTATCACCTAGTAAATTAGCCACATAACGCCTACTTCTTCCCTCTTCTAAAAAAGTAGAAGCTCTTACGCATTCATCATTGCTTAAATGACGTGCTCTATTCATCTTTTTGTAACGAAATTGTTAAATATTGACCTAGCGAACTAATCCATACAAAAGAATAACCGACGCTCAAATAGCAACTTTAAATAATAAACTTATCAAACTGAAAAAAATAACGTGAACGAAGTACTTAATTAAATAACATACACTTATAAAAACAGTACAAAACTAATAAAAACAACTACTTGACATAAGTCAACTAAGATTCCTAACGGTAATCGCTAATATTTGGGCGATATCTTTTTAAATAATACAAATAAGTCAGAAAATATAAGTGGTGCGTTAATTTTGAACAGGAGTTTGTTTTATCTGCCGATTTCAAAACCAAACCGTTATTATCATTATAAACTGGCATGTTTCAGCTTTCAGCGCTGAAATCCGCCTTTTTCCACTTATTGTACCTCACTGAAACTGACTAAACCCCGCCCTAAACCGACTTAAGCCAAAGGTGGGGGGGCCGAAGCTCCCGAAAATTGTCATGGCCTACGCTGACAACATGTGTGAAAATCACAACTTTCAGTCTATCAACGAACTTCATTAGAGTCTAGTTGGCCGTGAAAAGCGGGATTTTCGTTTTGCATGATAGAAAAATTTGGAAATGGCACGTTGAAAGGCCGGTGTCAACGTGGATATTAGTTTCAAGATTTCGGAACCGTTTATTAAATAATTATTTTAAGTGTCGCGACGTTTCGGAACTGGGATTTAATTTATTTGTTTCTATTTTTTTGGGACGTGGTTTATGAATGAAAATTTTTGGTTGAGGTACGTAGGTAGTGTTTAATATTAAGACCGATTGGCACTGGTTTTGGGATATGAAGTATTAGATTTAAGATAGTTTCCTAAAAGTGACAACATCGCTCTTATTGCAATTTGTATTTTTTAAATTATGCTTATTTCTATATTTTTTTTAAAGAACATTATATTGTAACACGATTTTGTTATTAATACCTGGAGACATAACATTTTTGGAAACCAATTTTGAAAATAATTTTACTCCATCTCTTGAGAATGAAACTAAATAAAAAAATATTATTCCAGTTTTTAGAAAACTTAACTATAGACTAAATTCAATTGTTCTCATTTTTTCAACATTATTTGACCAACAGAATTTCTGATTTTCTAGAAGATACTAAATTTCCTAGAAGAAAAAAAAATCATTACAATAAAAGCAGATAAAATTTTGGAAAATCAAATATGTTTTTTAAGTTAGTTACTCTCATAGTTTAGTTCATTTGGATTAGAAAAGATACTTTACTTTACATCGTGATGCTTTTCTAGATTTTACTTAATTAAACAGATTCTACTAGTTTTTTTTTTATATGAAATCGATCAAAAAAAAACAAAGGACAAATTAAATACTCCATATAAATAAAATGGAGCAAATTTTGAAAATAATCATTACTGAATCTCTTCAAAGTGAAAATATTCCCCGAAAAATGAAACAGAAAATTACTCCAATTTTAGAAAATTATTACCAACCATCACGAGACTAAAATCAATCCTTCAAAATTTTCAAAATATTAGAAATTGTAGTGAATAACAGGATTTTTGATTTTCTAGAAAATAATAAATTTCCAACAGAGAAAAAATATAACAATAAATATGCGTTAGTTTTTTCATTCGATTTGTATAAAGCATTTGACAGTGTCGATCATGATATTCTACTTAAAATATTATTCAACACAGATAAAATTCAATATTAATTTAACATTTATCGATTTTTTTGAATGAAAGTGATAAAAAAAAAATTATATACTCCATCCACATAAATAATATCGAGCCATTTTTCACAATAATTTTTACTGAATCTCTTCAAAGTGAAATTATCCCCCGAAAAATGAAAAAGAAAAATTACCCGAGTTTTAAAAAATTATTAAAGACCAACAAGAGACTAAATTCAGTCCTTCAAAATTTTCAAAATTATTAGAAATTGTAGTGAGCAACAGAATTTTTGATTTTCTAGAAAATAATAAATTTCCAACACTAAATATGCTTTAGTTTTTTCTTTCGATTTGTATAAAGCATTCGACAGTGTCGATAACAACATTATTTCACTAATATCAAGCCATTTTTGAAAATATATTTTACTCTTTATCTTCAAAGTGAAATTCTCCCTTTAAAAAAACAAAGATTATAACTAAATCAGAAGACTTACGTTTTAAAAATGTATTTCAATTTTTGTGTGCCTGAAGTGAAATGAAAATCTTTGATCAAATTTTTAAAAAGTATCCACCCTTATTATTTCTAATAATCTACATGTTTTATGTATTATTAATAATTTACCTGTAAATTATCCTTATTCTTTTAATTTCGTGTGCATTTTCTTTTCCAAATTTTAGGAATTTAGGAATTCTTTTCTGACACAACTGTTTTTATAACCTTTTTCTTAACCGTAGAAAAATAATTGAGTACGGTAAAATATGTATTTATTTGAATAGAGAAAATTATTTATTTCTGTAAAGAAAATATGTATTTAAAAAAATATATCCTAATAAATATTTTTTTGTATATTTACGTGTTAAAATTAAACTTTTTCGTTCAAATATTGAATTAAGTTTCTAGTATTTGTTTTTTTTTAATGCCTTTAGTTATCTAGAGGTTAATAAATAAATTTATAATAAAGAAAAATAAACTTTATTTTTCCCATTGTATCATGAATTGTCAGATACTTATTCTTGTTATTTGATTATAACAATACAAATAATTAAATGCTTTAATCATGACAAAAAATATAAAAATTAATAAGGGTATAAAAAAACCCCATTGTTTATTTTTATTTGTAACCAGTATAAAAATAAGTAAAATACTTTAATAAACAAAATTATTTACTTTAATAAGAATTTAAAGGAAAAGTATTTGTTTAAAAGAAATAAAATCTTTATTTAAAAATTGTGATTTTAAAGAAATTTTGAGGCTTAGCTACAGATAATTTCAACCGAATGAATTTATTGCTTAAACCTATCCAAACAACTTTATTTGGTTCAAATAAAGATTTTATTAGGTTCAAATAAATAGTTTTCTCTGGGTGTTTACGATTTTTTACTATTTTCTAATAACAAATGATAATTATTTATAAAATAATAAGCAACGAACTTTATCGTCGCTTAAACCTTCTGAATATTTTTCACTTCTTTTAAGTATAATTAGAAATAGCCCTATACAATATTGTCAAATGTTTTAATAAGACCCACAATAAACAAAAGTTTTTGTTTAAAAAAATCATCGACATTTTACAAACTTTGGTAAGCATCTTCTTTCAAAAAATTATTAATTTTCTCATTTTTTCTAAAACACTTACATTCCTCGTTTTACTAAATATATATCAAGATCCTTGAGACAGAAACACACTGTATAAGACAATTCATTACGTAGTAAGGGGCGCCGCCCAAAGAATCAAACATCTTAAAGATGGTGGTTTTCAAGAAAATTTCAATTTTCAATTCAATAGAAACGCAAGGTTGTTTCGAGTGTCTCATATAAATTTATTATAAAATAAAATATTATAAATTTAAATTTATCAAAGTTTTCGTTTAAAAAATCACAGAGTGTTTGATTTTTTCCGAAATATGAGCTCCTATCAGTTCTAGAGGCAGAAACACCCTGTAGATGAAAACTAATTCACATTTTTTTCCAAAATGTCAATTTTTTCCTTATATACAATGTTCTCGAATGTCTCTAAATTTCCTAAAGTACGACTTTTTTAAATTTATAAAAATTTTCATTTAAAAAAAATCATTAAGTGTTTGATTTTTTTGAAATACTTGGATTCTTCGATTTATAAGCTCATATGAGATCTTGAGGCAGAAATACCCTATACAAGAAGACTAATTTCGAAGATAGCGACATTTCCAAAAGCTCCAAATATTTTCCAAAAATTTCCAAAAATTTCCATTTTTTAATTTTATTTAAAAAATTCAGTTTTTCTTAATACGCAATGTTGGCAAATGTATCGAAATTTCGGAAACTTAAATAAATAAAATCAGCAATAACTACTATAAATTTCACGATTTGGGTCAAGAAATTTTTGGTTAAAGGTACTTTTGTAACTATTTACCACCAGATAACGAGAGCATATTATTTATCCAAAATAAACTTTTTATTACTACGTAATGTAAATATAGGAAACGTTTAATTATGTTAGTTTGCAGAAGATGCAGATTCTTTAATTCTTTTAAGTAAATCGTTTGGTAAAGTAGTTTCAATAATTCAGTGAAAAATGGCATTTTATTCAAATCAAGAATATCACGACATGTTAATTAATCTAATCCGCGATGTTTTATATCAGTGTCCCAAAGATTGTTGGAAAGTGTAGTGTATTATCTTAAAAAAATAGTGGTAGAAATCGTTCGGATCGTGTAATAATTGCCGGGAATAGACTCTTCTACATCCTCTGTAATCTATCATTCTAAATATACTGGTGTAATAAAATAAAAACTTATTTTAAAACGTTTAAAAAACCATTATTTATACTTGACTGAGTAATCGCTGTTGTCGGCTTTAGCGGCTATCCGGTAAATAATATAGATCTAAAATACTAATAAATATAGAAAGATAAATAATACTTATCTTGAATTTCCAGTCATCCAAATTTAATATGTAGTCAGGTCTAGGTATCTGACAATATACCATTTTCCAAGACAGATCTTTTTTAAAAACGTAAATAAATTTCATGTCATAAACCTGACAACCAATCAGTATTAAGCAATATTCTTCTTTTTCCAAAAATACATTTGGTTAGTATTATTTAGCTCTAAAGGTGATCTAAGATAATTGAACTTCTCAGGTTTAGTTGTTCATTCAATACTGTATATTGAGGACATTTTAGGGGTTTCTTCATTTCATATTCCTCCAAAAAAGTTCTTCGTTCTTGTCATTTATATGAAGTACTTCCACTGTTGTTTCCATTGCGTTATTAAGTGTAGGTTTGTGTTTGGTATCAATGAGATGTTTGCGTAATGTGACTTATCTGGTTGTTTTAATCTATAAGCTCGTAAGTGTTCACAGTAGCGTATGTTAAAATTTCTTAATGTCTGGCCAAGATAGATAAGTTTACAATTAGTTTATAAATACCCGATTTTGAAAATTTATTCATTTTAGGTTTTACATTTAATAAAAATGATCCTACATTAGTTCTTACTTTAAAAAATATTGCAGAAGACGTTCTACGAGATATAATTTTTGATATTTTGTTTGAAATATCTCCAAAATATGTAATTGTTCTGTATGACCCGTCATCTTTAGCAACAGCGATTACTCAGTTAAGTATAAATAATGGTCATTATTTATTATGAATAATTTTAATAAAATAAGAAAAAATTAATTTAAAATACTACTATTTTATTTATTTATTTCTTTGAAAATGGTTGACTTTGAAAAAAATTGTATAAAACATTTTTATTCTGCATAAGTAAACCTCAGCCATAAAGATGCGTATTATTTTCGCGGACACCCTGTACACTAATAAAATTGTTTTCAAAAGATTAAGCTTGAAGTTGGCAATTTTGTTCCACCCTTTATAAAAATGAGTACCTATGTCAAAATGTTTATGTAAGTTTCAAAGCTTTAAAACAAAATATGAATGAACAGAACTTTCGATTCGTCTTACACAATTTTATGTCGTGATTTAAATTCCGGATTTAGAGAAACAGCCATATTTGATACATTTTAAGCCACGCCCAGTGAGACAAAAAAATGGTTTAAACATCAAATTTTCCACCTATCTATCTATTTTGATTATTGTCAATCAGTATTTTCTTTCAGTTAATAAAATTACATGCACCTTCAAAGTTTTTAATACAACTACAGAATCCCATAAAATCAACATGTGCTTGTTTGTAACAAATTATATTAAAACCGTTGAAATACGCTGTTAACAAACGTTACTCGCAAACTATAATCAACCTTTCGATGCCTGGTTGTTGTTTTCACACGTTTTTCCACCTAAAGTAACTAGATACAGTTTATAATTATTATGATAAAAAGGGTTTTTGAACCTCAAACGGATTCTAGCATCGAAATTAGAAACGCTGAACGATGTACTTGCGAACGATACGCTTGTCATCGGATCAGATAATATTAACGGCTACGAACATTTTGTCGTTAGTCTATATTTAAATTTTAGTAGAATTCGGTTATTTAAGGAATTTTCTACCTCAAGGAACTGTTACGTAGCCTTAGGTCGAGGAATGAAACGGTTTCAGGAGAAAAAACTTTTTGCAAACGTGTAATATATCTGGTAACGTAGTAATTTAATAAAAAATCACACTGCCCAAAATGATCTAAGGTATAATGATTGTATTCTAAATTATCAAACCTCAATAAAAAAATCATAAAAATTCAAGAAACAAAGAAGATCCATAGGCGTATGTGCTTAAGAAACTTTAAATATAGTGTATAATTACGAGGGTTGCTATTTATGTATTGGGAACTGGCAATACTGGTGTTACCAGATAAAATCTGTCATTACTATCTTAAATTTTGATATTTTTGACAATATACGTACTCAGAACGTTTTGACGTGCGAGTACTATTTGTATTGTTTACAGTAAGTTGAAAATCTCATCTCGGCCAAAAAATGGAATAAACATTTTCGAGCTATGATTTATTATGACTTTCGACATGGTGTAACTGAAGAACAGTACATCAATCAACTTTATTCAACTTTTGGCCATGAAACACCATTCAAAGCCAGTGTATATCGCTGGTACACTGAATTCAAACGGGGTCACGGGCGAAGTTAAAGACTATCGTCCAAAATCAGTCGTTGTGCCGGAAAACATCGATGCTATGAGAAAACTAATTGAAGAAGATCGTCATGTGACATACCGTGAAATCGAGACATGTTTAAGCATTAGTATGACCAGTATACATAAGAATTTGCTCGAACATTTGGGTGTTCGGAAGGTATTCACTATTTAGCTACGGTCTTCAAAACGCCATAGTTTTAAAGAAAAGAAAAATTTAAATTTTAATAAAAAAAATTAATCATATGCGCTACTGCCTGAGAACTTAGAAGAAGAATGATTTACGACCACATAAACTCTGTCAAATACTTATTAAATGCGTGTGTACTTGATTGTCAAGATTTGATTTGCCCAACTGAACTTCACTACCTAAAATATCAAGTGATTATACGTGGTATATACAATATTTAAATGCCAATTTCTTAACATTTACAAGTACTTACATTGAACGAACCTCGTAAATGGAATTTAAATTTTGCAATTTTGAAAATTGGATTAATTTTACCTAGATTTGGAACGATGAAAATAAAAAGTTCAATAACTACAACCTTAACTTTAATTAATAGGATAATGAAGTTATATTAGCAAATAATAGAGAAATGTCTGAGGAAACAAATGGAACCAAAGAACAAACTGTATTCCGTAAAGATAACAAGTAACCAAGATCATGTTTTTACCATTAAACAAGTTTATTCAGTATTTTTTGATATAGACAAAGTCTTCGACAAAGTTCCAAGAAATATATGAGATTATGTATTAACATATGATCTTGTAAATATTGCTGGAAACTAAAAGTATGGAGAAGATAACAAAGGCTGAGATGACTATGAATAAATCAAAGAAAAATTCTGCCATAGCAGCAGATAAGGAAGATAAGCATATTTATTATCTTGGAAGAAGAAAAATTGAACAAGTCCCTAGTTTTGAATATTTGGGATCAATTCTGGTAGAAACTGGAATTCATGAGACAGATCTGAACAGTCCCATTCTCATGTTTGAATGAGTCCTGTTAAAAAAAAACCTAGTAGATGTAACAAAAATGAGATAATATAAAAAAATATATGATAAACGGTGTATATTTTTGCAGATTTTGAAAGAGATTATTTCTCGAATTTGTACAAACTGAGTTTAGTGGAAATAATTTGTAAAAACGAGAAATAACTCACTTTTTGTTATAGAATAAGTAAATTTATTTACTTTAGACTAATGAGAATAATAATATAAACAAAATTAATTCAAATGTTCAAAATGCTCCGCGTTCACCTCCTGACAATATGCTAGCCTTTTAACAAATTCTTGAGTCACTCTTTCCAAGACTTCTCTATGTATTATTCCACATTCATCAATAATTCTTTGTATCAATTCCTGCAAGCATATTGGTCGTTTAACGTAAACACGTGATTTTATATAACCCCAAAGAAAAAAATATAATGGGCTTAATTCCGGAGAACGAGCAGGCCACTCTATGAATCGATCACTACAACCGATCATCATAAATATTTCAATACCATATTTTTCACTTAAATGAACCATTCCTAATCGTCCAATTTATTTCCGTAAATTACAATTTGACAGTTTAGCAACAGTTACCTACTAGATAGTACTCGTTTATTTCTTACTATTAATACAAACAATATCAATTTGTTTATCTTAATGGTATTTTACTCTAATGTATAAAAACTTAAAAGTGGTTTATTAAAGTACTGTATTCCTCGTTTTACAGATTTTTTACTCTAAACCCAGTATGTACGAATTCAAAATAACAAGATCTTTCAAAATCTGCAAAAATATACAGGGCGACCCATTTAAATGAAAAAAGTTGAGGATATTTTCGGTTAAACCGGAAGTATATTATTAACAAAAAAATGTACATCAGCTGCATTTTGCCCCATTGCACTTACTTGTAGAATTTCATAAATATCGTCCGTTTCGTTTAAAGATATTTACTTGGTTCCATACTTTATCCCAACCACGTATTTACAACAATAATAGTTTTTCCAAATTAGTTTTCTTATATAGGGTGTTTCAGCCTCAGGGATCTGATATGTAGTTCTTAAATCGAAGAGTGTTTCCAGGAAAAAAAATGAGCTGTTTAATAAGTAAAAATAAAGATTTTAAGTAAAAAAAAAATTATACTTATCTTCAATTTCCATAGTATTACAAAGCTTTTTTTAAATATATTTCTCTAACCAGGTTTGGCTAAAATATTTTTATACATTTAAAAGATCTTATTTTAGGAAATTGTTTATATGTATATATGATACTTTTAGCAACTCTTCGAAATTAGTTTTCTTATACAGGAAAATATGTTTCTGAAGAGAATGAGACAATACGTGATTTTTTAAGAATATTCTGATATGTCGTATTTTAGAAAATTCTTTACTAAAGTTTCCGATATTTCGATAGAGTTGACAACATTGTATGCTTAAAAAAAAGAAGTTTTTTTGGGAAAAAAACCGCAATTTTGGTCGAAATTTTCCTGTATCTCTCGCAAACTAGAATGAATCATCTTTTACTTAATATATAAATCGAAGAATGTTTAGGTTTTATACAAAAAATTAAATGAATTTTGTGTTGTTTGTCTAATATATTTACATATATTTAAATACATTGCATATTGAGCCTTAATGTTTTAATACGTATGACAATATTACAAGGATAAAAATTACTATTTTTAATACAATTTTATAATTACCTCACGTTAAGTGAAATACATTGGTGCCAAATTCACTAATATTTCTTTAAATCTGTGATTATTAAGAAAATAAAGCATTTGCTTATTTATTTATTATTTTTGTTTCAGTTTTGATGGTTCTACTATGACATACTTTTAATTTATATAAAATGGTATTTGCCTTTTAAAAGAAATGGAATCAGCTTTATCCTACCAATCCCATTTTGGGTATTCCCCAACAGACATCAGTTGGTCTTATAATTCCAATGTTACGCCTATGAAACAAATCGAAGGTAAGTTAAATAATGTATGCAAGATTATAATGTTTTAAAAATAATTTTATATAAAATTTGTTTTTGGTATTAAAAATATTAAAATATTAATTAATTAAAAATTACTAAGACAACAAATAAAAAAATCTTGAATAGAATATCAATAATTAAAATCGACCATTTTTAGATTTTAAAAAACAAAAAGATTTTCTTAAGAAAATGCAACACCTTGGACCCGAAATGTTTTTTACCATGTATTTATAGTTTTTTTATTTTGACACAAAGGATAAAACCATTAAATTGATACTATGTTAATTTTGACCCAATGAGTATACCATTTTTTAATTTGATTGCATTTTGATTTTACTGTATTATTGCTGGGCAATTTCAGAAGAAATTTTCAAATTCATTTATTTACATTTTTAGCATTTTTTACAAACTCATTATTCCCTTCACTACTTCAATGAAATTTTTCGTAGTTTTGAAAGCAAATTAGTTATGTTTTTTATCATACTCATCAAGACTAGTACATTATTTTAATAGCAAATTGATGAATGAATATTTTTGTAAATCCAAAAACTTGTGAATTATTTTCCATTTAAATTTTTTCATACTGTGGTTTTGTAAACTCATTATTAAGCCTGTTAACTGTTGCAATTTTTAAAATCACGATAAAATTTTTGTTTTTTTTTGTATTTTTGTTAGTCCAAGGCTTTACAAATTTATTATTATTATTATCTTTCTCCTTATTTATTATTGTGGCTTTGCAAACTCATTTCTGAGTATCTTAATATTGGCATTTTTTAAAAATTAATTAATTTAATAACAAATTTATTTGCGAATTTTTTGTAATATTTTAAATCCATGGCATTGCTAATGGATTTCCTTTAAATTTTTTCATACGGTAGTTTTGTAAACTCATTATTGAGCCTGTCACCTTTTGCAAGTTTTAAAATCACGATAATATTTTTATGTTATTATTGTATTTTTGTAAATCCGAGGCTTTGCAAATTTATTATCCTTTCCATTATTACTGTAGCCTTGCAAACTCATTATTAAGTATGTTACACTGGGCACTAATTAATATCATCATATTATTTTAACAGCAACTTAATTAATGACTTTGTTGTATCTTTGTAAATCCACGGTATTGTGAATTCATTCCTTTTTGCATTTTTAATACTGTAGATTTGTGAACTCATTATTGAGCGTATTAATCTTGGATATTTTAAAAACCACTACATTAGTTTAATAGAAATGCATTAATGCCTTTAATTGTATTTTTCTGAAACCAGGGCCTTGAAAACTTATTATTGAGTCTGTTAACTAATTTGTTGTATTTTTGTGAACCCATGACATTGTAAATGCATTTCCTTACATATTTTTAAATTATGTGGCCTTGTGAACTCATTATTGAACCTTTTAACCTTTGCAATTTTTAAAATCACTATAAACAAACTCATTACTGAGTTTACTAACATGAAGACCAGTACATTACTTTAATAGCAAATTAATGAATTTGTTGTATTTTTGTAAATCCAAGAACTGTGAATTATTTCCCTTTTTTTCATACTCATTATTGAGCCTGTTACCATTGATGTTTTTTTAAAACCAGTACATTATTTAAATGAATTTGTAGTATTAAATTCGGGGCATTGAAAATTTGTATGTTTCAGTATTTATGCAAATCCAATATTTTGTATTCATTACTGTGACCTTGCACTCTCAATATTGAGTCTGTTAACTATTGCAATATTTTAACAAGCGACATTTCTTTAATTGTAATTTAATAAATGAATTTGTTTCTATCTTTATCAATAAACTCCATTGCAAATTTATTTCCTTTTACATAATTTACTACCATGGCCTTGTAAATTCAAACTGGGCCTGTTACCATTTGCATTTTTTACAATCAGAACGATATTTTAACGAATTTGTTTATATTTTTGTAAACTGTAGTTCAATATTATTGCACTAATATAATTTTAACATTTTCTTTACTTCTTCTAATTAGTAAATTTCTACTTGGAGTAAAAACCGACGGTAAAATAGAAGCAAACGACGCCAAAACCTCATCTAATTGCCTGGATGTGACGCTAAGGCATTTCTTTAAATCAGTTGGTCTCATTAGTTAAACACATTGCATATTTGTAAGCCCGTCATTTGATTTATATTGGCCGAAACGCGTATTTATGTGCCACGAAATACGAGAAAATGATTAATGGCGTTACTTTTTAAAAACTAAACGTTAATTTGGGTGAAAAAAGAACGATTAAGAGCGCACCTAGTCGCTTTTAAGTCGCAATGTTGGCAACGATATAAGAGACCTGAAGTACTCTATTAATTTCGTCTAAATTAATGAAATAAACAAATTTTTGATAAGACATTTTATTATATAATTTACTTTTTGTATGTAAAATGTTTTTAATAAGTCTATTAAGTTAAGTTTTGAATACTTACAAGTTTTTAGATGGGTTACAATTTTTGTACTTTTTAAAACTACTGAAATTTTAATACCACGGCTTTTGAAAGTCATCAAACAGTTTATAAAATATTGTACATGGTGTTTTAATTTTAAAATTTAGTTTCATTAACGAACAAATGCGCTACTTGTTTTAATCAAGACCTTGTATTTAATAATTCTGTGGATTTACAAAATTATTCATTAGTGTTTAAATTTGTTGAATTTAAAATCATGATATTGCGTATTCATTAATGAGTACGTTAGCTTTATCGTTTTTTAAAATGGATTAAATCATGGATTTGCAAACGCATTATTGATTTGAACATATTTTGAACATTTTTAAACTCATTAAATTTTCAATTTTTGAATATCTCTGACCTTACAGATTCATTAATGAATCTCTTAAACTTTTTATTTATATTTTATTTTTTCCCTTTTATATTACACTTTCATAATGATTTTTTTAAATTCATTTTTTTGTTTAGCCTTGGACATGCATTAATAAATTTGATGTCCTGTTTATAAAGATTTTTAAATTTTAGATATTAATATTACAAATTATACTTTATTAATGAGTTGCACAAACCGCAGTTTTCCAAATTTATCATTTATTGCATTTTTTAATGTGTTAGCTGCACATCTTCATTATTGAATCTTAAACTTTGTTAAAATTTTTAAGTCTATTATAGCCTTGCAGAAGCATTACTGAATCTGTTGTCAACTTTATTAAACTTTGTAAATTTTGCATTTTTTTATATTATGAGTATAACTTTATTAATGAGCAAGATAACTTTAACATATTTTAAAAGCCATTTAATCTTTTGGCTTTGCTAATGCATTACTTACTTTGACATATTTTGTAAATTTTATATTCTTTAAAAATTCATTGAATCTTGGCAGGCACATTTCCTGACTTTGGCATATTTTATACATTTGTGAACTTATTAAATTTCGATTTTTTAAATATTTATGACCTTGCAGATTCATTAATGAATCTCTTAACATTTGTTATTTTATTTTATTCCCTTCTGTATTTTTTATAAACATTGGACGCACAAATTCCTTAATGAGTGTTAATTTTGTAATTTTCTTTAATTCAATATATTTTTTGTAGTTTAGCCTTGCAAACGCATTGCTTAATTTGATTTTAACTTTATTAAAGGTTTTAAATTTTTAGTATTATGAATTAAACTTCATTAATGAATCTGTTAACTCAATAGTATTTTAAAATTTATTAAATATTTATTTTTACTGAATTTGACATGTTTTGTGCATTTTTGAACTCGTTAAATTTATTTAAAACCCCGGTGTTGGAAGTTTATTAGTTTTTTTACATATTTTTTTATACTACAGCAACTTTAATAATGCGTCTGTTAAATTAATGTAGCCTTGCACAATGAATTTGTTGTCCACTTAATTTTTTAATTATGAATTTAACTTTATTAGTGAGTTATAGAAACCACTTTAAAATTTTACATATTTTAATGTTATGAATCTAAGTTTATTAATGAGTTGTATAAACCACGTCCTTAAAAATGTATTTTTTTTGTATTTTTATAGTTCGGCCACACAACTTCACTAATGAATCTATTAACTTTATGAATGTATTAAATTCATTACTAAATTTGATGTCTATTAGACTTATCAAATTTTCATTCTTTAATACTATGATTCTCTAACTTTATTAATGAGGCTGTTGCTTTTTGTACTTTTTTTAAAACCATATTTTGTAAATTTATTAATAAGTCTGTTAACTTTTAAACGCTTCTGCAATTATATATGAAGTCCCCTTGTAAACTCATTAACGTTTGTACATATATTTCCATAACTGCAAATCCTCTAAGGAATCTGTTATTATTTATTTTTAAATCATTATCATAATTGATACTCATTTACTGGCAGATGTCAGTTTTTAGTTGAAGTTTCTCTGTCTTTGTTTATTTTATTCATTCATTTTCTTCTGTCTTTATTGAGATTTTTCATTCCATTTTATATCCATATATATCCACCATTTCAACACATTTTCACTTTTCCTTTTCCTACTTTTTTTTGTTTGGTACCTTGTTCTTCATTCTTAGTCGTGCAATTCTTCTTAAAATTTTCAACTTGTAATAGTCATCTTTGTTGTTTGATTTCCATATTCCTGAGCAGTAGGTCAATGTAGGGACAGACAGTGGTATTATTTATTAATTTTTCTATTTTTAAATACTATAGTCTAGTACTAGTAGTATTAGCTATATCATTATACTTAAATGTTTATGATTATATTTTTTGTTAACAAATCTATTTTTTCAGCATGTCTTCAAAGCGCCGGTAAAGATAGAAAGGCTTATTCACCTTTAGACCAAGCAGACGCGATTGCTTTAGATAAACACGAAGCTACAAGAATGGACAATAACAACAGACCAAACACCCATAATAAAAACCGTTCTAGGTAAATAGCACAATTTTTTATTCCACATCTTATTTTGACAGAATAACTTCTTATCTATTTAAGTAGTGGAATAGTTAGAAATTCAAAAGTTCTGCACACGAATTCCCACATATTCTATAAAATATTGTCGGTTACGATGATCTGACAACGTTGCAATTTTTTTGGGTTGTAAAACTCAATATAAAGTTTTGCTTATATTGAAAATCCAACGAAACTTTGCGCAGTGTCTCTAGTATGCTCGTCGATAATGTCACGTCGCACTAGTCACTACTGAGCGCGCAGTGAGCACCTAAACATACCTAAAATAATAAATTCTCCCGCCAAGTGTGAACATAAACTATTCGTTTCATAGCGTTTTTATTCTATGACTAGTTTATGCCAACCAGTAGGTGTTTTTTTGTGGAGACACCTATTTAAAAATGTCTTTTTCTTTAATGATATTAAAACCCTTGTAGAGGTTTAACAAACTTATAAAAGAGAATTAAAAATTGTCTTTAATAGAATTTGAATGAAAGCGACTCCGATTTGCCTCTATTAAACTTTTCATTTTATTACTTCTCAATGTCAGTTTTTATAATTTTCCATCAAGTCAAATTGGCCTGACGATGATTGTAAAATCAAAACTAGTAGCCAGTTGTATATATTGAAGATCTAATTGAAATTTTAATGTGGTAAAACATAGGAGTAAATGAAGTCCCTACATTACTTAATTTATATACTGTTCTTGGCCTCTCTAACATTCCAAATAAGTTTCTTTATGTTTATGTTAGGTTATTCTGCTTTTATTGTCTTGTTTATCTATATGGTTTTGATAGCCAGTAGTCTTACTATTTTCAAAGCAACCATTACAATATAATTTAGAGGACAAAACTTTTACCTTATTTGTACATAGTACCATTTGAAAAATAATTAAAAAAAATATTTTGAAACTTGTCAAAATTGAATTAATATTGTGATCAACCTGTAGATGTTGAAGTAGAATGAATGTATAATACTCTTATTTGTACTGACTTTTAGTTAATCAAATTTAGATAAAATATTAAATTACTTTGATTTACTGTGAGCATTCAATTTTCTCTTCTATTAATTTCTAGTCCAAAAAATTCAAAATTCAAAGATATGTTTTTTACGTCTTCATTATAACCTATATATATATAACTGTAACTAAAAAACATATTGGTATTCTTCTGGTCATCTCGTAAAGACATCTTCTTTTACTTTTCCATATAGAAATCCTGCACATGCAACAAATTGTGCTAAAAATATTTTTTCGCTAGCAAATATATTCAACAAAACTCTTATAGTACCTGACTTTGCCACTGAACTGAATGTTTTATCATAATCTTCACCTTTTTTCTGTGAGCAACCTTTTATTATGAGCCCAGCTTCATACTTTTCTATGGAACTATTTGGAAGTATCTTAAGTTTATAGATCTATTTGCAAGAAATTCTTTTCTTTCCAAAAAGTAAATGATCAATAGTCTCATGACTTCCTAATAAATTAATAGCTTGATTGGCTTTTTGAGAATTTTTCTATTTTCAAGAATTCTACTAGTTTCTTCATGGTTTTCGTTATCTGTGTCCTCATGTTGATCACTTATGTCTTCTTTATTTTATATATCATTCTTATCTATAATTTTACCACCTATTTCTAAAGTTTGTTATATAGATTCGTCTGGTTGCCTTACAAACTCTTGTGATCTTGAATCAAACCGGTTTTAATTTGGTAGAAAAAAAAGACGAATGAACTTCGGTTTTACAATAAAAAATTGACAACGAAACAATTTTAAAAAGGAATATTTTTGAGATGAAGAAAATGTAAGGAAATGGCATTCGATGCAAAAAAGATGGATCACTTCAATTTAGTTTTGCTTAAAATCTGCGCATTTAGAAGCTATTTTTTTAAGTGTTTTATCTTTTATAAGAAGGAGTAATTGGAATATGACAAATTTTTGCCGACATCTGTACAATGAAATTGATTTTGAAATAAAATTTGGGATCCTACAGTTGAAAGAAATATGCCATCAATCTTGGCTTTTAAGCCAGTTAAAATAAGACCACTTATTAATTACAAAAAATATTATTAAAAAGTAGGCTACTTAAATTAGTACGTAAAAAAGTACTTTATTATCACCAAAAAATAATAAAGAATAATAAGAAACACCATTAGTCTCTCAAATTTTCAAGTAATTTTGTTTCTCCTTCAACACAATTATTTACCTAAACAGAACCGCTCTAGTTTGAAAGAATTACACAGTTCAACTAAAGGAAATACAAAGAAGTCAATGTCAAGGTTACTACTTATCGAATTTAGTAACAATAACACCTTTGTTTAGTTATTTTTTTCTATTTAAAATTGTTTAAAATGACTACTTGACATTTTTATACCGGTAGTTAATAAATGACCTTGCACAAATAATAATATTGTATTTGTTATAATAAAACTAAGGCGTACACTAGTTTTTCAAACGAGACTGTAGCGAAGGACACAAATATTAAAAATAACTATTTAACTATCAATTTTTCAAACTTGTATAATTTTTGAGAAGATTTCCGATTTCATAAATCTATTTCTCCACGACCATTAGTGGTATGTATTAATTCCAAAATCATTTTTAATAATAGAATGTAAACATTCTCACTCTTGAGATAGAATATTTATTCCGAAACACTTGCTCCTTACGTGTTTTGCATGTATTTTCATTCTATAACAAGTGACAGAATGAATATTCCGTAATTGTTCTAAACAATATCGACAGCCATGTATGACAAAACTGTCAATGTCATATTTTCATTTAAATAAAATAATGAGTGAAAAATAGAGTAAATTTCTGGTCGTGGAGAAAATATAGTCTGTAACTCGGTTAGAATAACAATATTCGATATTCGTGGTTAGTCACGCTCGCTAACGCTCGCTTTAGAAATGTTCCACTCGTATCGATTTTTTTTTCATTCTAATCTTGTTACAGAATATAGTATTATGAGCTTTTTCGTTTCAGTTTGAATTCAGTATCACCTGCTCTGAGCAACGCTGGGGCAATTTTAGAAATGAAACACCTTTGGGACGAATTTCACGCTTTGGGCACCGAAATGATAGTGACGAAAGCCGGAAGGAGGATGTTTCCTACGTTCCAAGTGAAACTCTGCGGTTTAGATTTGCATTCTGAGTATATGTTAATGATGGATTTTGTGCCTGTAGACGACAAACGATACCGATACGCTTTTCATAGGTAATTTTTAAAGAAAATCCAAGTTTTGTTAGTTGGATTAACTGATTATTTTGTTGTAGTTCTAGTTGGGTAATCGCTGGAAAAGCCGACCCTGTCTCACCTCCCAGGATACATGTTCACCCTGATAGTCCTGCCACTGGAGCGCAATGGATGAAACAGACGGTTTCATTTGATAAACTGAAATTAACTAATAACCAATTAGATGATAACGGACATGTAAGTTAATTTAATTCATGTTTTCTTTAGTATAGTGTATACTAGAAGAGTATTTCTATTCTAAATTGCAAAACCCCAAAAAAGAGCTCATAAAAATCCAAGAAATAAAGAAGATCCATGCGCGTAGCGTATACATATTGTGTACAATTATAATTCACTTTTAGTTTTTATTAATGAATGAATTGCTTTATTTCTGAGTTTATTTTTTAAATGCTCATTTATTTTTGTTCGTTCTGTAATTCTCTTAATTATTTCATTAACCGATTTTACACAATCTTTTTTAAAATTACCTTTGTTTATTAATTTCAACAAAAATATCAATATTTAAGGATCACTATTTTTTTTATCAATATTCGTTATCACTAAAAGTATAACCATTAAAAGAATGGTAACTTCAACTCATCAGCTTCATCAATAGCACTAAATTATCTCAATACTTAAGTACAGCTAGAAATATACTTTTATTTCTATTATTATCATCACTAAAATTATCATTGATATTACAAAAATATACTTTTGTTTCGTGGATTCAAATGTAATTTACACATATCACTAATGTAAAGTTCATAAATAAATAGAGAAATTGTTAAACACTTTCACTTGTTGATAAAAATTGAGGTTATGTTAGACACGATAATAATAACATTTTGTAAAACTAATCTAGGAGGCCGGTTTTTTAAAAAATATGATATGGACTATGCGATATTCAAAAACGCTGAATTTATAACTCATTTTGAATAAATTTTGATATCCAAATAAAATTTCACTAATTGATTGGAAAAATAGAACTATTTGCCAGATCAGTTTTTGATAATTTAGAAAAACCATTAAAATAGACAATTCTGTTTCAATTTACGATAATGAGAATTTACTGAACTGATGACAGTTTGGTGACGCATTCTGTCAAATTTAGTTGTTGTAAATTTAAAATTTGGGTTAGTTGATTGTTATTAATTTTAAAATAAATAATTTATAATTAGAAATAAGCATATATAAAAATTTATTTTAATTTGATTTAATACGAACTCACCCTAAGATTTATTTACGAATTGGTTTGTTTAAGATTTATATTTTTATTTACTATGACGTTAAATTTAAATTATATTTTAGTTAATAAATCTCATTATTTCGAATTTCATTTTGATATATTTTCCAACTAATCTAAGATCACATTTTTTAAATATACGTAGAATTGGCGCTCAACGTGGGGTACCCTAAAAATTACACATTTTTTATTAGCTTATAATTGGCGCACAACGTGGGGCCCTCTAAAAACTCCAATTTTTATACATTATACATGTTGACGCTAATTACACAAAAAATAGTGTAATTATTTTTTTACAGAAAATCTTTTTTGTTACAGATAATCCTAAATTCAATGCACAGGTACCAACCAAGGTTTCATATAGTCTATTTGCCACCTAAAAACGTTTCTTCTGAAGAAAATTGTGCCGAAAACTTCAAAACGTTCGTTTTTACTGAAACATCTTTCACTGCTGTTACTGCTTACCAAAATCACAGGGTAAGAAAAATAATTAAAAATAAATACTTAGGTAGAAAAATCACTTTTTTGTTTCAGATTACTCAACTAAAAATTGCGAGTAATCCATTCGCCAAAGGATTTCGAGACTGTGATCCTGATGATAGGTATGATTTTTTCTGATATTTTTTAATTACGTTTGAGAGAATAATTTACTAACCGAGTCGCGGCCGTGTTTCCCGAATGTTTACCCCCGTAATTTCAAAAAATTAATCAAAGAGTAATTTTCAATCATCCTGTCGTTTTATCGAAACAAATCGTTGTCGATTTTTCGAAATAAATCTCCGACCGCAAATATTTTGCTTGTAATAAATCCTCCCAATTTGAGAAACGTTCCACTCGATTCCGTTTAGAGATTATGAAGTATTTATTTTGATTTGGTTCGAATTTTTAATTTTGAAACATCTCTTAAGGCATCGTCCGGTTTATTTTCGGGTAGAAGCAATAAACATTTCGCTACAGCGTGATTTTTAAATAAATATATCTACACTGCACAGTTTTTCTTGGAGTTTGACACGTTACTTCCATTTCTTATTTATAGCTGTTGAAGAAAAGTGTTCGTATCGGAAAAAGATACACTTCTTCTCGATAATTTTAATAAAATTTAAGTAACAAGACTGGATATACAGGGTGGGTTATTAAGTAGGTAGGTATTATACCAGGCAACCAAAATATGAATTGTTTTTAACTTGTAACTCTTTAAAGGTTTTATAATAATGATTGTCTTAAATTCAAAGCTTTTAATTATTTTTATAAGATATATTTATCTGATAATGCCGAAATGTGAAACATGTCACATAAGAATATTTACAAGCTTTGAAAAACCATAGAGATTTAAGATGAGTATAATTTATTTTGTATAATAAAAAAAATGACTTCGTAAACATTTTAGTCAATTCTAGTAGTTTGGGTTACATTACATACTTTTTTAAAAAGTTCTAAAACGAACTACACTTCAAAAATTTTATTCTACCAGATATTTATAAAAATTAGCGACGTCATAAAAGTAAATATTGCAATTTAAATTTTAGGGAAATTCTAATAAATTTGTCAACGGCACATGCTTTAGAAAATCGCTGTTTTTCTAAAAATTTCAGTTCTGAAATAAACTTCTTTTAAAAAATTTTATTCTACCAGATATTTATAAAAATTAGCAACGTCGTAAAACTAAATATTGCAATTTTAATTTTAGGGAAATTCTAATAAATTTGGCAACGGCACATGCTTTAGAAAATCGCTGTTTTTCTAAAAATTTCAGTTCTGAAATAAACTTCTTTTAAAAAATTTTATTCTACCAGATATTTATAAAAATTAGCAACGTCGTAAAACTAAATATTGCAATTTTAATTTTAGGGAAATTCTAATAAATTTGGCAACGGCACATGCTTTAGAAAATCGCTGTTTTTCTAAAAATTTCAGTTCTGAAATAAACTTCTTTTAAAAAATTTTATTCTACCAGATATTTATAAAAATTTGCAATGTCGTAAAACTAAATATTGCAATTTTAATTTTAGGGAAATTCTAATAAATTTGGCGCCGCCACATGTTTTAGAAAACCGCAGTTTTTCTAAAAATTTCAATTCTAAAACGAACTTCTTTTAAAAAAATTGTAATTTACCAGATGTTTTTCAACTAGAACATTGTGATTTTCATTTTAGGATAATTATAATAAATAAATAAAACATTATGTTCTTTAAAAAAGCGGTTTTCTAAAGAAAATAATATTGAATAACTTACTAGAATTTCCCGAAAAGGATAATTTAATATTTAAATTAACGACATTGCCAAATTTTAAATTTCTAGTAAATTACAATTTTGTAAATGAAGTTCGTTTTAGAACTGATTTTTTTTAGTTCACAAAGTTAGTAAAATTCCCCTAAAATAAAAACTACAATGTTTACGAAACTGTCAATTTTGCTAAATTTCTAGTAATTTTCAATCTTTTAAAAGAAGTTTGTGAGCAACTGAAATTTTTAGGAAAAGAGCGGTTTATTAAAGAGTGTCATTTTTACAAACTTACTAGAGTTTCTCTAAAATGAAAATTGCAATGTTTCAGTTGTTGTCAACTTTTGTGTGATAAATTACAATTAGAAATGTAATTTTTCGAAAAAAATAGCAACTAGCATTTTTTTAAAATGAAAATTGCAATGTTGCAGTTTATAAAGTTGCCATTTTTTTATAAATATCTGGTCAATTACATTTTTTAAAATAAGTTGACTTTGAATCTAAATTTTTTACGAAAAAAACTGTTTTCTAAGAATACAATGTTGCCAAATTTACTAGTATTTCCCTCAAACGAAATTTTTCAGGGGATGAGTAGGGAGTAAAAAAGCTTTTTAAATTAAAAAAAATGGTTCGGTTCGACTTATATTTTTTTAGACCACACTATAGAATTTAAAATAATTTTAAAATCTGCGAATTCATAAGCGGTAAAACCCAATTTAAAAAAAACTATCTGATACAGGATCGGTGCAAATGGAACTTTAACAGATCCTGTATTAAAAAGTTCCTCAACGAAACGTTAACAAGATTTAGAAAAAGTCGAAAACATTCGCCCGTTTACTTCGACCTATTTGTTTATAGTGTCTTCAAATTTTGAGAATTCCCATTCACCAGTAGTTGGTGCCTTGAAAAAATGCACTGGTAAATGTGTGTTCGGTATGGCATCATTTGTAAAGGGAGACAACCATCTTGCGAGATGAATGTGGTTAAATACTTCGGGGCTATTAATCCAAACCGAGTTGGCAGTTACAAAAATAAATACGCGCTCCTTACAAATGACAAATCTAAATGATACTGACACTCGGGCTTCCGAAAGGCAAACTGCTACGGCTTTTGCCAAAATATCGGCTTGTTACTATTTCTATTGTTTAGCTTGTCACGATGATTGATGGCCGTTAGGTAATGTTTTTATTATGATCTCGTGTCTAAATAATGTCATTATTTTACATTGAATGAATACAGGATGTTACGTTAAGGTCGTCATAAATTGTTAAAAAAATCGTTTTTTATTATTACTTAATTATGCACCGTGTTAATTTTAAGACTTACCCCCTCTGTAATTTAAAACTGCAAAATATTTCAAAATTCGCCGGGACACTTCGTTTTTAATTTTAGGGGGAAAATTTTCGACAGTCAAGTGGTCTTGATATGTTTAACTCCCTAATCCCCAACAACAACTATTTTAAAATCTTAAATAGAACTACCCCACTTGTTTTACATCATTTGAAAGCCCTTTTCACGGCGAATACATCAGTAAATCATTTTTGGAAATTGGTCGAAATTTTACAAAACTATTACAAAGAAAATAAATATAAATAGGAATAACGAGCTAATAAGCCTCTGTTACTTTAGTAAATGTTCATAATGTTCACCATTTCTTTGCATACAACAATAAAGACGGTGCTGAAATTCCTCGCACAGCACTCAGCTCTTATACGATTTTGGAGATCTTGAAGATTTAATGGTGCTGTTTTGTAAACCATTCCATAAGAAGAAGTCATTTGGACTAAGATCAGGAGATGTTGCAGGCCATTCTATTGCCCCTCTTCTTCCTATCCAGCTGTCAGGGAATCTCATATTCAACCAATTACGCACAGGTATAGCATAGTGCGCAAGTGCGCCATCTTGTTGGAAATGGATTAGGTCTTCTTGGAGTAAAGAATTTTGCAGCTGATCTACCTGATTTTCCAACGATTCTGTGATAAGTACGTCAACTGTGTCCCGCAGCATATTTAAATAAACCTCGATGCGAGAACCATTTATAAATAAAGGACCTATTATGGTGTTCCTAAAATTCCAGACATTTAATTTTTGGGGGTGTTAAGTACGACCTTCTCGGAATAGATGGGGGTTTTCATCTGACCAGGAACGACAATTTTGCTTGTTCACTTGACCAGTCAGGAAAAAATACATTCGTCCGAAAAGAAAATATTTTTCACTATATTGGGTGATGTATTAATCTGTTCTGACATTATTTCACAAAATTGCAATCTTCGAT
The DNA here is from genome assembly GCA_951812935.1 of Hermaeophaga mercurialis. Classification (NCBI taxonomy): domain Eukaryota; kingdom Metazoa; phylum Arthropoda; class Insecta; order Coleoptera; family Chrysomelidae; genus Hermaeophaga; species Hermaeophaga mercurialis. The sequence goes on from OX638366.1 coordinate 14,379,149, forward strand.
GAGGGTTATCTTCGTACAATTCTTGAAGTACTTGCAATTTATAGGGATGTACTGTTGTTACCTTGTGTACTGAGCCAATGGTTATTCCAGTTTGGTTTGAAACTTATCTAATGGAAGTAGTTGGATCTACCGCAAAACGAGCCACCATTTCAGTATGAGCTGCCTTATCTAAAATTCTTTTGTTTAGCATTGTCTACAGATCCAGATTTCCTGAACTTTTGCAGAATTTGTAGCTCATAAACATGCGGAACATTTCTATCTCGGTGCCTCTCGTTAAATATGTGAGCTGTCCTTCGGGCACCCTCATTACTGGCACCGTAAATCAAAAACATTTCAACTCTTTCTTCTAAGGAATAAACCATTGTAGGTACTTTAAATAAAGCTTTTAAATTGCCTTAAAACCTACGTAAGTATTTTCTTGTTAACTAAGTGGTTTTTGGCCCATAGTTTTGTCAAATTTCGACCAATTTCCAAAAATAGTGCACTGATGTATTCGCCGTGAAAATTGCTTTCAAATTACTATTTCTATTTAAGATTTTAAAATAGGGGTTACTGGGGGTTAAGGGGATGAACATATCAAGACTACTTGACTGTCAAAAATGTTCCCCTATAAAATAAAAATTGTTCCGGCGGTTTTTAATTTAGAAGGGGTGGTAAGTTTTAAAATGAACTCACTGTATATGAATACTACAGCACAGGTGGCTCAAAAAATATCAATATCAATATCAATAACTTTTACCATGAAGCATTGATCACATTTATTTTAATTTTACAGTGCTACCCGGTATACCCGCCAAATAACAATACCAGACCTTTTTCTAATCCCTGATTAAGTGACCAGCATTACCGTGCTTGTTGGATGTTTAAGGGATTACTAAAATAAGTAAAATATTAATTATTTATAAAAGAAAAATACACTTATTTTAATAATAATTTCTAGATATTACTGCTTGAGTATTCAAAAAAAAAACTGTAAATTGGTCCAGTTTTAATATTTTCTCTTCTTGTTTAAGAACATGATTGATACATTTTCCAAATTTTTTTTCTCCAACAAATTATTTCGTCACTATCAATTAGCATAGATTTCTTATTTTTTCTTGGCCACGTAAAATTTAATTCTTTAAGAGTTTGCCAAAGTTTTATTTGTTTTATGTCAGACAAATAAAAATCTTCTTTTATGAGATTCAAAATTTTTGCTAACGTAGGTCTTTCTTTTTTAAAATAAAATTCATGTACCTTCCTTCTGATCGGTCTTTTGACTTCTTCGGGAAGTGGTGGATTCACAATTCCTAATTTTTGCTCTCTAAGAACTTTATATATAGTTGACTTTTCCATACGTGTCATATTTAATGTCGTTTGCACTGCGTTTTCCATAGTTCCAGATGAATTTTCTCTTCTTACGTAGTCATACATATTTTTTTCTCGTTTACCGATAATGGAGTACCTTTTATACGTTTCACAGGATTACATTTCATTTTTAAAACGAGCTTCTTTTAAAATTCTTATAAAATTGGCAACATAGAATACTTAAATATTGTAATTATCTTTAAGGAAAATTCTAGTAAGTTTGTCAACATATTCTTTAGAAAACCGCTTTTTTCCTAAAAATATCAGCTAAAACGAACTTCCGTTAAAAACATTATTTATAACCATTACATGATAAAAATTCATGTTTTGCCAAGTCTGGCGATCTTGCAGGCCATCTTATCTATCCATTTTCTACCTAAACATCTCTAAGGAAATACTTTATTCAAATAAACCCTTACTTTAGCTAAATAATGACTGCTAATAGACAACAATTTTGATTCGGATTGGGATATTATGATACAAAAATCTAGTCAAGATTGTGGGCATATAAGTTTACGGGAAATGAAATCCATAAATCTAAATGAGCTAATTCATTTTTAAAAAACTATTTTCTAGAATGTTGTCACATAAGACATTATTTAATATTTCCTTCAATCAATTTGGCTTGGTGATTATTTATTAATCGAAAATTTTAAAATGTGTTATGACTTTGAGTAATTTCAACTCTTTATCTAAACCGAATAATAAATTAAAATGTTACTATTAGAAAAGAAAACTAGAAGCATGAACAATGCAATAAAATACAGACATTTCTAGTGGATTGCTTCCCAAAAATATTTTTGCTTAAAATTAAAGCTTTTTTCGCTAAAGAACTTGAAATTATCTATTTGAAAAATTTGCAAAATGTGTATGAATTAATAGGGAAATATTCCCAGTAAGTGTTAATCGTAAATATTTTATTATTAAAATAAAGTGAGACATTTAGAGTAGATTTCTGTTTCCATTTTGAACTATATATTTTATACAAGGTGTATTGTCTAGTTTATTGTAATGAAATTGTGGTTTTATTATAATTATTATTACGGCTTTTTTATTCAAACACTTGCTACTTTGCAAAAAAATGGAAATGAAAGTCATTTTTTGGATTCAGAACACTAAGAAACATTTTTTTTTATATGAAAAGATAAATTGTACTTATCTGAATTTCCACCCTATTACAAGGCTTTTTAAATTATTTGTCTGACCACATACTGACATTTTTGAAGACAGGCAAGATTGACAGATTTCGGTGTGTAAGTATGTGTGTACACAATTTCGCATTAAAAACATTTCTACCAACCACCATTATACACAATAGTAAAGAAGAATATTATTGTATAGATTGTTTAATGGTGGTTGATTGAAATGTTTGTGATGTGAAGTTGTTTACACTTGTCAAAATCTGTCAATCTTGCCTGTCTTCGAAAATGTTTGTGATGAAACCTTGGTCAGACAAATAATTTAAAAAGCCTTGTAATACGGTGGAAATTCAAAGATAAATACAATTTATTTTTTCAAATTTATTATGAATAGTTTTCACAAATTAAGGGTTGAAACAATTAATTCAATATTTTTTTTTGCGTAACTGTGTAATCATCATTTGCTTTTCTCCAAAAATTTAATTTTTCTTAAAAAGTTGAGTAGTAATTTTGCAAAAAGGTGGCAAACAAAATAATCTACCCACATTCTAACTGCCAAAATATTCGAAACATACCTACAAATCCTTCTAATACAATGATAACAATAAATTTAGCTGGCGTCCAATTTGTCTAAAAATACTCAACATCAGCCGCGTTTGTTTTCCACAACTCAAACGCGAGTCGTGTAAAACGTCTTGAGCTGCCTTCTCAATGGATTTAAGATGTCACACCGGCTTCTACCTGTCAAATATTTTACCCAGATGAACTGTTTTATAGTGTTTACGAGCAAATTACCTAAAATTATTAGAAAACACCGGCCCCGACTAACGTATTTATGGGTGACTTTATTAGTTTGGGCTCACTAAGTTTCAAAATTATATATATTCGCGTTTTCTTTTTTCTTTTAAATCTTTTGCTGGGTGTAAATGTCGAAGGAGGGCAAGTTACGGGAAACCAATTAATTTTAAAATTAATAAATTACATATTTTAGATTCTTCAATTAATTTCACATAATTCCACTTCGTTCTGTATATTAGATTTCGATATTTAATTATTACTAGATTATTTAAAATTAATCAGAAACTCATTCATTATAATTTCGATAAATTTTTTTAATTCCAGACTATTACATAATTTTTTTTCAAAATAAATAGAAATCAGAAATAATATTCCCATAAAATTTCGTTTTTTTTTAATTTTTACGGTCTCTTTTAATTCCACTGATTCACATAATAGATTTCCACGTTTTTTTTCAAAATTATCAGGAACCAGAAATAATCAAAATCATAATCAAAATTTCACAGAAATTCATATTTATAATAATTCGTGCAAGTTTTCATAAAATTCCATTCCTTATAGTTTCGATGAGTTTTTCATTCCTCCAAATCATTTAATAAAATTCCGCAATTTTTTCAAAATAATCTGGAATCGGAAATAAGCGATATCACATTCTAAATTCCACAGAAATTATATTTATAAGAATTAGTATAAATTTCCATTAAATTCCATTCACTCACATAATATAATTATATAAAAATAAAGAATAAAAAATCAAATATAATAAAAATAACAGTCAAAACCCCACAGAAATTCTTGTTTAAAAGAAATGGTACATATAAAATTCCATTCTATATAATCTCAATTAACTTTTTTAATTCCACCCAATTACATAAAAGAATTCCACATTTTCTTTTTTCAAGATAATCAGGTATCAGAAATAATCGCAATTCCAGAAAAACTCTTGAAAATTCGTTCAGGTTTCCATGAATTTCCATTTCTTATAATTCCGATGCATTGTTTTAATTTCACACAATCACAATCAAAATTCCACAAATATTTTCGATTTTTAAGAATTAGTACACGTATCTAAGTAATTCCACTTAACATAATTCTGCTTCTCTCTTATTTTCACTCAACACTACATTCAAATTGTATCTGATTTAACTATTTTTTTAAATTCCACTGCAGCAATCGAAATTACAGTAAAAATTTCATAAAATGATTGATTTATAACATTCGTAATTTTTTTAATTCCACTCATTATTCCGCATAATTTAAATCCATTCGGAATTCTGATTGCATTAAAAGAAGTAGTAAAAATTATCGATTTATAAGAATTTGTTTATGAATTATTATTAATTCCGCTTAATTTTACTTCATATTGATAAATTTCTTATAATTCCACTTAATTCATGAATTAACTTCACTTTCCAATTCTTTTTGTATAAAGTATATTAAATTATGTTTAAATCCACAAGAGTTTTCAAAGGTTCACAGAAATAATCGAAATTTCGTAGAAATTTTCTATTTATAAGAATATTTTTCCAATTAATTAAATTTCTTTTAATTAAATTTATTACCACATTTATTTCTTTTTTTATTTTATCTTTTCACAGAATAATGGAAAGTTCATAGAAAATCAATTAGAGATTAATATTATTATTATTGTTGTTATTATTACTATTATTAGTATTATTATTTATATTATTATTATTTCAGCCAATTTTAGATAAATTTAATTAAGTCCTAATAATAATATTATAATTTCACTTATTTGACCCTAAAAACTAACAATACATTTTAATCAATTCCAAATGAATTTTCGTTAGTTATTGATTATCTTTTAATTACTTGTTTTTTTTTCAGTTCTGACATAGTTAATCAGCAAAATGCATCATCACCCAGAAACAGATCCACTTCAAGATCTACGCCCAATAATCCAGGAAATAGAGGTAACACTAAGAATTAATAAATACCGAATCCTTTGAAAAACTTAGAGTATACTTATCCATAAGATTGGCAATATTTAAGATTATACCAGAATATTTTCCCAATGGTACAAATGCTCATCAATCTTCTTTTAAATGTAGAAAAGGAGCAACATGTCCCAATATATGATAGGAACAAAATAAACAAAAAACTAATTTTCAATGAAACACAAAAATATGTATGGAATGGTATTAAATATGTTATAATCATCAGCAAACAAAAAAATTTTGAAATCACAGATTCTAATATTAAAATTATTAAAATGCTTAATGATAATAAACTAAAGATTGTTCTTTATGTTTATCAACAAATCAAAAATTGACGCTAAAATGATGATGATAACTTTATGAAAATATTATAACTAAAATATTTTTTTATTCTTTTAAAAGAATGGTATTTCTTCTAAATTTAAAAAGGTTTTTCTTGCTTCTCCCATTCTTTTATTGATTTCTTTATCTAACTCACCATTATTTTCGATTATAGTCTTATAACTTTTATTTTTATTTTGTATGCTGTTTGTTCTGTGGATGTTACCATAGTTTCTATTTTTCTGAACTTTTTTTTTCATATTATTTTTAATTTAACATTTCCATTCTCATTCTATCTAAATAAATAACAGCACCTCTGTTTTACCTTCGTTTTTGTTACGAATTCTTTCTATTCTTCCTTATTTATTCTATTTACCTTTTTAGTTTCAGTTAATAATTGTTACCATTGCTTCCATCTTGTGATGCTCATATAACATTTCTCTTTCTCTTCCTATTAGTTTTCCCATTTTTACTTTTTTATCGCATTCCTTATTTCTACTTCTCCTATCTCTCCTACTTCTATATCTATGTCTTCTATTTTTCTTCTAATACCTCTAAATGTATCTCATAGGACCTTCAAAATATTGTCGCCTTCTCTTCTTAATTTTAGTCACTTAATTAATAACTTTCCTGTTCATATTGCATTCTTCCTTTTTCCCTATTTGTTTTATTGAGAGTATTTTATTTTCTCTTAAATTTCTGTCATTTATATCGAAACGATTCCTTATTTTTTTGTTTCCATATTCATTTCTTATCTTTGTGTTCTATATTTTTCGTAGTTTTCTAATTTTTTGTCTGTAGATATTTTTGTATCTTATCATTGATTTTTAGTTATGTGTTTCACCATTCTGTCTTCTGTTTCAGTGCATTTTTTTTTTGTTATAAGTTCTAGTTGATAACTTGTTATTTTTTCTTTGGTCCTTTTTCTTTTCTCGTCGTGTTTTTCTTTAATTGTTTGTTTCATTATCATTTTTAGTAAATAATAGTCTTTTTATTTTTTTCTGCTTGTTAAGAAATAATCTATTACTGATTATTTTATTCCAATTTGGTTCTACTCTCATAAATTTGATGTGTCTAAATTTCTTATTAATGTTTTTCTAAATGCATATTTCTACAATTAGATTTCTATTCTTGTGTCTAATTTTTTGCTTTCTTTACCCATGTTCGCTTCTCTTTCTTATTTTAATTTTCCATTCATCGATTCAAATCCGGAATAGTTATTATATTTTCTTGTCCATCATTTATTTCTTTCTGTAATCCAAAGAATATTTTCTACTTTTCTTTGCTACCGTCTTCATTTTCTCCAAATGTTCCATATTTTTCCTCTAATAACTTTATGTCTATCTTCATTATTCTTTCTAATCGACATTGGATAATAGCAGGATAGTTATATTAAAATGTTACTATTAAAAAAATAAATAGTATGCTAAAACAAGTAGAAAAGATAATTCTAATTGGATGCAGAAATCGTAATAATAGACCAAATTAGAAGGATGAACATAATATTAAAATACAGTAGAAAAAGACCTTCCCAGTTAGATGCGAAAATATTAATGATACCAAAACATGTTTGGATTTAAAATTAGTTTTGTTCGCTAAAGGGCTTAAGTTTTTTGGATTATTAGGAAAAACGTAATCCATAGTTTATCCTGAATAAGTTATTTATTTATTGAAAGTAAAAGCAGATCTTTACCACAGATTTTTGTCTTTAGAATTCTCTATTTAAATTATATATTTTATGCAGGGTGTTTCTTATTCTTTCCTTCTGTTTCTAGAATATGAGTTCTAATATTATAGGCACAATTTTGTAATTTCTTACAATTTCATGTACAAAATGAGTGGGTAGTATTTTTTTTCATTTGCTGCTACTGCATCTTATTGAGCCGTCCATAAAAATCAAAAAAGATTTGTTTACTCTGTCAAATGAAGTGAACACATGCATCGAACCAGTGAATCCGTTTTATTGGTTTACAAAACCGAAAATTTACGATCGAAAACATTGAATAGATTCCACTGTCAGAATCCGAAATGAGTGAAACGATCTTTTGTGATTTGTTTAAATTTTTGTGGGCCCGAACGAAATTTATGAACTCGGTAAAGAGCCATGTGTGCGGGAAAATTACAAACAATCTTTCTCGGTTTTAACTGCTGTCGGGATAAACTGTTTACGAAAAACTTAAAAGTGCGTACTCTTCGCCGCTTTACGACGCCAGAACTATAAACAATGCGTAATTGTGTTTAGATTCTAAAATGCTACTAATAAGTACTGTGTAAATAAATTCGGATATTCCTACTTTACTGCAGCGGTGTTAAATTGGGTCTAAACGAGTTGCGGCCAGTGGCAGAACTGTGAATGTTTCTATTTAGTTTGAAAAGCACTTATAAAACAATTAAATTGCTTTTAAAAGTTTCGTTTTCTTATATAAACCCGATTAAAAATATGTCCCAATCGTAGTAAACTGAGATTTTATATTGTAGTTGTACATTTTTTTGGGGTTTCTTAAACACTTTACTTTATAATGAAATTTTGAGGTTATGTTACATTTGATAATTAGAATAAAACTTTTTAACTTTTAATCAATATAAGAAAGTTGGTTTTTCAACAACAAACAATGTGAAATTAAAACAAACTACATGCAAACAAATCATATGTAAATAAATAAGTAAATCAAATGTGTTGTTGTTGCTATATGTGAGTGTACATAAACAAATGAAAATGGGGGAAAATTTTTTTCAGCAAGAAAATCCATTGAGTAAAGCTAAGAGATCGAAAGTTTTTCGGGACCAATAGAATTGCGGAAAACATTTATTTTAAGAATCTACCGAATTAGCCTAAAATGAGCCAAAAATTATACTCAATATATTTTAGTTTTCACCAAGAAAATCTGTTGACTAAAGTTAAGATATCAAAAGTTTTTCGGGACCAATAGAACGGAAAACATTTTAAGAAGCTACGAAATTAGCCTAAAATGGGCCAAAAATTATACTAAATATATTTTAGTTTTCAGCAACAAAAATCGTTGAGAAAAACTAAGAGAAAAACAATTTTCTAGATAAACAGAAAGGCGGAAAATGTTTTATATAGCTATAAAATTAGTTGAAATGAGTCCAACGTATATTCAACATTTTTAATGAAAACGGTTGAGTAATCTAAGGGACTAAATGTTTTTTTAGATAAATAAAAATAGGGAAAATCTTTTTGGTAGCTACAAAAAACATTTTTTTATGTATCAAATTAATCTAACATGAGCCCAAACTTATACCGTAATCGTTTTATAATGTTCTTTATATTTAATGAAAATCCTTTGTATCAGGAAAGGAAACATTATTAAATTTGCATAAAATTTTAAAAATGCAAAAATACTATTCTGTGACTTAACCACGTCTTCCAAATTTTTAATAATTACCCTGTAGTCAGAGTAATAGACTATCAAGTATACAAATTTCATGAGGGACAACACAATTTTGAAAAGTTTGCCAACTGCCACTTTCAATTATATACCACTATGAAACTATTTTTTGTTTCAGATGACGACCCCCAAGACCAAATTCTTCACCCCACAGAACCCCTTCGCCAGTCGCACCCTTCGATGATCTTCCAAAATCGATACCCCAACACAACGCAACCGTCTACGCCGCTGCTTCAGTCCAATCTCCTCACGGCCGGACTCAGCCCAATCGGACAACCGTACTCCTCGGACATCTGCAACTACGGCCCTGTATATCACTCCCACAATATTTTGCACAATTACAATCCCGTCTACAGCAACGAAAAAGGGATGAGAGCACCGAATTTCGGGAGGACGATGTACGGTAATTATCCTGGATTTTATGGGAACAACGGGAATTTTAGGAGCCCCAGTTTGCATCAAAATGGATACGACTTTTCGCCAAGATAGTGTTAATTTGGTCAGTGATGTAGATTTACACCGTAAATAATGTACAGGATGGTGGTCTAAAAGTGAAACGTTATAACGAACTTGGTAGTGACTTATAGGCCAACTTGTATGTGTAATTAATTATAGAAAAGTGCATATTTTCCAAAATGTTTAATTGTAATGGAGCGCTGTGGGACTCTTGAAGATAGTGCCTTCTAGAAACGTAAAACTTGTGCCATATACTAATATAAGTAATTTCTTGGAATATCTAACAAATCGTAGTTACTATCATATACTTTTAATGTATTTAAATTAATTTTTTTGTTGATTGAATTTAAAAAAATTTTGGCGTATCAAATGTCTTGTGATTCACAAACCTTTAAAAGTACAAAATTAATAATTTGGGGAAAAAGTGGGACAATCGATATAATTATTTTAATTTGGGAAAATTTTATGACAATCCGAGCTGAAATGTACTGGAATCCTGTGTTATTATAGTATTTAGATATTTAGTTTGTAAGATATAACTATATTTTATTATAAATACCTACTGTACGTTGTACCAAAGTAATGTTGCCAAATTGTACTTATTTTAGAGATAATATTTATTTACAACAACAATTTAATAAATATATATATATTTTCAAAACGAGTATTTTTTTAAATACCCTATAATAACCATTTATAGATTATTCGTAAATCGTAAGTCGCCCTTGAGCGCCATGTCTAATAATATTTTCAGAACCTTTAATTTTGACAGGTTTTTTGGGTTATGCTTAAAAATTCTAAACATACAACTATTATTCTTTATAAATTACATTTTGGTTTTTAATGATATAATACAGCAAATATATATTTCTACTAGTTTTCTCTGGAACACCTATGTTTTATTATTTCTAGATGTTGTATACCTATTTTTGCCCAAATCCGTCAATTTGACTATTTGGCCAATTGAAAACTTGACAAAAATTTATTTTTGTGACGATTTGAATTTAAAAAAGTATTTTCAAACCTTATCACTTTTATCGAATAAAAAAACTGATAAAATTATATATTTTTTAACAACTTTATTGAAGTTTTACATATATTCTTTAACAATAACTTTAATAGAGTTGTTTGAGTGGTTTTCAAAATTTTCGCTATTTCACTAATCACAACTTAAACTAACTAAATTTTACAGAAATTTTATTTGTAGAGGCATTAAATTTATAAACTCAAAATTTGGGTAACGATTTATATTTAAATTTATGTGATGGACTGTAAAGAACTTAAGAGCGTTGGTCTCTGTGAACTTGAGCATCTCTTTTTGAGCGGATTGTGTGTTCACTCTTCAGTGGGTTTTGAGCAGTTCTTAATTTTTAAGACTGTGGAAGTAGCTAAGATTCTATGAAAGTGATCACGTCTCATTGGTTAATTGTGAGCTCAGTTAGAGCAGCATTCATTGGTCAATTTTTGTAACGAATATTAGCGAATTATAGATTGATTAAAGTTACAAAGAAGATTTTAATTGCCTGCGTGACTGATCGCTCGTTTGTCTATAAACTCGTTTGGAGAATGTACAGGGTGTACTAATGTTGGATATTATTTTAACTTGTTTAAAATGAGTGAATTTTAAACACAAACTTTTAGTATCTTCAAAGATCTGCCCGGACCAACTGCACGAATTAGTGTTCTTGGGAATGTAAGGAGTACTTTTGAAAAGATAAATGATGAATGTAAAGTTTTGAAAATTGATTATTACGAAGTCAGAATTATAAGGTTATTTAGCGATTTTGTATCCTCGATGAGCGTACGAAACAAAACCCTTAAAAGCTTCATATTTATGGTCTAAGAAATAGGAATGCATATTTTTTTCACAAATAATATCCAGAAACGAGTTTATAATATATTTTTTATATATACTCTTCGACAATGGTAATGGCGATTAAAAAAGGACAAATTTGCATTTGTACAATATGGACAGATGTATGCAAAATAGTCGGTTTTGTTGCAAGCGAATTTTATAATTGATGAACAATTGTTCCCAAGAAAAACTACGGCTTTTTGATTGTCTTGACTTCTAATACACTCACATCCGGTACTTTAATGGGAATTTTAGGATCAGTCACATCACTGGGAAAAAATCTTGATCTGAAAAAATTTTCCTGTTTAAGGGATAAATTCCAATCACTCTGATTACAGACGTTACGTTGTTTTGATCTTCGCAGTTTTCCAAAAAAATTTTCTCCACCTTTTGGTAGAGAACGAATTAGTTCTGGAGAAACCAAAGATTTAATTCGCTTGGACGTAGCGGAAGTTGAAGCATAAGAAACTTTGGCTGAACATATATTGAAAGGAGATTCAATGGATCGTTTAAGACTTCTTTGATTGTCCTCTTTGGTTTCTGATACATTAACATCCGGTACTTTATTGGGAATATTGGGAATCTTATTATCGGTTATATCAGTGGAAAGAATATATTGATCTATAAAGATTTTCCTGTTTTCCAGTTGAAGAGCACTTCTTCAGCTATTTTCCTAGTTTTCAAATGTATTCTTCAAAATGTTGCCTTGTTGTGTTCGTAACTTCATGTGTTGTAAGAAAAAATTCTAGCGATAATATCCCTTGAAGCTGGTATATTTTTAGTTAATAATTCAATATATAAGAGTGGTTCAATTACACTTCACTGATGTACACCAGAGAGGATAGAGAAGTAAGTAACGAGAAGTTTATGTTTGTTAAAACTTCTCTTTGGTTTAGATATGATTTCAGTAAACTGAAACACTTGTCTAGAAGACTTCTCTTGTTATTAAGTAGTAAGCCCGAATGCCAAACTTAGTCAAAAGCTGAGTTGTATCAATATATTTATTGATGATTTTAAGTAAAAGTTTCTCAAATAATTTTGATACTGACGAAAGTAAACTTATTGGACAATATGAAGTCACTTTAGTTTGATCTTGACTAGATTTATATATTACTATTATATGAGCAACTCTGACTTCCTTAGGACACACTAATTAATCGTCTTTACTCTTCTTGTCCAGGGTACTTTAATAATAATAAATATTAAGAAGTCGTTTTATAATTGAATGGCATTTTTACAAACCTTACCTATAAGCTATAAATCCATGTTTGTTTTGTTTACTTTTCAATGTTTATACAACCCATTTGACAAAACATCAAACATAAAAAAAACATCATAAATATTCACATTAGAGATTTATTACGAATTTAGACTAAACGTCATTAGGGAAGTTGTTTGTCTAAATAGGGGTTGGCAATGATAAATGACAAGGAAGTAACTGGATACACTCTCGTCGTAGATTTATGAAAAAACGAACATATGTCCGTCACTTTCTAATTCGCGTCTTCGACTTTGCGTCTTCGTCTTTTGGGTAAATTTTATTTGTTAAGGAATGTGTGTCAACTTGAATTCTTTCTGGATCATTTATTTTGACACTATGAGTATATGTTGGACTTTTAAGGTGGTGGGTGGTACGGTAAAAAAATCTCTTCACTGTCAAATATAATATTAGTAAAATTATTTACTTGTTTCAAAGTTTAGTATAAAAGTATTTATTGTTGTTTTATAATCATTTAAAAACAATAGTAGATGTTAGGGAAGAAATGAATAAGACATTTGATAAAATCATAGAAAATTGGCCAAAATAGCGAACAAAAGAAATCAATGAACATAAAAAACGAATGAAATACTTGAAAAAGTAACAAGAAAATTTATGCGTTTAATGAAGAAACTAAAATGAGTTACATAAAAATAAGAACTAACCGGTCTGAAATAAAGAAAAAGTAAGTACGAAATTAAAAAATTTAGTAGTAAAATTGAAAAGTATTGAAAAAATACAAAACTGAGTAAAATAAAAATAATGATAAGAAAATGTATGAAAAAAATAACAAATAACTAAACAGATGAAATGAAACAAGAGTTAAAAATAAATTTAGGATGATTAATTAGTGTGATTAGGTCCAGTATTTCTCATATTCTTCAAGATACCAAAAACAAAAAAGACGTAGACAGCCTTAAAATCCATATTTTAGAATTATTTACAAATGTACAGGGTGTTCCAAAACGTCATGTTAGAACAAAAATTTATTTTTTTAAAATAACTGTTAAATACAATCAAAGAAAGAAGTAACAAAACATATACATATAATTAAATTTATAAAAAAAAATATAGGAATTAAGTAAACAGATCCCATAATTTTTTGTCAAAATTTTTTTGACAAAATAGACGTTTTTTGAAAATCAAGAGTTAAAAATAAGAGTGATTAACTATTCCGATAAAATCAAAAAAAAAATTGGAAGAAGATGTAGAAGATTGGATTTTGAATTTGAATTCCTTCACAAATTTGATATTAGTATAAGGTATCATATCTTACATTTTGGAGAGTGCAATTATTTTTGTGTAAAAAAAAAACATGAACTTTAAATTAAAAATCGACCAACTTGAACTTTTTTATTTAATTAATTTAGAAGATATTAATGAGTTTTCATGTTTTATAAACGTACTATATGTGACTCTTTGTGCTTTTCCAATTCTAACAGCTTATAAAGTTTAAAAAAATTAACTTTCAGTTTTACTGAAACGTTATATTTTGCATAAAGTGGTTGCTTTTCAAAAATTTAAATTTTAATATAAATAACCAAATTTAAATTTTTGGTAAATTTGTACCATTTTTGCAATTAAAGTTATATTCTTTAAACAGATCTTACAAAATTTTTCAACAAATAAGTTTTTCAGAAAGTTTGATCCTTCTTTGACACAGTTATTATATATTTTAGTTGTTTTGATAAGATAGCCCGTTTTGGAAAAGTTGTCAACAATATTTAGCCAATATAAAGTGTTTTTACCATTAAAACTTTAAAATTGCATTATTCTTGCTTTTCTCACAACCTGTTGTGTTTCTTCGGTATTTTTGTTAAATTGTGACATCGCACATTTATGCCAATAAGAAATTAAAATGAACAATCATTAAGCTGTTTGAAGACATTGCTTCTCCTATCAAAAAAATCCAAGATGATGTTTTCATTCCCCAATTTACAAGCTCTCGTTACAAAATTGTTAGCACCGTAATTTGTTCTATGGTGCGGGTTATGGAATGAAGTTGTGGAACGTGTGTATATGGACCGAACTTTCAGACCTATTTTATCTAGCAGTAAGGGACAGGAAACATAAGAGTGTAGTATATCATTCAACATATTTAGCTGTTTACTTAGGCGTCTGTGGTGTAACGAACACAAGGAGAGACTTTCTTCGAAATCTGAATAATCGTGTACTGTTAGGTTTAATTTGAAAGTAACATATTTGAGGAATATATGCTGGACTCTTTCTATGCGATGAATATGGCTGTTAGAGCATGGGTACCATAAACTCGACCCATACTCCAAGTGTGGTCTAACTAACGGACAATACAAAATTTTGATGGCGCTAATATGAGTAAAATGTTTTGTACATCTTCCTAGAAAACCCAACATCTGGTGAGCTTTTGTTATAGCGGATGACAAATGTGGGATGAAAGTTAGTATTCATCAAATATTACACCAAGGTCTCTTATACGATCAATAATATCCAATGGGTGGTTCGTATTTTGTAAGTGTAGGCAGTTGTATTTCTACCACAAGAGAATATCATTGTGTGGCAATTGGTTGCATTTAAATCCATGCCATTATATTCACACCAGTTGGCTAAATTGCTTAAATCTAACTGGAGCTTTACACAACCATCAGAGTTACTAATTTTCTTAGATCGTTAGCAAATAATAGGTAAAAAGCATAGTGGAAACAACTAGAAATATCATTAATAAATATATTGAATAATAAAAGTCCCAGATGGGATCCTTGCGAAACCCCTGACAACCCGAATTTCGCTGGATTTAAAATAAGATACCCGTACAGTCTGAGTTCTATCAACCAAGTAACTTCTGAGCCAATCTAACAGGGAACCGCTAAGTCCTGTTAGATATAGCTTATGTAATAAGACATGGTGATTAGCTCTTGCCTTGGAGAAGTCGGTATATATAGAGTGTAACGCATAACCCTCCTCCAGGGCGCCAGAATATGTCAATAAATAGAGTTCGGTTGATTTCCAGATCTAAAACCGAACTGTTCGTCTATGATTTTGCAACTAAGAACTGATGTTAAATAGTCACACACAATGTTTTCAAATACTGCTTGACTTATATATTGGGGTTTTGTAGCTTTTTTTCCAGGAAGACGGGCACCTCCTCGAAGATAGTGACTTACTAAAAATAATATAGATTGGGCAAACGTATTTAAATTAAGAGTATCATTAGATACTTCTTTATTAGGTATATCACAATGAGCATCGCTGCAAACAGTTGAAAAGTACTGAGTAAAAACTTCGGCTATTTCAGTGCTGGTGGATCGTTGGATTTCATTGTATTCAACTTCATTGGGTATTCCTACATTTTTACGTTTGGAATTAACAAATTTCCAGAATCCTTTTAAATTATACGAAACTGAGTGCTCAGATCTTAAAACAAAATTATTGTAGCATTCCCTTTTAAAAAGTTTTACACTGAGATCTTAACCTACTAAATTCTTAATAATCTAATTGCGATCTGCAATGTCTATGGTTTAAATGAGCTTTTTGTTAGCAATGATCAAACACTTTACAGCAGGAGAAAACCACCTTGGAAATTATTGCTTAGAAAAATTTTTTAATGGTACATATAACTCAACAGATAAATTTAAAATCTCATAAAAAAATCAAGCATATTTTCTAGGGTCTGATTACATAGCATTAAATACCAGTCAAACTGTGATAAAAAATCAGATATTCCTAACATATTTTCACACTTAAAATTCCTGTAATAACCTTCAGGAGCAAATTCACCATTATTTTCACCCTTACTATTACAATCTTCAAATCCTAATACGATCATCAATGGTGGATGATAAATATCTGGCGGATAGATTATATTTACATTAGACCGTTCAACCACAGTTGAAGAATGCTGTAGGAAAACAAGGTCCGATAGGGAGCCAGCCTCATTTACTACGCTGTTGACCTGATAAAGGTTGTACAAACCTGAATGGTTGCCAACAATTTCGATAGCTTCAACTTCATTTGGTGATAAATTAGAAACAGGAGTTACTAAGGAACTGTAGGTACTGCTCTCCCAAGTGGTATGAAGGTTGAAATCTCCCAATAAACATAATCGAGCATTTGAATAAAGCTCACATAGCCTTTCAACATTATCATAAAATTCCTTATATTTAATTGCTGGTGAACGTGGCTGAAAATATGAGGTTCCCATTATGTATTGATTAGCACCTCTTCCAATTAGAACAAAATGATGTTCAATGTTTTGCGTTGCAGGGAACAATTTACTGCATAAAGTTTTGTACACTGCTATTAAGACACCACCACCAATTGAGGACTGGATTGGTGGAAGAAGAGCGATTCTTTCTGTATTTATTATAATTGTACAAGTGAAGTTCAGAGTCATCAAAATTTTGGTTTAAATAAGTGTAACACCTCGTTGAAAATAGCTGGATGAGGACAATCCAAAAATGTAACGAAATACAGGGTGTAGCATTCAATAACAAAACTTATATTTCTCTCTGAATTGAGGTTTAAATATCAGAACAAAAATATAATATAAAAAATGACAATAACGTAACCAAATTTGAATTTAGAAGTTTAATTCGAGATGATGTTACCAATACTTGTAGCAATTAGAATTGTAATTAAATTTTATGAAATTATAAAACTAATCTGTTAAAAATTCATCTGAATTTTTTTACTACACTCAGTATTTTCTTTGAGCAACTAGCTAATTATTTTTGAATTTACACAAAATTCACATACATCCAATTATCTACTCCATAAAATATTTAACGCGGTGATTTACTTCTAATCTCCGATATTTATAGCCCAAAGAGGGACGAATTATTATAAACAAAAATAAATGACATAAAATCGTTTTCGTGTTAACTATTTACATAATATAGAAACCGTTTATTTTTCTTAATTACTTGGCTCCAGTTTTATTGATATTGGCGAAATGATGCTTAAATGGTCATCAGTCAACACTCCAATATCGTTCTATGCTATTTCAAACTTGAAACGGGATTAAAAATAGATAAATGTTACTTCTAGAATAGTTTTATATGTAGAGGAAAATAAAAAAAAATAATACAATGCAGAACACACAGTATACAATGCATTCATAAAGTATGGAAATATCTTTTAATAATAGATTAGTAAAAAATATTACCCTTATTTGCTACAAGTTAAATTGTATTTATGTTTTCAATATACCAAGAGTTTCATTATATTTTTCCTAATAACTTCTTACTTTTTCTTCCTTAATTTTAAAAAAATTTCTTATTATTTTTATTTGGTTCATTTTTATTTTTTTAATAATTCATTAGATGCTTCTATTACCTTATTAATATTCTTCTTCTTCTTCATCATATTATTATTATTATTATTATTATTATTATTATTATTATTATTATTATTATTATTATCATTATTATTATTATTATTATATATTTTCTCAAATCTCTTATTCATTATTTATTATTTAACTCTTTTTTATTTCTCTCCTATTTTGTTTTCATCAATTTTTTTTCTTAGCTTTACATATTGTAATTAAACCATAACAAAAGTTCGGTTCTAGCTTATTCGCTTTACTTCCAAATATGAAAGTAAAAAAAAATGTATTAATTTTTTATTTCTCTATTAATTTTTTTAATTTTGGATTATAATAATAATAATAACGAGGGTTGCCTTTTTCTATTCTTGTGTTTTTAATGTGCTGTATTTTCTATAATTATGATTTTCTATCTGTTCCGTTAACCACCAGATTATTTTGTTCTTAATTTGTTCATTTCTTGTTTCTTTTTATTTTATTTGTTTCTCCCGCTATGTTTACGGCGTTAGTCGGGTTTTTGATTCCGTACTTATTTGATCTTTATTTTTACCCGGTTTGTCCCTATTTTTATTTACCTTATTTAATTTTTTCATTAAAAGCATTTATTTCAGTAATGTTCTCAAATCTCTCATTCATTAATTAATTTTGTTCAACTTTTTTTTATTTCTTCTCTATTTTGCTCGATTTTCTTAATATTTTCATTGATTTTCTTCCTTAATTTCATCTATTGTACTTAAAGGGTTAGAAAAGTTCGGCTCAGGCATACCCCCCCTTACTTTCATTAAAACTCTCATAATTAATCACACAACATTGAAAGTAAAAAATTCGTTATTAATTTTTCATTTCTCTATTAATTTTGTTTAATTTCGTACTTATTCGTTTTTTTATTTTCGGCCAGTTTGGTTCTATTTTTATTAAACTTATTATAATTTCTTCATTGGAAACATTTATTTCATTAATTTTCTCAAATCTCTCATTCTTTATTTAATTTTATTTAACTATTTTTTTATTTCTTTCCAATTTTGCTCGATTTTGTTAATATGTTCTTAAAATTTCTTCCTTATTTTGATATAATGTATTTAAAGAATTACAAAAGTTCGGCTCAGGCATACTCCCCTTACTCTTATTAAAACAGTCATAAGTGAACAAAAATAAAGGTTAATATACGAAATAAAAAAAATGTTCAAGATTCGATCCTCGGACAACATTTAGAAATTCTGGGTACTAATAATCTTAGACCACAAGTGTGACACCTCGTTCAAATCAGCTCGATGAGAACAATCCAAAAATGTAACGAAATACAGGGTGTAGCATACAAAATAACAAAACTTATATTTCTCTCTGAATTGAGGTTAAATATTTTGACTTTTTTTTAGGCAAAGTAACACCTTTTGAAAAAGAAAAATCTCTGGGCCGGCGTCTGGCATCCCGGCTGCTAATGATTAATTAGCACAGGGACGCACAAAAGTGAGCGTGTGACGACTTGTCAAGCGGATACAAGTTTGATTGATTACGCGGGGTGGCTAATGTACCCGCACACGGAGGTCTAAACGGTCCAGACTGGGTGGAGATCTTAGGCCAGGGAGGTTTACCCAAAAAGGCAAAACGTGTGACAAGTCGTAAACTTTTGTAATTGATTGCCATCGATTTCTATTTTATTTTATTTTATAAAAATGGTAATACAGAATGTTTTCCAGCTTCTATACAATAAAATTTCTTCTCTAAACAAAAAACTTTAATGTGCCTTGGGCCATTAATATTTTGAAGTGGGCTGGTAGATATTTCAAAATGATTTGTAGTGTTTACATAATAATTTCCCACACAAAAATATCCTTGTTTGTTTACCTCAAGTACGGCCACTTAAAATTAACGGCCATTTTTTTTTTTAATACTTGTATGGTAGGGTGATATAAATCAGGTATCTAAATTGGTTTATAAAAATAACATAACTACTATGTTTTAATGAGAATTTCATAGATTTCTTTTCGATGGTACTATTATTATTATTATACAGGGTGATGACACTTCTCTCGATTTTCGATAAAAAAAGACAATTTTTAACGAAAAAAAGAGAATTCTTAGTCCAAAAATGTTCATTCTTAGTGACAGACTTCAGTTTTCAATAAAGAGAAGTTTCTTGATGGAAGTATCTATTTTTATTAGTAAACGTCGATTTTTAATGGAAAATAGTGTTTTTAATCCAATTTTTCTTAACTGAAAATAGATTTTCTATTAATAATGTCTTTTAAATGCATTTTTTTATTCATTGAAAATCAGTTTTTGTTAATAAAAATGGACTTTTCTTCGCAGAAAATCGATGTTTTCCATTAAAATTGACGTTCCCATCGAGCACCCCTCTTTTTTAATCAAAAATAAAATTTATTCATTAAAATTAACAGTTTTTTATTAAAAATTGGTTTTGCTTAACCGAAAATAGACTTTTTTCATTAAAAATTGTCCTTTAAAAGCAATGAAAAACGTTTTTAGTTAAAAAAAAGGACTTTTCTTATGGAAAATCGAGTCTTCTATCAAGGAGCTTCTTTTTCATTCAAATTTTGTCATTAAAATTAATAGGTTTCCAATAAAAATTGTCTTTTAAAACTATGTTTTGCTCCATTAAAAATAAAATAAATTTTTTTTCCTGAAAATCGACGTTTTCCATTAAAATTTATATTCCCACCGACGAGCGTCTTTTTTAGTAGAAAATAAAATTGTTCCATTAAAATTAATAGGTTTTCATTAAAAATTGACTATTATAAACTGAAAATGAACTTTTTGATGAAAAATTGCATTTTACAATATTTTTTTTCTATTGAAAATTGATTTTTATTAATAAAATTGAAATTTTCTTCCTGAAAATCGACCGTTTTCCATTGAAATTGATATTTCCATAGAAGAGCATTTTTTTTGTCGAAAATAAAATTTTACCATTAAAATTAATAGTTTTCGTTAAAAAGTGCCTTTTCTAAACTAAAAATGGAATTTTACACTCTTCTTCTCTATATTGAAAATTGATTTTAATCAATAAAAATGGACTGTTCTTTACAGAAAATCGATGTTTTTCATTAAAATTGACATAAAATTTCGAGGAGCCCGCTTATTAGTCGAAAATCAAATTTTATCGTTAAAATTAATGATTATTTATTAAAAATTGACTTTTTAAATATTTTTTCCATTGAAAATCGATTTTTTTTTAATAAAAATGGACTTTTCTTCACTGAAAATAGATGTTTTCCATTAAAATTGACATAGCCATCGAAAATCACATTTTTATAATTAAAATAAATAGTATTTTTAATGGCATAGTCCTTTTCTTGGTTGAAGAAGTTAATTAAAGCCAATACTTAATGAAAAAAATTGTCGTTTTTATTGACAAAAAGACGCTCCTCGAAAAAAACGTCAATTTTATTGGAAATTGCCGATTTTCAGTGAAGAGAAGGGTGTTTTTAAAATTATATTTTTAATAGAAGAAACCCATTTTTAGTTAAAAGAAATCAATGAAGAACTATTAATTTTAATGGCAAATAAAAAAGAGGATCCTCGATGGAAACTTCAGTTTTAATAGAGAAGATCTTTTTCGATAGAGAAAAGTCCATTTTTATTAACAAAAATCGATTTCTAATGGAAAAAAATATGAGTTCAAAAATTAGTTTTTAGTGAAAACCTATTTATTTTGATTATAAAAATGTTATTTTCGACTAAAAAAGATGCTCTTCTATAAAAACGTCAACTTGAATGGAAAACGTCGAATTTCAGGAAGAAAATTATTTTAAAATTCAATTTTTAATCGAAAAAGTTCATTTTCAGTCTATAAAAGTCAATTTGTAATGAAAAACTATTAATTTTAATGGAACAAATTTATTTTCTACTAAAATAGACGCTCGTCGGTGGGAATATCAGTTTTAATGGAAAACGTCGATTTTCAGGAACAAAAATTTATTTTATTTTTAATGGAGCAAAACATGGTTTTAAAAGACAATTTTTATTGGAAACCTATTAATTTTAATGACAAAATTCGAATGAAAAAGAAGCTCCTTGATAGAAAACTCGATTTTCGTTAAGAAAAGCCCTTTTTTTTAACTAAAAACGATTTTCATTGCTTTTAAAGGACAATTTTTAATGGGAAACTGTTAATTTTAATGATTAAATTTGATTTTTCACTAAAAAAGAGGGGTACTCGATGGAAACGTCAATTTTAATGCAAACATCGATTTTCTGCGAAGAAAAATCCATTTTTATTAACAAAAACTGATTTTCAATGGATGAAAAAATGCATTTAAAAGAATTGATTTTCAGTGGATGAAAAAATGCAGTTAAAAGACATTATTAATTGAAAATCTATTTCCAGTTAAGAAAAATCAGGTTTTAATGAAAAACTATTAATTTTAATAGTAAAATTCGATGTTCGATCAAGAAAATTCCATTTTTATTGACAAAAATCAGTTCTTAATGCAGAAACGAAATGTGATGAGGTAATTAATTTAGCGAATATGGATCAACCATCTAATAATGATGACTGGAAATTAGTTACGATGTCCAAACCTAAAAGAAAAATGATAATTGGAAATAAAAATTTACGAAGATTTTAAAGGAGTTCCGAGAATGAAGAATTTGCATGTTTTCAGACTAGATCCATCGATGATTGCAACCGACTTAACGGAGTCGATGAGACCATTCTTCCCTGAAGTCAGAATTGAGCCAATAAATATCCAAACATCATTCAAAGTTACCATTTAAGAATCTCATTTTGAGGATGCAATGGATCCTGTAAAATGGCCAGTTGGAGCATGTGTTCAACGTTATTTAAACTTCAAGAAGTGGACGAAAAGTCCGGCAACGTAGGTGACAATACAACAAAAAAAAATAGTGATATTTTATTATTGGATATTGAATCTCTTAATTATGACAAATTAGACTATATCAATCCGGAATATTTAATAAATAATAGTAATTTTATATGTATATGTTTGACAGGGACTTGCTCTACAGCAAATTCTATTCATTCTTTTATTTTCCTAATCTAGAAGTGATATTGATGTAACTCCTATTGATTTAACAGAGTTGTGCTCTGACAAAAATATAGAAATATGTGGCATAGTGTGGAATAACAAATATGCTAATTTTATTATATTAACTTGTTATCGTTCCCCGTCGGGAAACTTTGGATTATTTTTAAATAATATTGCACTGATCCTTTTCAAGTTGTTTTGCCCAAAAACGTTAATTATATTAATTATTGATTTTAATTCTCATTCTATGACTACTGTTAACTTGCATTGCTTTACAGAATTATTAACGTCATTTGGTCTCAGCTCCAGAATATCAAAAGTAAGTAAAACATGTCAAAGTATACTTGGTCAAATCTACAAATCTACACTAATTTCCCGGACAATACTTCTTGAGATGTTATTGATAACTGTGTATCCTCTCACCGCACAGTTATTTATTATACTGGTCAACATCAATATCATCAACCATTCCCTTATCGACTGAAGAGGGTTATGAATAAAAGTAGCGTTGCAAATTTAATAAACATTCTAAAAAATAAAACATGGGAACAAGTATATGAACTGAAAAATGTAGACGATAAATCATTTTGATTCCCACTGTCCAATGAAATTAATAAAAAGGAAAAATATAAATATAACGGGAAATATATGGGTAAACAACGACATGAAAGAATCGAGTAAAAATCTTAAAGAATGAAAATAAATCCCTCTCTCAAAGAATATTATCTAGATCAAAAAAGACAACACAAAAATCTTATTAAAAAAACAAAAAGTCAATTTTATATGAACAAAATATATTCCTCTGAAAATGTTAACAAAAATACATGGGCTGTGGTGATTTAATTACTAGATAAAAACAAAAAAGCAACTAATATTTCGATTAATGTAAATGGATCATCAATCGAAAATCCACACATTATTTCGAATATATTTAATACCTTTTTTGTTAAAGGACCTCATGACATAATTAAGAAAATTGTAAAAACTACTAACTATAATAGTACAAATAATTTTACTTCTAATGTTAGAGATAGTATGTTTGTTTCGTACTTGTCTGCACCATATATTAGTTTTCCATTAACTCACATCATTAAAGTTTCCTTTCAACAAGGAATTTTTCCACTGCGACTAAAATACTCGGTAATTTCTCCAATATTTAAAAAAGATAATCGATCAGAATTAAAAAATTATAGGCCTATATTTGTATACATGGATTTCGAGAGAAATTCTCTAAGACAACGGCAATTGTTTCGTTCTATTCAAAGCTTTTAGAATTTGTTGAATCCGGAGATCCGACTGGAATTTTTTGTGAGCTCAGTCGGGCTTTTCACTGTGTTCATCCTGGTTTGTATCATATTTTTCCAACAAAAACTGTTAAAATACATTATATAGTCAATAATTGCAATCAAACTGCATTCTCTGACCGGTTATCAAATGATATAGGTGTTCCTCAAGGTTCCATTCTTGGGCCTATCCTGTTTATTTTATACATCAATGAATTAACGTTGAACACTTGGTGAATAAAATTGATTTGGGTCTTGAAACTTTGCAGAACTGATTCTGTGACAACTTTATATATTTAAATGTAACTTATAACTTTTTAAAATTTGTAAAATTTATGACTTGTTCAATTGCTTTCGAGCACAATTGTATAGATTATTAAACTACTACTACTACTACTAATCTTCTTTGGGAATTGGGAAAGGCCATATTTATTAAAAGATTCAATTATTAAACAAAATTATTTTGGTTATTAATAACAAAAATCCTTGAATATCAACACATGCAATTTCTTCATCAAAAATAAATAAATGATTTATGAATTAAATAATTTCTAAACTGCTTTTCACATATTGAGCGATTAAAAAAAAAGTATAGAAACCAGCTCGATAAGTAGATTTTTAAAACATAATAAAATGTTTGGAGACATTTGTATTCACTGTTTTTTCTTTACTTTGGGGTTTTTCTCATAAAAATCTTTTTAATGATTTATTATAAATATTTCCAACACATCCAGGTTCGTTACTTTAGAAAGCAAATGGCAGGAGAAAACGTGTGCTAAAAGTCCAGACACTGGTTAAATAAATTGGCCCAGGGTGGTCTGGCGCATAAATAACTTTTTGAAAGATAACTTTATTGACATGGAACCCTAAGCACATTATCACTTTAGTTTGAAAGGTTTTCAAAATGTTTTACATATTTTACCATATAAATACACCCAGTGGTTTTTTTATCACATGCATAACAATAGAAAGTATAAATGGCTTGGTTGATTTTGAAAAAAAAAAATTACTTAAGTTAAATTAAAAGCCACAATAATTTTATAAAACGTGTAAAGGTTGTTTTCTGGATATTTCACTGCAGATAAAATTTTAGAAAATATTTTTTAAAAGGTATTTCAAGTTGATAAGTTCTGATAGTCCAAATTTAAAACCAATTTAATTAATTGTACACCATTAATAGCTAAATTATCAAAAAGAACAAACATTAACTAGATTTCAATTAAATTATAAACCTGTTTAATTTATGTATCAATCAAAATTACTTTGTTTTTGATGATAAATTTTATATTAAAAATGAAGGATCATTAATAGGTAGTCCAATATCACCAATTTTGCTAAAAAATACTTTTATGAATAATTCCAACAAAAAAATGTTGATTCAAATGTTTCCAAGATTGTATTGTTTATGGAAAATAAAGTTCTGTTTTATGTAGAGTAAATTTTTTTATCGATTCTTAATGAAAACCATGGAAAAAAATCGATTTATGTCGGAAAATTCAGGTTATTCATAGCAAAAGTCGATTTTTAGTCTTATTTTTAATGACAAATTTAATAAAAAAAAATCATTGTGTATGGAAAATAAAATACTATTTTATCGAAAAGTTTACTTTTTTCAGAAAAGCTGTATGGTCCGAATGACAATTATGGAAAGAAAACTATTTATGTTAGAAAACGTGGGTTTTAATGTTAGAACTTGATTTTCAAAAAACGAATTTATAATTAAGACAATGATTTATTCACAAAAAAAAATTAATGAACACGTTAATTTTTAATGGGAAACATATTCAATAAAATAAATGAAAATTGAATTGAAATATAATATTTCAGTAAGAAAATTATGATTGCCAGGAAAAATATCGCTGTCTATGGAAAATTAAATACTATTTTAATAATAAACATTGACTTTTCTGTAACCACGGAAAAATCGATGTGTATTGGAAAACTTCAATTTTAACGCCAGAAATCGATTTTAAATTGAAAAAAAAAATTTTGTATTCATTAATTCGTCGATTTTTCAATGCAAATATCGATTTAAAAAAAAATTACTTAAATTTATTTTAATGAAAATTATAATATATTTAATGATAAAAGGTATGATTTAGTGGAACAAAATCGCTGTTTATGGAAAATAAAATAGTGTTTTATCGAAAATCTCGACTTTTTTAGAAACGCTATTT
This sequence comes from Hermaeophaga mercurialis, assembly GCA_951812935.1. Taxonomy (NCBI): domain Eukaryota; kingdom Metazoa; phylum Arthropoda; class Insecta; order Coleoptera; family Chrysomelidae; genus Hermaeophaga; species Hermaeophaga mercurialis. The sequence goes on from OX638366.1 coordinate 14,405,462, forward strand.
ATTCTGAATAAAAATCATGTAAAACCCCAAGTAGATTTTTTATGACTCCATATATCCAGAATGAAAAAAATTGATTTATGCGGAAAAGCCTTGTTTTTAATAGCAAAAATAATGATTTTCAACAAGAAGAAATAAATTTAATACAACAAAAAGTTCAATTTTAATAAAAAAAAGTATCAATTTTTAATGAAAACACCTAGATTCAACGAAAATCGGAAAAGAAGTTGATTTTCAAAAATCAAATTTTAATGGAAATGGTCTGTTACTTACGAAGTCGATTTTCAAACAATAAATTTTTAATGAAACACCAATAATTCCAAAATAATGTATTTTATTCGTTCAAAATGACATCGCATCAAGTTCGACGTACAACTTTTTTACTTCACAGAAACTTTATTTAAAACAAAAGGTTTCACTAAAACGGAAAAGTACTTTTTCTAAACTAACAATTTAATTTTCTGTAATTTTGAGTACTAACTTTTTTTTCATATAAAAATAATGAACTAATGAAAAGTTTTGTTGCCACTGAAATTCTTCACCTGAAAAATCACAATATTAAGTCCTCCAGATCCCTGAAAATCAACACATGGCCCCGCTATTTTAAAACCAATAAATTAGAAGGTTTAGTATCCACGTAGGGCCCAGAACAGCGGTAGACAGTCCCGGGGATAGAATTTGTCACAACATTGGTGGCCCTAAGGACTCAACTTGAAATTTTTTTTTCCGAAAAAGTTTGACACTGAACACGCCTGTTGTTCCCGAAGAGTCAAGGGCATATGTATAGTTTAACCGATTAGTTTTGCCATACATCAAACATTGTTAAGAAATTATTAAAAGAAAACACTGTTAAAATAAGAAATAAACAGCGATTTAGAAAATAAATTTGAACAATTGGATAAAAGGCATAATTATAGAACAAAAATACAAAAATATACTAAGATAGAACAAAGAAATAATGATATAAAAACTAATAAAAATAAATGTCATAAGCAGTGGTAAAAATATAAAGGTATTATAAAAATACATGTAAGAAGCAGTAGAGGAAAATATGAATATCGCAGAAGAGGAAAATGTAAAAACTAAGAAAGAATTACATAAAGACAAAAATATATAAATATCCCTGATAAAACAAAATATTATATGTTTTTTAAATATTTGTTATCCAAACTAAATGTTGATTAAATATTTGCTTTATAATATTTATGTTAAATACCTATAACAAGGTAAATTATATGTATACCAGAATTCGTAAATTCTAGATAGTGACTCATATTTTGTACGGTTCACAATTAATACAAAGCAGTTTAAGAAATATAAACCAGGGTCGATAATTTTTGAAACGAAATAAAATAATAGTAGGATGAAACCCATTGGAAAAGGAAGAGAATATAACAAAAATGAAAGGAAAAATAATTTACGGCGATCTGAGGTCGGGAAGTGGAAGGGGGTGAGTTTCTTAGAAAACTGTTTATCTCGATTTCCGGCAAAACTACAAGTCCTTTGGAAAAAAGTTCGTTGAAATCTCTACTTTTTGATGGTGTAAAAAAAATATACATTACTATGGTAAATGTTCTCAAAAAATGCATAAATGTATGCTCAAATTGTCATGGTTCTGAACAATTTCATCTGAATCATCAACTTCCTCGTAGCTTCCACTTCCACTTCCACATTGGAGCATTTTTCCTAATGGCCCAATGGTCATAAATGAAGACATAGCCGTAGAAATGGGTTCTTGCAATTAGTACCTAGGTACCTATTCCTTTATGTGCAATTCTGGCGAAAAGATATTTTTGTGACAAATATGGTTGATAATAGTGTAAAATGACGACGCCGTAATTTAACTCCTAAACAAAAAATTATGATAAAAAATGTTTACGAGGGACTTCGTGCTCATAAGAAAGACATGAATGTACGTGAGGTTGTCACTTTGTGTAGTTTATTAACTAAACTTAGTGAAATAAGTGTACATAGGGCAAAACAGACTATGACTCTTTTAACTGAAACTAGAGGAAGAAAACCTATTAAATTAGATGAAAGAAGAAAAGGCGTAATTCGCCGAATAAAACATGAATTTTATTTTAGGAATGAGATTCCTAATATAAAAAAAAATATTTCCAAGCTTCAAGAGGATGAAACAGTACCAAAGATTTCTAGATGTGTTTTGTTACGCACATTTCGGTTAATGAATTTGAAATACATAAAAAGAAGTAGAAATAGTGGTCTTGCTGAAAAAACGAAATAATTTTATAGCGCAGAAAATATTTTAGGGCAATCAAAGAATACCGAAGGGAAGGACGACAATTTTATTAAACAGATGAAACTTGATTGAATGAGGGACACACCGTTTCAAAAGTTTGGCAAGATTTAAATATTAAAAGCAAACGCCAGACATTTGTGGACGGTTTGTCAACTGGATTGAAACCTCCTTCCGGCAAGAGAAAGCATATCGGCTGTGAAAATGGTTTTCTAGATGGAGGTTTAAGTGTCTTTGAATCTAAAAATTCTGCAGATTACCACGAGGACATGGTGCTATACACTGGTTTTCAAAAATTCTTTTAAAAATAGAACCCGGGTCTGTTATTGTGATGGACAACACACCTTATGATAGTAGACTAGTAGAGAAATTACCAACAACAACTTAGAAATTGTTGACTTGCTAAAAGAAAAAAAAAAGAAAAAAGTTGAATTGCTAAATTTAGCTCGACTTCATAAAGAAAAGTATGTCAAGTATGTAGTTGACGAAATGGCTCAAGACCGAAGTGAGATATTGCTCCGATTGCCACCGTACCATTGCGAATTAAATGCTATAGAGCTAATTTGGACAGAAATTAAAAACGAAGTGGCAAGAACAAACACAACTTTTAAATTAAAAGATATCGAAAACTTATTAGATATTGCAATTGATAATGTAACACCGGGTTCGTGGCAAAAGTGCGTACAACATGTTATGAAAGAAGAGCAACAATTGTGGGATCTTGACAACACAATTGAGATCAAAATAGAATCAATGATTCTAATTCTGATAGTTCTGACTCTGAGAACTAAATCTTCGAAATCGACTCTGACGGTGATTTTGATTAAACATGAAAGTAACAATTGCTTTTTTGTACAATTTTTTGTTGACACAAACATATCAAAAACAATTAGGTGCTTGATTTATATTTATAGCTTTTACTTCTATTTCTTTTTGTTATCTTCTTTTTTCATTAGAATTTAAACTCTGTTGATTTAGTTTATTTATAGATAAACAGGGCGTTTCATTAATAAGTGGAAATATTTTAACTGTAGAACCTTGAGTTTAAAATATTAAGATTTAACCCAAATAATTTAGGTAAAATCTGGCTCTTCAGTTAAAATATTTCCATTTATTAATGAAATACCCTGTATAACAATGAAACAATTTTGGTAAAATAGTTCAATTTATTTGATACTAGAATTTTTGACTTTAATATTAATTGAGTGATTAGTTGATTTAAAACTTTTAATGATTTTTCTACGCCACTGATCTTAGGCATTATTTTTTGCTCTAATATTCTTCTTTTCCTAAAAATTTTTATTTCAAAAGGCTAATCTAAAATAATTTAACTTCCGAGGTTTAATTGTTCATTTAATACTGTACACTGAGGACATTTTAGATATTTCTTGATTTCATATTCCTCCAAAAAATCAAGTACTTATTTCTTGTCACTTACATGAAGTACCTCCATTGTTGTTTCAATTGTTTCGTTAAATATAAGTCTTCATTTAGTGTCTATGAGGCGTTTTGTGTAATATGTCACATTTGGTTGATATAATCTATAAAATCGTAAATGTTCACTGTACCTTATCTCAACATTTTTAAGGGTCTGGCCAAGATAGATGCCGTTAGAATCCGGACAATTTAGTTTGTAAATAATCTGATTTTTTAATTTATTTACTTTAGATTTATTATGGATACATTCTACATTTAATTTAATTCTGAATAGTTCAAAGTATTGACTTACGTAGAAGTAGAAGAGGACATAGCCATAACCGTTTCATTTACTAATCAATAAATTCTTTAATTTAGCAAATAATTACCAAGTATCCAATAAGCACTTGATGCAGCAAAATTCTTTGGCAAATTATTATTATTATTTTATAAAGACATTCTCACCGCTAGTGAAAATATGGATAACATTTATAAAAAATTACGTCATGCCCAAATAGCAGACTATACAGAAGTTTTGACAAATTTCCCTATAGCGGAAACTCTTTATAACAAAAAAAAATAATCTTTCACTTAAGCATCGTTATAAACAAATTACAATCTATATCAAAACAGTATATATCTAAAAAAACCATTCGAAATCACCAAACTATGAAGAAATTTGGAATCACTAATTCAAAATTTTCAACGTGTTCCATAATCAAATACAACGCAATTTATATATCCCGTAAATCCTCACATTAGCACATAAATTTCGCAAATTTCGTTACTTAGAAAATAACTATTCACACTTTAATAATTTCCAGATGTTTACATAAAATCCTAATGATTTATACAATAGCCATTACTTAAAGAATACTCAATAGATATTCTGTCCGCATGGTGCAAGGTGGTCTCAATAAAATACACATCCTGTACATTTTCACATCTTATAAATTATAAAAGGCCAAAGAAATTGGCACGCAGATGCATCTCTGCAACGTTTAGAATCTTTATATACACTGCCCGATAAAAAAAACTGATTCATATGAATTTTTAACAGATTAATTTTATAACTTCATAAAATTCCATTATATTTCTAACTGCTAAAAGTAGTGGCAACAGCTCTAACTAAATAAAATACAATTTAGCAAACATCATTAGCAACTTTTTTGTTCTGTTTTTTATTATCAAAAATTCGTATCTAGTGTTTTGTTTTTTTTAGCATTACAACTTATGTACCTAAATTTTGTGAAATTTTTTATTTATAACAATATTGTTGGTTTGAAAAGTGGGAATTTATTAAATTTATTTAAATTAGAGAATTGTGGCATTTTTAATGTAAGCAGTCTTTGAAAATCGATTTTTTCATTGATAACTGACAATTCCCATTAAAAGTCGAATATTTTATTAAAACTCGATTAATTTTGTTAAAAATTGATATATTACATTAAAAATTGGTCGTTAAAGATACACATTTTCTATTCAACATTGAAAATTTAATCGAAAATCAACTTATCTATTAAAATCAATGTAATAATTGAAAATGCATTTTTTGTATTAAAAATTTACCTTTACTCAGTTTTTCTATTCGGGATAAACCACTTTTTTTTGTCCATTGAAATTTGACTGTTTTCCATTAAAAATTAACATTGGGCATTGGCAAATAACAATGATCAATTAAAAATAACCTAAATTAGTTTGTTGATTCAGAATAGTCAGATCAACTTATAATTTTTATTTTCCATTGAAAGTGCATTTTTGCAATTAAAATCGGCATTTTTACCATTGAACACTTATTGATTTTTGTTATTACAAATTCATTTTTCCATTATTAAAAATGGGCTCTTTTCATTGAAAATTTACTATCGTCATTAAAAACTGAGATTTTCCATTAAAAATTAAATTATCATCGCGAAAAATTTAATTTTGTCATTTAAAATTAATTTTCGCCATTTAAAATTCAATTCTCCGTTAAAAATGAACTCCTTCCATTAAACATTTACTATTTTCAAAAATTACAGTCCAATGTCCATTAAAAGTGACATAAAAAAGTATTTCCTTCAGAATAGTCCCATCGGCTTTTTGAATTATTTTTTTTTTGAAGGTGCAATTTTAATATTAAGAATTGGCTTGTAATTAAAAATGCATGTGTTTAAATTTTGATTCTTTCTGTAAAAATAAACTGTCACCAAAAAAATAATCCATTAAAAGTTTACTTTTGTCATTTAAAATTGACTCTCTTCTTTCTATTTTGATTATAACAATTGATTTTTTACCATTGAAAATTGACTTTTGTCATTAAAGTTGCAATTCTCCGATAATTTTCGACATTCCCTTTTGTATTAAAAAACTGCCTTTTTGTTAAATTATATTTGTTCCATTGAAAATTTACTCTTTTCATTAACAATTACCTGTCATTTATAGAAAATCTATCTTTCTTAAATCTATTTTAGCCATAAAATTTTTTATATTTTCCATTATAAATCATCTTTTGAAATAAAACCAATTGCTCTTCGCCTTTAGAAATTGTACTTTTTTTAATTAAACATTAAAAAAAATTACAAAATTATGTTGAAAAATATTTACAATAATTTACGCCTTATTAAACTGTATGACAATAATCAAATAATTCGTTAACGTGGAAATTATAACAGGTATAAGTCGTTTATTCACCCTAATACACCCCGAAATCCACATTCTTGGTCTCAATTCTTTTATAAAATTCGTCAAATCAATCAATTCTTTCATCAAAATTGGGTCTTTAACATGTGGTTGAAGACAATAACAGCGCTGCAGAAGTTCATGACTTTTTTTTTCAATTCTGTCGCATGAAACAATCATTACAAATGAAGAAATCTGAAACAAAATAATAATAGTAATAATAATAATTTTGAAAATATAAAATACGAAAACATGTTCAATAAAGTATTACAATTAAATTAAGAGAGACCGAAACAAAAAATTAATATAAAAAAATAAGAGTATTAAGAATTCAGGGAATCGTTAAGACAAGAAGAAAGATAGAAAAATATAAATATAGTAGAATCAATGATAGAGAGGTGTAGGTTAAGTAAAATCGTAAACACAAACTGTAAAAGAACACAATAGAGGAATCAGGACTTAAAACAAAAAATAAAAGAGAAGATAGAGGAGATAATAGAGAAGAGAGAAGGGAGAAGAGAGAAGATAAGAACAAACTAAAATAAAGCAGCAAATAAAAGAAACAAAGGAGGAAGATTTTGTTTATTCATTCATAAATATAAAACTCAATATAATAAAAGAAATACTACTATTACATATTTTGGAGATATTTAAAACAAAATATCAAAAATTGTATCTCATACAACATCTACAATATCTTTCAAATTATCAATTAATGTAGATTCATTTTTATTAAATGTAAAATCTAAAATCAATAAGTTTTTTTTAAATCGGATATTTACAAACTAAATTATCTGGAATGTAACGCGTTCTATCTTGGCCAGACCTTTTGAAATTTTTTGAAATTATATAACATGAAATTATGATACAATCCCTAAAATATCCCGTTACCAATATAAGGTTAATACCACAAAAAAATACGTAGTATATCCAAAAAAAATCGGTTCCTCGATACCGGGAACATTGCCAATATTCCACCGATTTTAAAATATGTTCTTATTAAAAAAGTTGAATTCATTTCTAATCGAAAATTGAAGGTGGTCACTGCAAGCAACAATTTGATTCTAATAAGAAAATTTCAGATGATTAAGGGCAGGTATAACAAATGATTGTATTACATACGAATGATTAATGTTTTCTTTTTCTTTATTAAATTTACCATTAATTTCGACTTTAATCAATGCGTAACTGGTTTTTTAACTAAACATCTAATAAAATCAATGTTAAATACTATTTTTTACTAAAAGTATAAAATCTTGTCAATTAGAAGTAGAATTAAAGTGAAATTCCAAAAAATAACGCAATTGTATCATCGTTAAAACTGTATCACAGACAATCGTTGACTGTTAAACTTATGGGACTTTTCAATATTTTGATTATACAATAAATCATTAGTGATTTGTTATCCTTGATTTTAATTTCTACTCTTATTGCTAAAGAAATAATCAACCAACGATTTGAAATAGTCTTCTTTAACAATGAATCAAAATTTGGATATCAAAATTCTACGACTTTAAAATATGCTAAGTTGATTATACTTCTATTCTAAAATTGATTATAATGAGCAAATTTCAAATAATTAAGAGAGAAATGAAAACTGATTGTGTTAGGTACGAATGATTAATGTTTCCTTATTCTTTACAAAATTTACAAATAAAATCTGCTCTAATCAGAAAATGAAAACTCATTTAGTAGAAAAATATTCAACGCAATATTATTAACACAGAAATTTTGGAAATCCGCATAAACTCAAATATATGTAAGAACATTTTCGGTACATTAAAACATGCAAGAAATCACAAAAACTAAATAAGGATAAGAATAATGATCTGAAACTATTCAAAATCAATAAAGGAAAATTTATTTTAATAGAAGTACTACAGTAAGTAGCTTTGCACAAAAATTCAGAAAGTTTTTGGTAAATTATCCTTTCACACAAAATTTGTTTTATCTAATAATAAATAATAATTTTGCCTTCACTCTAGCTCTGGAAAATTTACCTGTGCATCCATGATAATACAATTGTAACATTATTGAAACAAACTTTAGCTTTTGAAAGACTGAAAAATTGCCAAGTGTAATTTATTTATTGGACATATATTAATGAATTGATTTTTGACTAAATGGTGACTCTTAGAATAACAATTTCAGTTTTTATGATAAATTTTATTAGTTTAAGTAACCATAAAAAACAGTAATTTTCAAAATTAACGCACAGACTTAGCTACTTCAATTATAGAAATTTTCGTTTAAAAATATATTAAAATCAAATTATAATTATTCGAGTTATCTACATGTACAAGTTTGAAAAAAGTTGTTTCGAGAAAAACGTGCTTAAAGTTTTAAGAACATTTTTATATCAAAATATGTCTTTTATTAAATTAATAGATGTCTTCAATGGTTGGTCCATATTACAGTCCTTCTCCAGTACCATCTTCTTTTTCTTTTTTTTTGACAGTATGAACTGCTAAATGCACAGTTAAATGACCTTTTTGATAAAAAGATTTTTCACAAATGGTACACTTATACTTTTTTTGGCCAGTGTGGATAACTGAATGTCGAGTTAAATAGTTTTTAAAAGAAAATGTTTTTTTACATATTGAACATTGATATTTTTTTTCGCCAGAATGAATTACTAAATGCCGGTTTAAGTCAGATTTGAAAGAAAATGATTTTTCGCAAATTGTGCACTCATATTTTTTTTCACCAGTATGAAGTATTAAATGTGCATTTAAAGCGGATTTGAAAAAAAAAGATTTTTCACAAATTGAACACTTATACTTTTTCTCTCCAGTATGAACTGCTAAATGCTCATTTAAATGTGTTTTTCCAGAAAACGATTTTTCACAATTTGGACACTTATATTTTTTCCCTTCAGTATGAACTGCTAAATGCTTATTTAAATTATCTTTTCGATAAAACGATTTTTCACAAATTGTACACTTGTACTTTTTTTCGCCAGTATGAATTCCTAAATGCTTGTTTAAATTGTCTTTTCGAGAAAACGATTTTTCACAAATAGTACACTTATATTTTTTCTCGTCAGTATGAACAACTAAATGTTGTGATAACTTTTTTTTGAGGAAAAATGATTTTTTACAAATTGAACACTCATGTTTTTTTTCGCCAGTGTGGCCTATTAAATGTGCACTTAAACCAGATCTGGAAAAAAACGATTTTTCGCAGATTGAACATTTATATTTTTTTTCTCCAGAGTGAATTCTTAAATGCTCATTTAAACTGTCTTTTCGAGAAAACGATTTTTCACAAATCGAGCACTTATGAATTTTCTCATCATGACTGACTGAGTGTTGTGCTGATGTATATCCCTTTTCGTTAGTTTGTAGTAACCCTTCAACTAAGTGATCTGAATCTAAAAGTTCCTTTTTAAACTCATTTATATAATTATACGATTTTGATACAATTTCATCAATTTGATCCTGTTTAATCTGAAAACTCTTATCATAATTAGTTGACAAAATTTCATCTTCATCTGCATTTTCATCCTTAATTATTAACTCTTCTTGTTTTATTTCAGAGACACAATTATCGCTTATTAACGCCTTTTCTTCGTTACTTTGCATAATATTTCTTTGTTGTAAAACCTAATATTTAGTATTTACTCGTCTTAACCTTGTTTTCTTTTAAAAATATAACTTCTTCCTGCTTCTTATTTTCTTTATTGGCTTGTACTTATGGGTTATTTGGCCAACTATTTTCCGGTTTCAACCTCATGTTGCTCAAAGCAATTTGCCCCTACTGCAAATGTTTAATATTTTTTATAAGTTTTACTTTGTTGTACATACAGAGTGGTTCGTTAATATTGTACGGAAAATGTCAGATAACTTAGATCAAAATACGGAAAAGTTCCTTCCGTTTCATTAGTGAGATACAGGGTGTCAATTTTTTTAAATCGTTTTTTCATTGATAATAAAAAATCCCTAATACCGATTTTAATGACATTTTCGTTTATTTTTGATATTTTAATGAGCTATTTTTAAAGCTTTTATAGTTAGTTTATTGCACAAAAAAATAACCCCAATAGATTTTATGCAATTTTTATACATTTTATTTTTATTGAGATGAAGCAACTACACATACAATTTCATACAATTTTTTAAGCTTTCTGAATTTGTTTGTAGTCATTCTGTTGTTTGTACAACAGTAACGTTTTAAAAATAATTAATAATTTAATGGTTAATTACCACAAGTGAGCGAATACCAGAATCGAACTAAGGAAGATCGATAATAAGTATTTATTACTAAATTTTCAGAATAAAAGATCAAATAAAAATATTAATTTTTTTCCACTAATTAGAGGTGTAGGGTCATGACTATACTTTTTAGATTTTTTGTTATCTGATACTTAAAAGTTCGAAAATTGAGGAGAAATAAAAAAAACATGTATTGTGCTCATATTATTTTAAATAAAAGTATCTTCTCACTTTTTTTACTACTTACTGTTACTCCTGTTACTCTACTCATACTGAGAAATCGTCTACAAGAAATATAAAAAGAGGATTTACCTTAGTTCGAATATTATGTTGGTTATTTACCCAATGAGGATTTTTTTTTGAAAAACCCAGTCTTTCAATACTTAAGTTATTAATTTTGATTGACAGCTCCAATATTGGGCAAAATTTTGTGGCAATAATATAAATGATTTAAATGTTTTCTTTTACTACAAACAAAGTTTTGTTGTCGAAACTCTCTATTAATGCTAGAAAGTTCTATTTTGTATTAAGTATAGTATGGTTGGAAATGTACCGTTCACCTCATTGTGTAGGTCTCAACATATTCAAACCGCAACAAATGGATAAATGTGTGCAGGGTCGGTTTGAAAATATAGCTGTTTGCATATATTGATTTATGGTTATTTTGAAATAAATTCCATTAATATTTTTAATTTGGTGTTTATCTGTTTTTTTTATTTCTTATAGATTTTGCGTTTATTTTGAAAATTCTGTACATTTGGTTGCCGGTTTATTAATTTCTACTTTTTTAATAAATAAATCAACATATAAATTAGGTACAAATAATATGCAACAATATTTTAATATTTCATAATAAATGAACTATTATAGGGTGGAGTTTTTGAAGGGAATGGTGGTACAGAAAAATTTGGGAAATTCTCTTTAATGTTTGTGCTGTGCCCATATCTAACAAAATAAATTCTTGAATACTTACGTTAAATATTATCACCCAAACTATACAGCACAGCAAGAATCTCTTTGACATTTCGGTATTTCCCAGAAGAAATTCAATTGTCACAACTGCAAAATTCAATGTTTCAATAAAAGTTTGTGCCAACATTGTGAATATCATTAGTCCAAAAATTGCATTAATTTTTAACGAAGTTTCATACATTTTTTTGTAAACCACTGTAATATCGTTGATGTTTTTATGGATTCGCATTCTAGGTAGATTGTAATTACCAAACAAGAAGTTAATTTGTTGATAAATGAGTTGGTAGATTTTCGCAAAGATTGATGATAATTCTGTTAGAAAAGACAATATGATAAAGTAATCGAAAAGCACCAACACCCATTGAATTGTACGTAGCACATCAAGTAAAGAAAAACAATTTAAGCTCATAAATGTAAAAAAGCCGCCGAGTACAGCAGATAAAAATAACAAAACCATTTGTCTTATAACAATCTTCTTACTAATTTTTTTAACTATTAATTTATTTTCCACTTCCAGTAGGCATTTGTACAATATTTTCCAATTTTCTGTGTGTATAAGCACCAAACAAAAAAATACAAAATTCCATATTATATCTAATTTACATGTCAACTCAGGTATTATAGAATAGTAACTCGAATTCCTAATGCAATGATGGAACAGTCCAACCGTAATGTAAAACGAACTTATCACTGAAGAATATAAAAAAATAAATTTAACATCGCTGGAAATAGGAAAAATCCCCAAAACTGCTCCAATTTTGTAATAAATATTCAACAAACGCGTTGAATTTAGTTCTAAAATGTACGCGTTCAGTTTAAACATATTCGTTCCGGTTGTAAATGAATTGTGAGAAACACAAATATTAATTTTCTTTAATGCAGAAAAACTATTATCACACTTCGATCAAACTGAGGAAAACAGAGTCGAAGTAAGGAAAATATACTTCACGTAATTAAAAGTGTTCGAAACCATTCCATGTAATTTTATTAACATATTCTAACAGTGAGATAACTAAAAGAAAAGCACCAGGAAAGACAATACACACCAGAAATAATAAAATTCATGCGCGAAGAGGGAATAAAGGAACTAACCAACATCATGACTAAAATACTCGAGATAAAAAAGATACCCAAGGAATGGAATGAAGGAAAAGGCTGACTAGGATACTAAAAAACAGAATTGAGAAGAAAATAGACAGAAGAAGAGAAGCACTGCAATATGGATTTAGGGAAGGAAAAAACAGACAACACCTGATTTTCATTATAAGAAAATATCGTTAAAAATTAATACCTAAACAAGTATAGAGAGATACACATATATTTTATAGACCTCGGAAAGGCATTTGATAGTATAAATAAGGAAAACATATTGAGAACATTAGACAAACATGAAGTGCACAAAGGGATAATAGAAATATTGAAAGCAATGTATGAAAATAATACGAATATAGTAATAGTGAAGAATCGAGAACTAAAGAAACGAAATACCAAAGAACAAAAAAATTACAAGACCAACAGTTATGCACAACAGAGAAATATGAACATTATCAGAAAATCAAAAGAAAGAAAAAGTACTATATAGGGTGGTCCAAAATTGTCGAGCAATAGTTCAAGGGGTGATAGTTCACTTAAAAATAAAGGCATTTTTTTATATACACTTTTTTCGAACGCTCAATAATAAGGGAGATACAGGCCTCTAAAATTGTATAAAAAAATGATTTTTTTAAATATCTTAAGAATGACTTTGAAGAAAAATTTCAATTTCTAGACATAGAAGCTTTGCATAAAGATTTTATGTTATTAGTCCTTTCATCCCTTCTGATTAAGGAGTAGTTTTTGGCGGTAAATATCACTGATTACATCTATTTTTTAAATTCGTTAGCATTAAAAAAATTTGGTAAGATTACCTGGCTTTCTAAAAAAAGTGTATGTGAAAAGGTACCTTTATTTGTAAGTGAACTATCACCCCTAGCAGTATTGCTCGACAATTTTGGACCACCCTGTAGAAAAGTGATTTCTGGTTAAAAAAATAAGGGAAAACACAAAGATGCAGATTAGACAAAATCTGAAAATAGATTTCATAAATGATAAACTAACACAAAGCCATAGACATGTAAGCAGAATACCAAAAGAATGATCGAAACAAAGAAAAAAAAAGGGGAAAGTTAAGGAAAATACAGATAAACTCAATCAAATGTTAAGAGGGAAAAAATAAAGAAAAAGAAATAAAGCAGCTTCACAAACTAAAACTATAAGAGATACAGTGTTGTATAAATAGAGCAAAATAACCAGAAAAAAAAATTCAATCAGGCATAATAAAAAATCGGAATAAGATAAACTTTCTCCCAGACGATCTGACTTTTAATATAAAATCAGTAGGGCCCTCTAAAATTTTTTGAAAAAATCTGAAGAAAAACTCATTTTTGATGTTACAAAACAAAAAATATATTCAAATAACAACAAAAAAAAAGAAATTTTCTCTCAAGTTATCAGATGATAAAGAATCCATGAAAGAATCTCTATACTTAGATTTTCTAATAAATCTGAATTTTGAAGAAAACCAAAAAAATACCCCTTGAAAAGAAACTTTAACTTTAACTTTACATTGGCATTTAAAAAAATCACAAAGTTTACGGTTTTTAAAGAAATCCGAATTTCTAAGGTAGATTTTTTTGTGACGTTGCAAAAAAAATATTCAAATATCAAGTATAATAAAAAAACGGAAAAAGATCAACTTTCTCGCATGCGATCAGGCGTTTAGTTTAAAATTGGTAGGCCCATAAAAGTTATTGAAAGATAAATTCGAAGTGGAAGGAAACGTTCTTGTAAAATATTAGCTCAGCGTCATCACATCCATTGCCACAATTTTAAATTTACTGCAACCATATGTTCCGAAATTCACAATATATTCGGGATATGTGAAGCCCGATTCTTATAAAAACGTGATGATTGCTTACAGCCTTTCTTTTATTTCTTTTTGATTTTCCTCGAAATGTTTACTCACAATCGGATTTCAATCAAAAAAGTTTGTTTGAAAGATATAAAATAAACCCAAAACGGTTTCTCCAAATATTATGCTGGTTTTGTTACACCAGCTTCAAAAGAAAAAATAAATTTATGTTTTAATTTTAGTCTAATTTTTATTAATAAATGAGTTTAAATTCCTTATATTTTATATTATATTTTAAGGATACTTATTCTACTTTAGGGTAGGCAATTCTTTAAATACAGAGCGGTGAACTGGGTTGCCTATAAGCAAAATTTAAAAATGATATATTAATCCTGATGATCTCTTGACGTGGTAGAGACAAACCAATGATTTGTTCTTAAAAGGGGTCTTGAATACTAGTAACATTATTAATAATTATTCAGAATGATATATAATGAGGTCGAAGAATATTAACATTTCTATTAATACAGACGAGCTTCATTGTAAACTTACCCTGTACGTTTCTTTTGAATAATTTCGATAGCTTTTAAAAAAAACCTCTCTCGTTTATTTGATGCATTTCTATAAATATTGATTTTGATACCAATAAATCATTTCAGACATATAATTATTGTTTATTAATTTAAAATACCTAATACAAAATTCAATAGGATTTGTGCATGACATTTAAAAAAGATCTGGAAAAAAATTATTTTTGTTGCTTTACTCTCGACGCCTCCTGAAGGTAAGGGTAAAATAATTAGTTTACTGGTGGATTATAATGCGGCGAGGGAAATAAAGCTTACAGAAAAACCGCAAATTTGTGAAATCAATAATTAATTAATAATCAATAAACTGTCTTTTGAGCTTCATTCACTCAATTACAACTCGTGTGGTTAGGTATAAAATCAAAAAGACTTAGGTCGTGGCAATATAGTGGTGTTCTTAAAGCCAGACAACTCATTTCATAAAATAACTAACATTGCTCTCGGTTTCGTTTGTAGTTTGACAAGAATTCGTGTTAGAACCATTACTTTCTATTTTTTTAGTAGCGACATTTTTCAATTTCATCGCTCTATCTTAAATCTTGTTTCCTTTTTGGAGATGATTCATTAAAAAATTAAGAATGATGAAACTGCATCTTTTCCTATATCTCCATCTCCAATTGCTATTTTTTATTTAATTCATGTGTATCTGATTTCTGAATTGCTAATTCTTTATCATCATTTTTCTTTTCTCTCTAGATTCTCTGAAGCTCTAATTTCAACTTAGGTTTGATAGACCCTTTTGAAATTTTATCTGTTTTAGTATATTCAGATCTACAGGTATTCTACTAAGGCTAAGCACAAAGTGGAGCAGAGAGCAAAGCTCTGATGAGAGCAACGAGGGTGCATTGCGTTGATAGAAGTGTTGCTAACACATACTGACTCGTCTATTAATCGAACACCATTTCAATAATAATATGGATTTATTGTTACTAACTGAAAATTCTCCATTGAAAACTTGGTGTTTTCTAAAAGATAACGTTAATACTAGAAGTTGTAATGATCCCAGCATCCATAAAAAGAGACGTGTACATGGCGAATTTCATCGTTTATACCAGGAACTACGTCAACGTCCAGAAATGTCCTCTCATATTTTCGCATTAATATTACAACTTTTGGTTATATTTTGGAACAAATTCAGCCGAGATAAATGAAAAATTGGACAAACTTTAATCGTAACCTTATTAATCCAACAGAACGTCTTGCCGTGATTTTAAGGGTAAGTGGAACAAGTTTGCGTATTCGTATAACATATGAGTATTAGAATATATATTAGAAAATTTAAATAACTATAAACAAGTGTTAAAAACTAAAATGTTAAAAACTATCTTCTTAATAATTGGTGAAATAAGATGCCACAGATGTGGGGTTAGAGTATTCATTATTTGCATTCTGCAATTCTGTTATTGTTTGTTGAGAAGTTCTAGAGGTTGTCACATGTTGGATATCTTGATGCTCATAAACAAAATTGTAAACAGTTTCTTGTATTTTCACTTTTAACAACATTTTACGTTGTGGTATGAGAGTGCGAACATGCGGTAGAAGACTTGAAAAAAAATTCTCATCTTCATCTTTTATGTTTTATTTTGTTTTGGTTTTCCAAAATTCCTCATTTATTCTCTTCTAAGTCTAATTAGGGTCGAAGTAGTGGGTTCTTTTTCTTCTTGGTTGTTCACCGCCGGTGATTGAGTAACTTCAACGATATTTTCAAATTGTTCAGATTATGACATAGACAAATGAGTGTGTATCCTCATCCTCAATAACTTTATCTCTAATCTCTGCTAAATTTCCTGTACTTTTTCGGGCTGTAAACTGATCTGTCAGAAAATAGAGACTATCAAAATGTTGTTTAGTAGGCATTTTTTAAGTTCCTTTCGAAAGGTATCTCGTAGAGCTTTCCACTTTGCTCTCACAATTAATCCTGAAAAAGACAACATACTCAATAGGATATTCATATATATTTTGTTTTAAGTATTTAGCTACGGGATCATCCTTTAAAATTATCAGTTTCTCTTTCCGAATGGAAGCATCAACAGTATCATTATTTGTACGAGAAATAGTGGAAAATATATGGGAGTTGTTACAACCAGTGCACATGAAATTTCCAACAGAAGACATGTTAAAGTAAACTGCTAAAAAATTGTATGAAAAATGGATCATTCCTAATTTCGTGGGCGCAATTGACGGCAAACATATTCGAGTCAAATGCCCTCCCAACTGTGCAACTCTGTATTATAACTATAAAAACCTTTTTTTCAATAGTACTCGTACTTCAAGCCGTTGTTGTTGCAAATTCCAAATTCGTCACAATTGATGTTGGAGGATATGGCAAAGAAAGCGATGGAGGTACTTTCCGTTCTTCGTCCCTGTTTCATTTGATGGAAACCAAACGTTTTAATATTCCTACAGATAATGTGCTGCCATCTACTGAAATTGTCGTACTTTTTGTTTTAATTGGAGATGAAGCCTATCCGTTATTAGAATATTTAATGAAACCATACAATAGGAGGAATTTAAATGCCGACAAAGAATGTTTCAATATGCGACTTTCAAGGGCAAGACGTGTAGTTGAATATGCATTTGGCGTAATTAGTGCCAAGTTTCGTATTCTTTAGAAACCCATTGAGACATCTTCAGAGATAGCAGATAAGATTATTAAATGCATTTGCATTTTACATAACGTAATACTCGATATGGAAAAATTTAACATAGATGATGACCAACCTGGACACCACTGGGAAAATATTAACATATCACGAGAAAATTGGTAGAGCTATTAAATATTTACTAAATTTTCTGAATGATTCAAAATTATATTCCATAAAAATATAGTTTCCATGATTTTGAAGTAAATTAAGCAGGCTCGATATATTGGTAATTATCCGGTTTGGTACAATTAAAGAAAAAAAATAGCTTTCCTCCAAATATACACTTGAAATTACAGTTATGTATCGGTAAATATTTAAAAAGACTAATTCTGATGATAATTTATCGAAAAATTGACAGTAAAATGCAGTTTTTACTAAAAAATAGTTTAATTTTGAACAATATTTAAGAAAAAACTTCAATTTTTCTTACAATTTGATAAAAGAATTACAGTTTACATTAAAAAAGACCAATTGTTATTAAAATTTGCCGAAAAATTGTTGGTTTTTATTGAAAATTGACGGAAAAATACTGTTTATACTAAAAAAATATATTTTGACAAATATTTTTGGAAAAAACTTCAATTTTTATTAAAATTTGATTTACATTTACATAAATATCGCTGAAGAATTTAAATATCTTTTAACAAAATTACATACTTTATCATCATTACATAAAGAAACTACAACATTGAATTTTAAAGCACAACAAAATAATATAAAAATCCTCATTTTCATTTTCGACAAACTTCCAGCAGTAAAGCGCTTACAAATGATACAATAACGACAATAAATTCTTTATATAAGTAAAAGCTACAATTATAGAGGGTGGTGCAGAGATGTGACCCTTCTTTTTTTACATTCCTTCTACGGGCCCGATCCTATATGTTATTCTAAATCAATTTATTTTTAAATTTTCTATTACTTATTTATTCCACTTTGGATTTAGTTCCATAAACACGTTTATTATGCCCTTGTGCCCAATGAGCAGGGAACGCAGCTTATTTAAAGGATATAATTTTCGAAATATCATCATAGTTTAAACAAGGATAAAAGTAAAAAAAAAATAAACAGTGGCCTCTTAATTATAGCAGATAAAATAAAAATATCCAATAGTCTGCCTTTCTCTTTGTAGGTCACATTCGGCCTATTTCTGTAGATAATGATCATTTAAACTCTGGGAAAATTTTTTTGACTTGAACTTCCGATTTGAGCCTCTTTTTTTCATTGCTTTTACTGTATTTGCTTAAGAGTGGAAGAAGTTTTCCTTCGGTCGTTGCTTCTTCTTTATGCGTCGTCATATTTTCTGAAAAAGCTTAAATTTTTGTCTTACATGTTTCCAAATGATGATCCATCATCCATACATAAATTATCCTTTTTTTTTATGAGAATAAAAATTCAACTTTCCTCTTCCTTCTGTAATCGTTCATTCATTTATCTCCATTTGTTCGTTATCAAAAATCTTTTAGTAAACGCAGTAGACATAAACTACCAGAATAAAGTAAATAAAGAAATCAAACTTATTTTTTGTTGAAAAAGTCTTGCATGAACGACAATAAAGAACTATATAAAACAATTACCAGCGATAATAATGCTCACAGAATATCAACATTTTTAAATAACAAAGTTCACTTTGTTGCAAAATCATTCTGTAATGTTTCTTTAATTATGTATATATATATATTTTCCGAAAACAAGCTTTTTTAGTTGATGTATAGACATAAAAAGTAATTACCATATCACTAAATTACTTTTGAAATGATTAATCAATAACTAAAAATGTTATCATAATGATGCCAACGAGTGAAACATTAGTTATAAGAATATTTAAAAAGTTTAAGAAAAATACGAAAGGAGATTAAACTAAAAATTAACTTTAATCCAAAAAAAAAGAGTTTCCATTGTATTGTTGTAATATTAAAAATAAATAAAAGAATCGGTGTGTAAAACTAAGATTCATTAGATTTTAAGGAAATGCTGAAACGACGATTTTTGTTCTAAGGGAGACACATTTTTACGGTACAAACATCTGCCATTTGTCAACCCCCTCCCTTCCACTTCCCCAACCCCTTAATTTTAAATAGGGAATATACCATGTGTGGCCCGTTATTAGAAAGGCTTTACATGGAGTATTCAGGCATCCACGATTTTTTTTCGATATTAGTACAACATCTCTTAAAAATGAAACGCAACGCCTATGTTTTACTAATGTTTTAAGTGTTTCTTTCACGTCAATTTAAATTAATTAATACATTTTCATGAAATACAAATCAATTTTTATAACTAGCGAAATATGATGCAAGATTATTTTACGTTTTATTTATAGAAACGCTGTTTAATTCAGTAAACTCGGTTGTAGTTACATCAGGTAAAATGGTGGGTCCAACAGGGGTTGAATGATATCCTGTGCTTTTTGTTGGGATTTGAATGTTTAAATTAGATGTATTGGTTAGATCAGATGAAGATAAGGCAAAGGGGGATAAAGCAGGGGATGAAGCAGGGCTCGAATTATATCCTGTGCTGTTTGGTCTTGAAATTTGATTATTGCAATTATTATTGAAGATTATATTATTGATATGATGGTCAACAACAGCTCGGGTGTATGAGTTGTATGTTCTGAGTTTGAAAGCAATATATTCTCCATAAGCAGAACAGACGTCTTTACTTTGAGCTGAAATATTCGATTTCAGATTAGTTATTACTGCATAAGCATCAGGTACCCTAGGATCTTCAGTAGATTTGGTTTTTTTTAGGTATTGTTTTGTTTCATTATCAGAATGAACAGGCTTTTTAACGAAAGAAATTTTTGACATTATTTAAAAAATTAAAAAACGCTCCGTATGGACAACTTCCCACATTGGAATACAATGGAAAAATCGCACATGAGTCACTTGCAATTTGCAGATATCTCGCTAAGCAAGCTAAACTAACCGGCAGAATGATTGGGAAGATCTGGACATTGATTCGGCAGTAGATGCTCTTTCTGATTTTCGCGCAAAAATTGCAATTTATTATTATGAAAAAGATGAAGCAATTAAGGAAAAAAGGAAGGGTCTCCTTTTCGATGAAATGTTGCCGTTCTATACTGGGAAAATCGAAGCACAAATCAAGAAAAATAATGGATATCTGGGAGTGGAAAGATTAACTTGGGCCGACCTTTATTTTATTGGCATCTTGTCTTATCTCAATAAAATGTTGGGTGAAGATTTAACTGAGAAAATTTCAGGATTAAAGGAATTGAAGGAAAAAGTAGAGGATATTCCGGCTATTAAAGAATATCTAGAAAAACGTCCTGAAACCGAATTTTAATAAATTTACCTAAATATGATGCTATTAATAATAATAATAATAATAATAATAATAATAATAATATTAATAATAAAAAAGGATATGCCTTTGTCCAAGTTGTATTTCATAATTTTATCTGAATTTTTATTAACTTTAATTTCATTACCTGTTCCATAAACCACCAGATTATTTTAGTTCAAAGTTTTTATGTTCTCATTTAAAATTTTTATTTATTTTGTTTTTCTGCCCCGCTATTTTTACGGCGTTTAGCTAGGGCCTCCTTATTTAAAGGGCTAAGTTTCTTCGATCCTAAGATCGTTCCTCCTTATGTTTAATTTGATTACTTTTTAATTTAGATTGTATAATTCCTCATATTTGAACATAATTTGCATTCTTTCCATGAAGTTACTTGAGTTTTTTAGTTCGTCTCTCATGATCTTTAGTAAGTTTAACATTTTGTCCAGATTGACTATCTGCTCAATTTCATTTAGTGTATTATAGATTTCTTTCATTTTATTTTGGTTATTTAAGTTTGTATTTTGGTTTTGTTGGTTTTGTTGGTTTTCGGTTTGGTTTATATTTCGAGTAATTTGGCTATATGTCATACTGCTTTTTACTGTGTTCCTTATGAATTTATTCGTTGTATTAATCTTAGGTTTTTTGTTTCTATTTCTTGCGATTTGTTCCATATATTTGACGTATTTTTCGCATACCTTGCTGTTAGCGGTATGGTCTCCGCCACAGTTACAGCACTTGGCTTTACTGGTTTCGGTTTAAATTAATTTGCATGCTCTAGTTTCGTGGTTCTCACCACATTTTAATCGCATACTACTGGTGGTGTCTTTGGTTTCAGTGTCTTTTCTTCCTTTTTCTCCGTTTCCTCATAGGTGTCGACTTCACTTAACGTTTCGAATTTGTTGCTCACTTTGATTCTTTCGTCAAATATTTTTACTTTAGTTTTCTTTGCTTTCTTTGTGGTTTGCCAAACTTCCTCTTTTTGTTCTTCAACGTCTGATGTTTCCGTTTCGCACAACATTTCATCGTTACATAGTTTTCCCTTACTTTTGCCAGTTCTTTTTCGATTTCCCTCATCTCTTGTTCATGTTAAATTTCTTTCTCCACATCTTCCATTATCTTTGCCGCTTCCGGGTCTTCTCCAAACTCTTCCTTGTATTCTTTCACTTTACGCTCAAATCTTTCCTTTATCATTGGGTCTTGCAGCTTTGTTCTTAATTTTGGTCTCGCCATTAATTGTAAATGTAATTCTTTTTTCCTACCTGTTTGAGTTTTTTCCTGTTTTTCTTTTGACGTTCCAGGTGATAATATTTCCATTTCATTTTCCACTTCTTCACTCCATTTTATCGCCTCGCTTTTTTCCTGTTTTCCTTTTGACGTTCCAGGTATTTTCTCGACCGATATTTTTTTATTCTCCTTCTCTTCGCTCAATGTTTCCGTCTTGCTTTTTACCTGTTTTCCTTTTTCCATTTTCTTTGTGGCTCTTTCCTTTTCTAATCTTATTTCTTCTAATATTCCATCGTACAATGTTTCCGGATTTTCGGGATACTTACCAGTAGTATCTCTAATTTTTCTGAGTATCGTATTAAATTTCTCACCATATATTGGATTTTGTAAGTACTCCCTAGTTATTGGGTCTTCCATCATCTTTTTATAAAAGTTGGTGGAATATCTTATGTATTCCTTCTTATATTCCTCAATGTATTCACTTTCCGTTTCCTTTTCTTCCTTTCTAATCCTACTCCTGGGTCTGGCCTCATTCTCTGATTCGCTTTCCATTTTCATTTTTCCCTTTCGCTTGCCCTTAGGACCTCCAATTGGCTCCATATCGCGCACAAACTACCGAAATATTACTATTTTCCCCAAAAATTGTTTTTTTTTTTTGTTCAATTGTTTTTATCCCCGAAAATTGCTCGCATAGACTTAGTCTTAAGACCGGAGAGTAGAGTGATGCTATTTTAAATTTATACGTGTTTTATATATTTGTATATCTTAAGTTATTTAATTAAGAATTTTACATACTTTTTAAATTACTGAAGAATGTTTTCATTTTCATTCATTTTTTTTAAATAAAATTTATCTTCATGAGCATTTTTTCTTATGGTGAGGGACAATCATAAATTTTAGTGTTTTTTGTTTGAAAATCAGTTACAGGTAAAATAAATATCAAAAGTTTATCCATAACACTCAAATGTGGTACAAAGGTTCAAATCGGATAAAATTAAAAATCAAGCCACATACAATTTTAGTAATAAACGACAACTAGTTTCGACCAGTTAAGGTCATCATCAGGTCAAGTAAAAACGGTAAAACAACAATGTTAAATTAAAAACATGTGTTTTAACCTTGTGAGACTTAACCTGAAGTATTTTTGAGATATTCCCGTAATTAATTTTTTTTGTATTCTATTTTTCTTTTTTCTTTTTTTCTCGACATAATTCAGATTATCCTAGTGAGTACATACTTATGATCCAATTTTCTTGGTTTTCATTTTCTTCGAAAGTTTCTGCAATTAATACGAATCCCGCTCTGAAGCATACAATTTTACAAATTTAAAAACATTTAAAAACCCACCGTTTGCGTTCACAAACGAACACTTTTTTTTCAGAGCGGAATATTTTATTGTTCTAGTGACACTTGAGAAAACTGTACTTTTAAATTGTCGTGAGTTAAAGTTAGGAAAATAAAAAACATGAAATGTTCCAAATGCATTCATTTTATTTAAAACATCTACTTTTTACTGTATAATTCAATGACAAACGCAATGGTTGAAACCAACATGCCGAAAAGAATAAATATAAATGCGCTTTGGAAAAAAGCTAAATTTAATTTCCGAATGGAGGATTCTTTGATGAATTTTTTTGCCACTCTTTGAAACGGTATTGAATATACGTAAAACCACTTGTCTATTAAACCAGCTTCTTTTATTGCTTGAATCCAGTAATTAAATCGGTGTATTAATGGGTGGTTTTTCTTAAGAACTAAATGAGTTTTAACCGCAGAAATCTAAAAATATGCAAAGTCCCATTTAGCAATCAATAAATTATTATCATTAATAAATTTAAGAGTACATATCAAATAACATAACACTATTAATAAAACAAAAATTAGAAAAGAAAAAACATAATCGGTATAGATTATATCAAAATTCAAATGAGCCCACCAGGCAGTTATTTCAACATGCGCACTACTATTATTCAAGAAATTTTTAAGTCTGGTGTTCTAATTGTAAAAAAAAGTCTAAATAATTTTTTGAATGGAAAATTTGAGAAAAAAGAGTCTTGTACAACGACAGATCCAAGTGGGGATTATCCAAAATGTAAAACACAAATATCTGGGGAAGCGTACCTAATTTTCGGCTTTATGAGACTTGAAATAAGTTGCGAAAAAATTTTTTTTGTGAGAACACTTTTCATATAGTACTGACAGTAAATGAGAAAGCTCCCTTGGCAGAGTACTTTATTCTACCCACTTGCAAGGATATTTTAGAAATAACGTTTTGGTGAAAACTTTTCTAAACAACTTGACAATATTCATCTTTCAAACGATACAATTTGTCGATCAGTTGATATTCCCCAACAGCTTGAATCTGAGTTTACTGGAAAATTGTTTTCTGTAGAACTCGATGAAGCAACCGACTTCAATAATGATTCCCATTTGATTTGCTAAATCGGATTCTGTCAAGCATCTACAATATGTGAAGATTTATTGTTTAGCAAACTAATTCAAGGAAGAAAAAAAACCACCGAATTGTTCATGATTACAAATGGTGTTATTACTAAGGTGAATTTACATTGGAAAAATTATGTTGGGATTTACAATAAACATGTTTTTTTTATTAGTTTTGGGAATCACTAACGTCATCAATAAATTTTACTTACAATCAGAGCTCGTTTATTAATAAAATGTCAACACCCTCTATCTTATTAGTTATCATAAATATTTATAGGAACTTTTATTCTTAAAATTAAATAACGAATCAACCATAATAATATTTTTAATTACATTCTAAACACCCTGTATATTATTAGCATGGTTGGTCATTAATGGTTCAGAGGTCATAGACTCCCGGAGTGAACTCCAAAAAAGCAATTTTTAGGGAGCAATCAGCGAGAAAAGTGTGTAGAAATGGCAAGCCATAGGGCAAAAATAAAGAAAACCAGATGAAACCCTTTGGTATATGGATATATTAGAAACAGAGGAAGAAGTAAAAGAAAGAGTAGTACAAGAGAGAAAACTAAAGATAGAAGCAAATGCGAAAGAAAACAAACATAGAAGAAAAAGAGAAATAAATGAAAACAGCAGTGAAAGTGAGGAAAGGTCAAGGAGGGAAATAAAAAAAGGAAGGAGAGAAAATAACAGCCAAGAACTAAATGTAAAGAAATGGAGCTAAGATATAGCTCAAATAATGGACACAAATATGTAGAAAGTGAAGAGGAATGGAAAAAACCTAACACGAATAGGAGAGTTAAAAAGACGAAAGTGATGGAAAAGGAGGTAGAAATTAAAATAACTAATAGATTCCACATACTGGAGAAAAACAAAGATGAAAGTGAAACCACAACAGATACGGAGGAAGGAAAGAAAGATAATAAGAAATTAGTGGAAATAATCCAACAGGCAAAAACACCACCAGTAGTCGTAGAGGGAGAAATCTACGAGCACAAGGAATTCATAGAGCAGGAGAGAGGAACGTTAAACAATAAAATAGATAGGGAGAAATTAATAAATCATTTAAAAATAGATGGAGTAAACTACTATACCTTTACTGACAAATCAGGTAAAATTAAAAGAATTGTTTTAAAAGTGGCTCCAGATTTAGAAATCAATGAGATGATAACAGAATTAGAAATTAATAGTGGAGTAAAGATAATTAAAAGAATATTTTAATTTAAAGGAAAGTTATTGTAGGAAAAATAAGATCACGCAATGTTACAATTGCCAAAGACTGGGTCATTCTCAGAGCAATTGTAACATGAAAGCAAAATGGTTAAAATGCGCAAACGAACACCATACAAAAGAATGTAATTTAATAAAAACAGAGAATTGCGTAAAAAAATCTACAAATTATAAACAATGTCCAGTATACATCAAATACGTAGAGAAAAGAGAACTATTAGAAGCAGATAGTTTTATGGAAAAAGTAAATGTATTTATTAAGTATGAGGAAATTTATGACGAACCTTATGAAATGAAAATTAAAAATCTAAAGCTATTAAAATAAATTAATAGTGATCAAAGAATCAATTTTTTTTTGTTTAGTATTAAAGAAAATGTCCTACGCAAGCCGAAAAAAGCGTGGTAAAAGAAAAAAATTGATATTATTGAAAAAGTAAAATAGTATTGGTGGTTTACGGAACATAATAAGAAAACAATAGCGAAAGGGAGACGGTCCTGACCGCTGTTGGGTACTACCTGAAATCGATCAGCTCTTAGTGAATAGCAAATTGTGTGAGAACCAAATTTAAATAAAATAAATCGAGGTCATAATATACTTAAGTTAGTGACAACAAATAATAATAATCTAACGTAAGTATTTACCATTGAATTAATACTTACAAGCTAAAATTCGAAATTTCTTCAACAAAATAAACAATATTCTTATCTCTTATCAAGAGGAATACCTTAACCAACTTTTTATTTCTGACTCTGTCTTGGTAGACAGGGTCGGACCCACACATGATAGTGCAGCAGCAGAAAATAGTAAGAAGAGGTACCTAATAACTTTAAAATTACCTTGAATAATTCACAACAAGCAATGCAAATTTCGCAACAATCAATCCAAAATTCGCAACCTGGAACATCATATTAGAGTGTGTTAGGACAAAACCTACAGCCAAAGTTCCCGCCAAAAGAACAAGCAATAATTTTTCCTTCAATTACTGGAATCAAATTCCAAGAATATTTATATCAAGTTGGTCCCCTTATTTCACAAAAAAACATATTATACGATTCACGTATGTCAAATGATAGAATCTGCATATATTTATCATCGAAACAAATAGTAGACAAATTTCTGAATGACTATGGAGGAGAAATAACTATTAACGGCCAACAGATCAAAGCTCTCAGGATGATAATTCCGGCAGAAAGACTTGTAATTTCAAATGTTTGTCATTTAATCCCCAATGAAATTATCCAAACTGCTTTAGAAAATATTGGATTAAAAACAATGTCCAATATAACATTTCTTAGAATTTGGGTCATTGACCCTGCCTACAATCACATACTTAGTTTCCGCCGTCAAGCATACATTGCTCCACCAAATAATCTCATCGTACCAGACCGCCTCTTTATACAATTTGATACAACCAGTTATCGCATCTTTCTAAATATTGATGGGCAAGGTTGCTACAAATGCAAACAATCTGGCCACACTTCCTAAAATTGCCCCTCCTCCAATCAAATTATTAATGCTTCTAACGTTTCATTACTCTCTCAAACTAATATAAGTAGTACTAAAACTACTACCCCCATACCCCAACAACAACCCACCAACAACTTAACTCAATCTGTAACAAACCCAATGGAAATAATAAACAATGAACCCTTAGAAACCGGCAAACGAAAAATCAGTGAAATTGAAACTCCTCCAATAGATGGTAATCCTACCGTAAATGATACAACCTTCAAAATCCCTAAAGAGCAAAATTCCAAAAAAACTAAGAAAGCTGAAATAGATGATATAATGAAATGATGGAACCCGCCAAAGATTTCAACTATAAACACTCAAATGAACTAATACAATTATGATCAGTTGACAGATATGATTACGAATATCCCAGGCTCGAATGATCCGATCAGTACAATAAGAAATTACAGATCAGACTTTGAATCACTTATTAACATGTTAGAAAAAGTGTCTACTCAAATCACACACAAATCGCTAAAAATCCGCCTAACCAAAATAAAAAAACGATTGAAAAGATACATATCAGAGGGCCCCATTGACTCAGGCAATGAGTCGTCACAATCGACATATTAGAAATGGACCTACTTCAATGGAACTTAAATGGCTATTACATGCATTACGAAATATTAAAAAAAAACTATTGTCTAAATACAATCCAAATACAATTTGCCTACAGGAAACGCATTTTAATAAGAGCAATGTGCATAACCTCAAAAACTACAACATATACTACAAAAATAGACAAATTGCAGGAAAACACCGATAACCCTATCGCACTTCAAATAAAGACCCATCTATATCAACTACAGGATAAATCAGATGTCAGGCTCCTATGGATTCCCTCTCACCAAGGGATAAACGGTAACGAAGAGGCTGACAAACATGCAAAAGAAGCCACAGTCTGCAATAGTGCTTACAGAGTTGACAGTGCGGTTCGAAGTGACGTAAAAGCCTTCATCAAAATGAAAATCGTGTTACAGTGGCAATCGGAGTGGCAAGAATCAACTAGACATTTAAGACAGATAAAAGAAAGTGTGAAACAGTGGCCGCAACTATACGGTAATCGCTCTAAACAGGTCGTAATAACTAGACTTAGACTAGGACACACTAAAATTATCCACGAATACTTAATAAAAAAATCTGACAAACCTAGATGTATAATTTGTAATTGTGAACTTTGTGTAAAACATTTACTACTAGAATGTACATTATACACATTGCAAAGACAACAATACAATTTTCCAGGCAACATGCAAACCCTTTTAGGAAAAGATTGCAATAACTGTAAATTACTTATCAAATCCACCGCTAATAACCAATGTCGTTGATGCGGTAAAAAAAAAAGAAACTGTCCGAACTTACTTAGGAAATCAAAATAATCATAAATAAATATTGGTAGAATACTCTAAACATTTCAAGAAGGGTATTTTTAGGATTACTTAATAATATTTTACAAAAAACACATTTTAAAAATACTATACCAGATTTATAAAAAGATAAACTGACTTATTTATAACTAAAGGGACTTTATGCTATTTATATGGTATTGTTATGTTTTTTGGAATACTTTATTTATCGACTTACAGGATCGTCATGCAAAAGTTCCAAATCTTCAATATTTATAACATGCAACAGTTGTGTCCCAGGAACGATTACTCCATATTTCGGGTCTTTTAAAAATTTCTCAAATTCGTCATGTGAATAACCTCCAGGAATTTGTCTTGCCATTATTCTTTCGTAAATATTTTCATTTCTTCCCTGAAAAAATCTGACGATTCCAGGGTGACTAAGGAATTTATAATTCGAGTAGCTAAATTGTTCCAGATTTTTAATTTTCGGTGTTAGCTTAGGAATAGTTGATAAGCTACTTAAATTTGTTTGGTAAAAAGCATTAAAAATGAACGTGTACCACAAGAGCAACAGTAAAAAACATGTAGATTTTAAATCTAAAATCTTCTTGACATTAATTTGTATTACTACAAATATTATGTATGTTTCGATTAGAGCGTCTGTCCAGTTGGAGCGATATATGACTTTCAAAATGATCACAATAATAATAAATGTCGTCAAATAAAACAGGGATATTTCCAGTGAAAAGAGATAAAAGAGATTCGGAATTATTTCTTGCCTTGGTGGCAATATCATATATAGCGGTGCCCTACTAAGGGGTTGGGTATATTCACAATGATAATTTGGTATCTGCAGTTCATGAGCCATTCCATATAAAATTGATTCAACACCGCATGTCTCTAAATAGTATACAGCAAGATCATAATTCCCAACCCTTTGGTATTCATTGAAGTAGTCGTTATAGGGCATGAAGTTTATATGAAGATCCAATTTTTGTCCTATAACCTTCATGAAAGATGCACACCAACCTGTAATTTAATAAATTATTAGTACCTAATTTTTAGTCAAATACAACATATACGACAAAAAGTTTATGGGATCCTGAAAATATATTCATATCCTGCTCTATCATTTTTTTAATGTTGATGGATATTACCACTATTTAAAATTATCTCATTTTATTATTAACTTATAATGGTGTTAATATTGTTAAAAGAGTATAATGCTTCAGGAAGTGAAATGTGTAGTTTTGCTTTTCGTTTGGTGATAAACTCTAATTATGAGTGTAACCGTTTTCGATTGAGGTTTCGTTGTGTTTCAATACAAATATCGTCGGCTAACGAACTACTAAATACTTCCAGGCAAAGAGACAAAAGGTAAGTCGAATGACCAGCCAGACGAAAACTGTATACAGGTACATATAAACAAATAATCAACAATATATAACCTAATATATTTAATTAGCCTGAGGATAATGTCGAAACAATGACAAAAACAGCAAAAGAAGAGGAAAAATGTACACAGATAAAAGTCGTTGATAAGAGTGTAGAACAGAAAGCGAAAGAGGAAACAGTGATAAAACTAACAAGTTTTTGGAGTAATGAAGTGGCTGAAATGCTGGATATAAAGACAAACGAAAAAGTAGAGGATTGGAAACAACCGGGACCAAGCAAGAAGCCAAAGAAAACTAAAATAAAAATAACAGACGAGAGAATCAAAATAACTACATAATAGATTCCAAAAGCTGAAGGATAGCGAAGAGGATGAAAGCAGCGAAGAAATGGAAACAAAGGAGAAGGAGGTAGAAAAACCGAAATCTAAGACATCGCCAGTAGTGCTGGAAGAAACTACTAAAGACCACAAAGAATTCATTCAGTTCAGTAGAGACATTGTAAAAATTTTTGTTGAAACAAAAGAATTCAGAGAAACACTAGTTAATCATTTGAAAAATAAAAATTCAAAATTCTATACGTACACTCATAAATTGGACAAATATAAAAGAACTGTACTAAAAGCAATATCTAATTTAGATATCGAATATGCAAAACAACAATTAGAAAATAAGGCAAGATTTAGAATAGTTAACCACATACCTATAAAGGGCAAAGATGCCAGCAATCAAAATTATAGTTATTTGATACAGGTAAACAGAGACGACGATATTAAGGAAATATATAAAGTAAAAGAACTTGATAATTTGAAAATAAAGTTGGAGCCATATGAAACTACTTTAAATAAATAAGAGAGGAATATATTATCTCAATGTATATTTTAGAGATTTTTTAAAAGACTACAAAGTTTTAAAATTATCTTAAAAATACTTTTGATAATTCTTATATTTTTTATAATGGCGATATTCATACGTCATGGATTTACATACCTTTTTTTGTTTTTAGATCATACAAAATTGGAAAAGCAGCCAATGAAGCATTAAACGGACATTTATTGAATTTTTTTGGTAATTTTTCCACAAAAGGATCTGCATTTTTGATCTCTACTAAATTAAATTCCTGTCCACAATGATTTTCTTTCGCATATGGAAACCACGTGAAAAATGTATGGAAATCAACGCTCACAACGCTGTTATAAATTTTAACTTTCCACAACTTCTTGAATACATCTGTTTTGTTTGCATTTTTAACCAGTATTAAAAATTTTGAAGTGCTGTGCCAATTGCCAGAGCTATTAAATATTTTTGAAGTGTTACTGAATGATTCAAAATTATGTTCCATAAAAACATAATCTCCGTGACTTTCAAGTAAAATATCCAAACTCGATAAGTTTGTGATTATTTGTTTTGGTACATTTAAGGAAAGAAAAGAGTTTTCTTCCAAATTTTCACTTGAAATTACAGTTATTGTTGAAGAATCGAAATAGTTTTTCACAAAATTACATACTTTATCATCGTTACACAAAGAAACTACCGCAATAAAATTTAAAGCATAACAGACTAATATCAAAATTTTCATTGTCAAGAACCAATCAGCAGTAAAGTAGTGATAAATATCATTCAAATTACGACGAAAAATTCTTTATATAAGCAAAGAATAATATACAGCTGTAATAATACAGGGTGATGCAGAAACTTTCTTTTTCTTTTCAAGTTCCTTCTATTTATTTCAGTTTGAATAGTTTTACTTTAAAATCACTAAGCCATTATTTGGTACATTTAATTATAAAATATCTTGACACTGACATCCGTGGTCGGTAAATATCAATAATAACAATTGTCAAAGCAATTATTTATATGTTTCGTATGAAAAACTCTTGTATAAACAATGTACAAAAGAATAATATGTAACAATAACAATGGATGATATTTAATAAAAAGGAATAATCTTTCAATAATAAAGTTGTTTTCATTACAAACTCATCCTGTAGGATTTGCTCAGTTATATGAACATTTAATTACCAAAAACGAGCTCATTCATTTGAGGTTTTTCTACAAAACTTGATTGCGACTTCAGTAAATTACTTTTAAAACGATTAATCAATAACCGAAAATATCAGACGTAACATACGCTAAAATATTTGTAAACGATATTTGGAAAAAGAAATTAAAGAGATTTGTGTCTATATTGTTTTAACTTTGGAGATTACTATAATTTATTTAGTATTTCTGAAGTAATAAATTCTACAATTAATACGTTACCTTTGGAGATTTATTTACTAAAATACATCTTTTGTTTCTAAATAAATGCATCAACGTTTTAGTTTTACAGTTACTTTGTTCAAAAAATTAATAGCATTGGAAATAAAAATCTTAAAGGTAGAATGTCATCAAGATCGAAAAAGTATTACAACAATAATAAAACAGCAAAGAAAAAGGTTCTTATTTGTTCAATAAAGTTTTGACCATATATTTGGTCTTCTTCAGGCTTCCAAATATAACGTCCCTGTTAAAATCCAATTAAAATACATGTACAATACATAAAAGATTATTTTGAAAGCTAAGTTTTCTTAAATGATTGACAGTATTATCCAACTTTTTATTTTATGTATTGTACTTGTATAATTGACACATAAAAATATATATCTATAAACAAATAATAGGATGTTGTGAACATAAATAAATGTAACAAATACATAATAAATATAATATTAAGAGTTTTTACCAAAACATTGTACAGAGCCGTCGTTACAATTTCTTTTAAGTCTCTTGCGAATTTTTGTTTCTTACTTGATAAACCGAAAACAACTGGCGGAGAAAAATGATTTTCTTTAATTTCTATTTGCAACCAATAAATTAAAATTCTGAAGAATTCTAAAAGTTGTAATCCAGTAATACGAGCGTTTATCTTTGATCACTGCCAACACCTTTGAGTGAGTTTCCAGTAATAATAATGGAAAATGTTCGATTCGACCAACCCGAGTACACACTTTTCCTAAAATTCCTCATAATATTGGCAAACATTTAAAATTTCCCGGGGAACACAGATTAGGGCCAACGTCGACTCGCACAATGTGTTTGTTGTAAGGGGGTGAAACAGGGGTGGGGACAACCCTGACTGTAACGTTGAACCGCATCCAAAATGAGTCGGTTTTCTCGCCAAACAAATGAAAATCAAACCCATTTGAGATCAATAAATATTCCTATTCATTATTTCAAAAGAGTCATTATAAATGCTTTGATTCAATTTGGTTCTATAGAAGCAACAATTGCAATAAAAATCTTAGCTTTCACTCTAAAGCTATTACTATGACCACCCTCTACAAAATTATTGACAATATCAAAAGAAAACGTTGGGGGTGTTGATGGTATTCATTTGCAAATGCTAAACTTAAACCTAGCCGACATTGATTCCTATTTATTGCATATCATAAATTTGTGTTTAGAGCAAGGCTACTTTCCTCGCAGTTGGAAAGAAGCAGTAGCAGTTGTTATTCCTGCCCCTAAAAAATGCAACCCAAGTTCTTACAATGAGCTGCGGCCTATAAGTCTTCTCCCACGAATTTCCAGTTTTGTATATTTTTAGAATATAAGATTATGTTTATATTAATGCAACTCTTATCGTATACATAATATTTTTATTTTATTATTGTTTCTATCTTTATTTTTTTTAGAATTCGCACTTTTTCTTTTATATATATTTTCATAATTCTTTTCTGATTTGTTTTATCTTTGTTAAAATGGTAGGTGTAAGAGTAGCCACAGGCTAAACCTCGCCCAAGTATAAATATAACTTGTTCTTTTTTTCTGTCCATCAATAAAAACCTTTTATTATTATTATTATCATCAAAGGCATTGGCGCCAATGTTACCGATAATTCAATTCAAAATTTTATCAATAGTTCTTCTACCTCTGATTTGCAAAAATCTGAGTAATCTTGCAACGAGTATAATAAACATTTATGTTAGTAAATAGTTTAGGAGTGGCAACGTGGCACTGTATGAGCAATAGGTAAAATAAATTTCACCTACAATTTTTCCAATTATTGGGGACTGTAGTGAAAAATAAATTACGGAAAGTATCGTATAGTGATAATAAGTGAACTATAATACAGTGCAGTGAAGAATTATAGTAATCTACAAAGTACAGAAGTCGGAAAAACTGAGACTTGTAAGTAACAATAAAAACGTTATCAGTACCCACTACCTAGATAAATCAACATTCCAGGCAGGGGCCACGTCTGTTGACTCTGCGGTGTTGCCGAGTTGTGCAGAAAAGCGGGAGAGTTAGGACTGTAATAGGGAAGAATAATTTATAAGTGACGAAATTAGGTGAAAAGAGGTATAAGGATTGATAAGAGGCTGTCTCCGAACTGTTGAGGTGGGCAAAATCTTTTCGCAATCCAGATACACAGCAAAATGGCCAGCAATTGTGCCACAGATAGCGATGAGTACTTATTAGAAGATCGTAAAAGAAAAGATAGAGATTCGCAGTCGCCATCCAAGAAAAGCAAAAGAACATTTAGATCACCGAAATCAGCGAAATCCAACTCAGAAGATGAGGAGGATATGATCGTAAAAGAGATGGTAAAAATTGTACTAGGGGAATTAAAGAGCATCCGGAAAGAAAATAGGGAATTTAAAGATGAAATGGTAGGCATGCGCCAAGAAACCAATCAACTGAAAAAAGAATTAGAAGAAATGAAACAAAGAGTAACCAGGGTAGAGGATAAAATGGAACGACAAGAAAGAGATGCAAAGCGAAACAATATCGTGATAAGCGGACTGAATCTGGAAAACATGGAGGAAGCAGTAATCAAGGATACTATGGAAAATTTTATAAAGCAATACTTAGGAAAAGATGTAAAAATCGAAAAAGCAATAAAGCTGGGCCAAAAAATATGTTTGGTAAAAATGGAAAACGAAAATGAGAAAAGTAAGGTCATGCAGAATAAGAGCAAACTGAATTCGATTGTAGGGGATAAAGTATACATCAATGATGACCTGACCGTAAAAGAAAGAAAGATTCAAAAGGAAATTCGTGATAAAGCGAAAGAAATTAAAAACAAAGGAAAAACTGTCAAAATAGGATATAGAAAACTAACGGTAGATGGAAAGGTATGGAGATGGAAAGAGGAAGGAGCATTTGTTGAAGATCAAACGCTAAATAAGGACCCAAAAAACGGGTAAACATAGGAATAGAAAGTTCGGACGGAAAAAAGAGAGGAACGACTGCTATGAAAAAGGATAAGAAAACAAACAAAAATAAAACCAAATGTAATAACGAACTCAGGAGAATCGAGGTGGCCATAGGAAAAAAGACGAGAAGGGAAAATAAAGTAAACAAGTGTCAACAACAAAAAATAAAGGAGGAAATATTGGTAGGAACATGGAATGTCAGAGGAACTTTTGAAGAAGGAGCACTTAAGCATCTAGCCAAAGAATGCGGAAAATTAAAATTCGACATAGTTGCCATTCAAGAAACAAAGCAGCTAGGAAACGAAATTATTGAAATTGGGGATTATGTATTTTTTAATAGCGGAGGGGAAAATAGATTACTAGGAACAGGCTTTCTTATAAATAGAGTAATTAAATCCACGATAATAGACTTTAAGGCCATCAATGGACGAATGTGTGTTCTAAGACTTCGAGGAAAATACCAGAAAATAAGTATGCTGAATTTCCATGCCCCGACAGAAGAGAAAAATATGATAGTTAAGGAGGAATTTTATAATATGCTAAACGATGAATTCGACAAAATTCCCAAGTATGACATCAAAATAGTATTAGGAGACGCAAATGCTAAAATAGGAAAGGAGGCAATATATGAAAAGACTATAGGCAAATACAGTAAGCATGAACAGACATCAGAGAATGGGGAATTTCTAATAGATTTTGCAAAGGAAAAAAATTTGGTGATCAAAAGTACAGACTTCGAAAGGAAGGAAATATATAAGGGAACTTGGAAATCTCCGGATGGAAAAACTGTAAATCAAATAGACCACGTTTTAGTACAAAGAGAAGAAATAAGAAGCATAAAAAACATCAGATCATATAGAGGACCAGATGTGGACAGTGACCACTACTTGGTAGGAGTAAATTTTCGCCCGATAATACCTGTGCAAAGAAATAAAAAAAAAGAGAAGCAAATAGAGAAAAGTACGAAGCGATTAGAAAGTCAGGAAGAGAGAGATAAATACAATAAGACACTAAATGAAGAGCTAGATAGAGCAAGCATGGTGGAAATGGACAGTGTGGATGGGAAATGGAATTTAATAAAGGAGAAAATGGAAAAATGTGTGGCTGAATGTAAACAAAAAAGGAGAAAAAATAAAAATAAGTGGTTCGATGAGGAATGTGAAAGGAAATTAGAAAAAAGAAATAAGCTCCGTATGGAGGCAATAAGACAGATGACAGAAGTAAAGAAACAAAAGTATTCAGAACAGAGAAAAGCATGCAAAAAACTGCTTAGAGAAAAGAAAAGAAAGGGAAGTTTAAAGAAAAACAACTGTACGATATAGAAGATTTCTATAAAAACAACGAAATACGGAACTTATATCAAGGTGTGAAAAGACAAAAAAGCGGCTACGAAGAGAAGGCAGTGCTTATAAAGGATAAAGAAGGACAACTCATTGCAGATGAAGAAGAAATACTAGCTAGATGGAAAGACTATTTTGAGGAACTGCTAAATGAAAATTTGCCTGAAGATACCGACCATGAGGTAGATGATTTCGAGGAACAGGAAAGAGGAGTAGAGCAAAAACCATGCATGGACGATATAACAAAAATCCTAGGCAGCTTAAAACTAAATAAAAGTGCTGGTATAGATGAAGTCACAGGAGAAATGATAAAGTTTGGAGGGGATAAATTGAATGAGATAATGCACAGCCTGATTGCAGAAATTTGGGAGAAAGAAAGGATGCCACGTGACTGGAGTGAAGCACTAATAAGTCCAATCTTTAAAAAAGGGGATAAAAAAAATTGTGAAAACTATAGAGGGATAGCCCTCCTGAATGTTGGATATAAAGTGCTAGCGACCTGCATAAAGAGTAGATTAGCAGCGACAATGGAAAGAAGAATTGGCGAATACCAGTGTGGGTTTAGAGTTGGAAGAGGAGTAGTGGATCAAATTTTTACACTAAGAGAGATTCAGGCTGAGAGTTATCAGCATCAGAAAGAAACGTATATAGTATTTATAGATTTTAAGAAAGCATATGATACAATCCGAAGATCGGCAGTATACCAAGCACTAAGAGAATTAGAAGTTAGCGAAAAACTCATAAGGCTAGTAAAGATGACGCTTCAGAAAACGGAAAATAGAGTAAAAATGAAAAATAAAAATTCTGAAAAGTTCGAGGTGAAAGTGGGGTTGCGGCAGGGTGATCCCTTGTCAACAGTTCTATTTAACTTTGTATTAGAAAAAATAATCCGAGAAGCAAACTTGAATAGGGATGGTTTAATATACAATAGAAAGCATCAATGTTTGGCGTTCGCAGATGATATTGCTATTGTAAGTAGAAGCAAAAGCGAATTAGTACAAGTTATTAGAGTACTTGAGGAGAAAGCAAAGGAAAAAGGACTAGAAGTGAATGAAGAAAAAACTAAATATATGAGATGGACAGATGATGGTTTTACGAAGGGAGCGAATCTTAAACTAAAAACTAAAAGTGGGAAAGTATATAATTTTGAAGAGGTCGAGCAGTTTGTCTATTTGGGAGCAACATTCACAAGGAAGCCGGATACGAAAGAAGAAATAAAAACAAGACTGGGGAAGGGAAATAAATGTTTATATAGCCTAAACCACCTCCTAAAAAGTAAGTTAATAACAAGGTCACTAAAAATTAGACTGTACAAAACAGTAATAAGGCCTATAGTTACATTTGCCTGTGAAACATGGATTTTGAGGAAAGTAGACATCAATACCTTAGAAGTATGGGAAAGAAAGGTGTTAAGAAAAATTTTTGGAGGAAAACGAAACAATTAAATTTGGGAAAGAAGAACTAACCAAGAGCTTAGGGATATATATATAAAGAACCAAGTATTACAGGGTTTGCGAGAGCACAAAGATTAAGATGGCTAGGGCACTTAGAAAGAATGGAGCCAAATAGAATCCCAAAGATGATCATTAGTAGGAGCATAGGAGGAAAAAAGAGGAGAGGGAGACCAAAAGAAAGATGGAAGAGAGAAGTAGAATTGGATTTGGAAACATTAGGGGTACATAACTGGAAAAACAAATGCAAATATAGGAAGAAATGGAAAGAAATGACAAACCAAGCCATGGGCCTTTTAGGTCTACAGAGCTAGATATATATATATATATATATAAATAGTTAATATGTCAAATCAATTAATTTGTATTATTTTTATTAAACGTTCAACTTTCGATTTTGGTATATAGAGACATGCTATATACTATTAAACAAATAATCTAGAAGGACTTCTCTCTAAGTTTAGATGCAGATGTTGCGACGTTGTCAAGCGTATATTCACTTTGCCTCATTAAAAATGTATATGAAGTTTTCTGTCCACGGTCGCACTGGAATAAACTACAACTGGAAATTATATGTTTGTAAATTGGCAATTGTAAAAGATCATCAGTTTCTTTATTAGATTGGAACCAAAAACATTTTGCATTACAAAATTGTCGAAGGCAGTTTCGTAACCTAAAATTATTTTCATTTATACAAAGTGTTCCGTAGCTGCACACCAACTTAAACATACATTTTTTTCAATACAATGGTACAGAGATATTAATATTTATAATAATAAATATAAATACAGTAGTCCAACGTCAGCGACGAGTATAATTGGAAGTTTTATTCCTTTCAGCAGATTTTATTGACCAGTTAAACAATTATTTTACTTAATCGTCCCCTTAAGGTAACGTCATTGACGATCATCGAATCCATTAGGTGAAGAAGTCGTCGGTTCAATTTAACAGATTTAAACAATATAAATCCTAAATAAATTATACTTATATTTAATTTTGACAGTATCCTATAGCTTTTTTTTATCTTTTTTAACTCTTTCTGTGACTCGAGTTTCGTTAGTCGCATTTTCAAGCTTTAGAACGCTGTAGAAATTGAAGTAAAGTAAAATTTTTTATATTTATTATGGATAGATTCCACAAAGGAAGGGTTGAAACGGTTAATTTAAAAAATCCTTGATAGATCTTTTTTAGAAATCGTTGAAGCAATTCATTTTGTGGGTATTAGATATCATAGTTTCAATTACTTAATAATCATTTTATGTCTGAAATGATTTATTGGTATCAAAATCAATTTTCCTTAAAATGCATTAAATAAATGAAAAATTCTAAAATAATCGAAACTAATAATAATAGCGAAACATACAGGGTTAGTTCATCTTCCAGTTTGACGATTTTTATGCTCAAATACAACATTGTTGCAAGTAAAAATAAATTTAGTTTTTATTAACGATTATTTAAAGTATGAAACTTGAAGAATTATTGTATCATAAAAAAATTATCATATTTTATATTTTAACAAGAAAAGACAAGTTGTATGTATCCTAAGATTATGCTTGAACATTTTATTACTAATATGTTTAATATTGTAAACGAAAAGTATCCTTCATAATACAAGAT
Organism: Hermaeophaga mercurialis; assembly: GCA_951812935.1. Lineage (NCBI taxonomy): Eukaryota > Metazoa > Arthropoda > Insecta > Coleoptera > Chrysomelidae > Hermaeophaga > Hermaeophaga mercurialis. The sequence continues at coordinate 14,445,159 of OX638366.1, forward strand.
TACACAAATCTTCAAATAAAGGATTAATGCAGAAGTCCAGGACGCCACTTTTAACAGATACTGGCCTTGAAAAAAATTCCAGTATTTTGCTTTAATAGTTATAAAATTAGCGAAACATGTTTAAACATTACTCTCAACTTGTGTGAAAAATAATAAAAAGGTTGCTAGTTCATAAAATGTATTCACCCTAAAGAATATCTGAAACCGCGAGATGCGCAATGACTTAAAAGTGGAGGGATACCACAAATTAGAAGCAAGCAAAGAATTTGTAGGACTAGAGTGAGCTGTTAATCTTTGTTGCCAAATCTTGGAAAATGATAAAATTTTAAGTAACGATAATTGTGTACAGCATTTAATTATAACTATCGTTTAAAAAATTTAATTGAGAACTGCACTTACTGTTTAAAGAAAATGATAATATGCTGCCAGTCTGGTGAGCATTTTCTAAAAAGGGATAATTTTCCTCATCTTCATAAAGCAATTAAACCTACTTACCTGTTTAATCCATTGGTATTAAAATATTTAGCCAGTCATTAACAATATAAAGTTGTATATTCTTGGAATGGCACTAGAAAGTACAGCATTATTATAATATTGAAAATAATTGATCCCCGTGCCTAAAACAAGTACACCACATAAAGTATTATATTATTTTAATAATAAAATTATTTATATTAGTTATATATTTGCTATTTGGAGATTAAGGAAAAACATATTTTTTCCAATGTTCTTGATCGTCAGTTATTATTTATTCAGATTCAAACACAGGGGATACTTTTTTGGTTGCGTATATTAGAATATTTTTTGTTATTATTGTTATTATAACTGAATAATTTAATATAATGTGTAATGTAAAATTTATTATTGTTTGACGCAAGACACTTTTATCGAAAATATCTAATGCTAGTTTCGACGATTTCTTGTTGCGTTATTTAGGTGATGTGAATACGGAAACAAGACCATCATCAATTTGTGTAGTCCTTCTTTCGCAATTTTTTTAACACTAGATAAACTTACACCTGCAAATGAATTAAACAAAAATTCTATTAAAATCAATCACCGAAATGTAAATATTTTTACTATTTATTATATTTACTTGTTAAAGCCACAACTTGCTCTTGTACTTTTTGTAACTCTATGGTCAATGTTCAATTTTCTGCCTCTTACTGGTATAATAATAATAATAATAATAATAATAACAGGGTGGGCCTTTTTCTATGTTTAGTTCTTAATGTGGTAAATTTTTTATAGTTTTTCTTTCATATCTGTTCCGAACAAGCACCAAGATTATTTTTATTTTAAGTTTGTTATTGCATTAAGTTCTTTTTATTTTAATTATCCGCCCGGCTCTTCTTACGGCATGTAGCTTAGGGCCTCCTTATTTAAAGGGTTAGGTGTTTCTCCAATCTATGATCATTTTACATTATATTGATATTTCTGATTACTTAATTATCGTTATATAGTTTTTCATATCTACATAATATTTCCATTCTTTCAGTAAATGTTGTTGAAACTTTTATTTCATCTCTAAGGCGTTTTAATAAATTTAACATTTTGTCTAAGTTCATTATTTGGTCTATTTCCTTAATCGTATCAAAGATTTCTATTATTTTGTTCTGATTTTGGTTTATTGTTATGTTTTGCTGCATTGTTGGGTTATTGTTTGTATTCAGGTTTCCGTTTTTGGTTACTTGGCTGTACGTTATGCCGTTTTTAGTTGTATTGTTAATATATTTATTGTTTGTATTATTATTATTATTTGGTCTTCTGTTTCTGTTATTTTCAATTCTTTCTAGGTATTTAATATATTTTTCGCAATTTCTACTGCTTGCGGCATGTTCACCGCCACAATTGCAGCATGTCGCCTTGCTAGTCTCCCTCTTTACCAACTTACATTCTCTTGTAGCATGACCCTTTCCGCATTTTACACACTTCGGCTTCATGTTGCAGTTTAATTGGGAGTGTCCAAAACCTTGGCAGTTAAAACACTGAGTAATTTTATTTCTTCTAATATATCGTTCCCATTTTATTTTAATGTGTTCCAGTTCTTTTACTTTAAATAAATAGGGGCTATGCTGTTGATTTTCAAGTTAGATTTAGTTTCAAGTTCAGTTTTAGTCATTTCAATATCAAGATTCGGAATGGCTTTGAGCACAGTTCTCTTAAGTTTATCTGTTTTATCGGTATAGGTTTAGAATTTTACATTTTTCTTTTTTAAGTGCTCAATAAGTTTTGTTCTTAACTCTTTTGTTCCGGCGAATGTTTTTGTATTTTGACTGTTAAATTGCACCGTGAAATTACTAGAATCTAATGTATTTCTCACCTGCTCTATCAGATATCGATGATTTTCTGCCTTTCCATCGCAGACCACTGGTGGTGTTTTTGTGTTTACCGTTTTTTATTCCTGCTTTACTTCCTCCTCGTCCGAGTCTAATTCGCTTAGCGATTCAAATCGATTTTGTACTTTTATTCTTTCGTTAAAGATTTTTTCCTTTGGTTTCCTTGGCTTCTTCGTACTTCTCCATACATCTTCTGATTTTTCCATATCTTCTGGTTCATCCTCTTCTAATAGCATATCTTCCGCCCATTTTCTATGCTTACCTTGTGACAGTTCTTTTGACACTTCTCTTATCAGGATCTCATCTTCAATTTCTTCCTCGACTTCTTCCATTATCTTTATTGAATCCGGATATTCACCAAACTCTTCCGTATACTCCTTAACTTTCCTTTCGACTGTTTCCCTAAACATTGGGTCCTCAAGCTTCTTCCTTATTTTAGGTCTCACCCGTAATTGAGTTTCAATATCCTTATTCTTACCCGTTTGGGATCCGCCCGCTACCGGCTTTCCATTCAGTTCCTCTGCATCTTGCCTTATCTTGCTTCTCGGTCTTACTTCATTCTCAGATTCACTCTCCATTTTCTTCGTTTTACCTTTTCTCTTGCCCTTAGGACCTCCAATTGGCTCCATTTCGCGCACAATACCCGAAAAAACTAACTTTTTTAAAGATTGGGTTTCCCTATCCCCTAAAATTGATTTTCCGATATTCACTTGTTTTTTCACAAAATTTGCAATTTCGCTATCAAGACCAGAGCAGTGTGTCTCTTACTGGTATAATTTCCAAACTGTATATATAATTTCTAGGGCTTGTGACCCTAAAGCTTTATTTTTCACTTTTATGGTCATTGACAATCTGCCAACATTGCACTACCTCTCGTCACTTTCAATCCTCGATATTACGTAGTGAACAGCTCAAAGAATGTCGCTCGAATGACCAATGTTAACATTTATTTTGTTTCGATCTCCCTGAACTCGCAGTTTCAGATATTCTTGACGGATAATAAACATAAATAAATCAGATAATGTAGATGTCTGAAATATTTAAAATAGTAAAATGCGTTTTAATATCATAGTAATAATATTTCTCTTGTGTTACTGCCAGATGCGACTTTTTTCGAAAAATGATCTGCTTAAATTCAGACAACCATAAATTTGCTTGAAAAATATTTAGCCAAAAAAACATACACAGGCCTTGGACTAAAATTTATATAGACAAAAAGATTAAGGAGAAAAGGAATGTAATAATTGACAACGAATGCTGGAATTACAAGAACTGCATATGAAGAAAATGGACTAAGAAATAAAAGAAAAAATCTATGAAACTTAATGCCATCTTATACCTTTTAAGGCAAACCCCAATTTTAGGGAAGAAAAAATAGTTTTGGAAGAGTATTATGTTAGTTGCCAATCCATCTAAAAGAGCCACCTTATAGAAAGAGAATTACCACAAGAAGTAATAGAGGAAACCATTGAAAAGACTTGTAAAATAGATAAATCTCAGAAGAGGTCAATGAGGTGAGATTTAAAATAAATTCGAAATATTAGAACAATTTAAAGAAAAGGCTGATGAAATAGCTGGGATGTCTGAGAAAAAGCAAGAGGACAAGCCAATAAATAAAACACACAAATTAAGCAGGCTCAATATATTGGTAATTATCCGTTTTGGTACAATTAAAGAAAGAAAATAGCTTTCCTCCAAATATACATTTGAAATTACAGTTATTGGTGAAAAATTTAAATATCGATTAACAAAATTGCATACTTTATCATCATTACATAAAGAAACTACCGCAATAAAATTTAAAAAATAACAGACTAATATCAAAATTTTCATTGTCAAGAACCATTCAGCAGTAAAGTAGTGATAAATATCAATCAAATTACTATGAACATTTTTTTATATAAGCAAAGAATAATATACAGCTGTAATAATAGAGGGTGAGGCAGAAACTTTCTTTTTCTTTTCCAGTTCCTTCTATTTATTTAACTTTGGATAGTTTTACTTTAATAACACTAAGCCATTATTTGGTACATTTAATTATAAAATATCTTGACACTGACATCCGTAGTCGGTAAATATCAATAATAACAATTGTCAAAGCAATTATTTATATGTTTTGTATGAAAAACTCTTGTATAAACAATGTACAAACGAATAATATGTAACAATAACAATGGATGATATATAATGAAAACGGAATAATCTTTCAATAATACATTTGTTTTCATTACAAACTCATCCTGTAGTATTTGCTCAGTTATATAAACATTTAATTTCTAAAAACAAGCTCATTTACTTGAGGTATTTCTACAAAACTTGATTGCGACTTCAGTAAATTACTTTTAAAACGATTAATCAATAACCGAAAATATCAGACGTTACATACGCTAAAATATTTGTAAACGATATTTGGAAAAAGAAATTAAAGAGATTTGTGTCTATATTGTTTTAACTTTGGAGATTACTATAATTTATTTAGTATTTCTGAAGTAATAAATTCTACAATTAATACATTGCCTTTGGAGATTTATTTCTTTAAATACATCTTTTCTGGGAATAGAACTAAACGTTTTACTCGAGATGATGGAGATGTTTCTAAATAAATGCATCAACGTTTTAGTTTTACAGTTACTTCTTTCAAAAAATTAATAGCATTGGAAATAAAAATCACAAAGGTAGAATGTCATCAAGATCGAACATACGAATTATTTGTACTAATGCAAATTAACGTTAAAACAATGATACAGTTCAAATCTAGGTATTTTTTAATATTGGTGTTGTGATACACTTTCCTTTTTAATTCCTTTTATCCTGGATTACTCACATTTTTTATGAAAAGGGATACAGATTTTCGCGAAAGAATAATAACAAGATATATCCAGGGAGGTAGTACACAAAATGAGTTTGAGAGTTTTCTAACAGATCCAAAACATGGAGTGAGCATTCCTGACTCACTATTGTTGACAATCAAAAATATTAAAGATTTTGAGGTAGTCTATGACGATCCCGTAAGTCGAATAATAGTGTGTACCAAAAAATATGGCAATAAATCTTTTTTAAATTTGAAAATTATAAATATCGTAAAGCTACAATAGTTATGTCGGCCATCTTGACTTAAAATTATTAAATTTAAAATATCTTTTTTAACAATTTTAGGCAGTCGTAAAAATATCCGCCTTAAATTTGTTAGTAGTCGACCAATATTGATATACGAGTCGTTTTTTTTTTAGACAACATAAGATTTTCAACTGTGAGTTTAATTCTGACAGTCTCTAATTTATTAATAGATAATAAGATTTTTCTTTGATCAGGTATATACAAAAAATTTTTAATAACCCTGTCTTTTACAATACCACACACATTTATGTTTCCTCTACGTACAGCTTCTAAGTAATTTTTATCTGTAACTACAGGTATTTTTAAAATAATTAAATTATCAAAATATTCCTTTTTGTTTATAAAATAATCAGTACACCCACTGTCTATATAAAAATGTAAATTATTGTCCTTATTTGTATTTACCTCCTCATAAGTTTCACCAAGAAAACTTATACTTTGACTTTGATTCCACTCTTCATCATTTTCTTCATTTTGTTCAACTAATATTGCGTGCTCTTCAATTTCAGTATGGTTATTGAATCGCTGATATGTACGTGGCTCTCCACTTCTGTATGACTGACTTTTCCTCTGTGATTGACCATTTCTGATGAATGAATGTCCACCATTTTAAAATGACTTATTTTTCCACATCTAAAACAACCTTCTGATCTGAGTTAAATCTTTACTCAAGTCTAAAACCTCAACTTTAGGGGAGAAAAACCCAATCTTTAGAGAAATTGTATTAGATGCCAGTTCATCAAAAAGACCAAACGTACAGAAGTAGAAGAGAGTTATCACAAGAGGTAATAGAGGAAGCGATAGAAACGACGTGTAAAATGGATAAGTTTAGTAGCGCAGACAAAAAATTGCGGGAAGCAGTAAAACGTAAACAATGGAGGCAAGAAGTTGAAGAAGAATTAATGGAAATAAAGAATGTTGACAGTGAAGACGACTGGAAAAAACCTGACCCTAGTAAACGGGCTAATAAACCTAGAAATAAAGAAGATGATGAAGTAAAAACCAAACACCAATTGGATACATTAGTCCAATAGAAATAAAAGGCTAATAAAATAATTAAATAAAAATAAAAGAGACATAACATCATTATATACAATAAGAGAAATAGACAACATAAAAACGGGAGCAGTATAAAAAGAAGAATAGGGCAACTCAATGCTACAATTGCCAGAGATTTGGGCGAAGATTTGGGAGAAGATCGTAACACAAAAAATGTCAGTTAGTAAAAACCGAAACAAGCCAAAGAAAATGCTGGAACTGCTAAGACAAGAGCTCTCGTATAGCCAAACCACGAGAAGAACTTAAATACAAATACACAAAATAAATCTCTAAACCAATAAAATTATGAAAGACAAATAAAAGAAGTACAAGAATTAACTAAAGAAATTAACCAACTTGTGGATTTGAATAAAATGATTAAGATGTTAAGATCAATGAAGGAAGAATTAAACCAAGCTAAAAACTATATTTTTAAAATACGAAGACTGATCAAATGAAACAAATGAAAATTATGGAAAAATCCCGAATATATGCCGTAAAAATAGCGAGAAATAAAATAAAACAAATATAAATTAAAATACAATAAACAAAAATAAATAATATTAATCTGGAACAGATAAGAAAATAAAACAGCGTTTATTTACAACTCGTAATTTTCTCTTTTCTCTTTCGGCTTTTAATTTATTTTTTGCACATTCATAGGTCACTGATAAATTTTCAATTATACTTAAATAATGTATTTATTCCTAAGTGAGATATTTTGCGTATTTTTTAGATTTCAGTAATTAAAACCCATATTCTTCTTAAAAAAAATCATCCATTAATACACCGATTCAATTACTGGATTCAAGTCGTACATGAAAGTGGATTGGCACAAAATTGGTGGTACATAAACTCGACACAGTACAAAAGAGTGGCAAAAAACTTCATTAAAGAAACCTCCATTCGGAAACTAAATTTAGCTTTTTTCAAAAGCGTCTTTATATTTTTAGTTTTCGGTTTACTTGTTTCAACCATTGTATTTGTCTTTGAATTAAAAATTAACAAGTGAAAAATATAGATATAAATATTAAGTAAATAAATGGATGTCTAACATTCACATGTTTTTTATTTTTCCAACTTACAAATATCTATACTTACAAGATATCGATACTACTATGGTTCATTGCTGCTATCTTTCAATTCATTTTCATTTTTGATTAGAATATCATCAGTTACGCAAATTTTATAAACAAATCGCATACGCTAAATAAATAGCACCACCTTTAAGCGAATTCTTACAGTTTCTTCGTTCTGTAAATGACCTCACTTTTATTAATTAATTAATAGTAAGTGTAAAACTACCATTCAAAATAAAAAAATAATTTCAAAACGATTATTTATTCAACAAAAATATTACATAATCTCAAAGTTTCATTAATGATGCTTTTTAAATAATAACAAAAGACTCGGTAGAATTCTCATTTATTTCATCGATATTCACTAATTCATAAGACGTGAGTGATGTGTTCTCATCTGAAAATAACAGACATTAGTTACGTGCTCAAATAGGACAGCAATAAACTAAAATAACTTGGATTATAAGATGAAAACTTTGGAAGAGAAATACAAAGAAAAAACTTTTACCAGGAAGCCAGAATAGCACAACAAACTAAACGGAAAAGGACTACCTATTGGAGAAAGAAAGCAACAAGGATAACTGATAAGTAATCCAGAAGATAAATTAAAATTATGGTGAAAAAATGTTTCGAAGAAATATTCTAAATAGAGAAAGATGAAATAAAAATTTTAATACAAACCAGAAATAGAATACATGAACAAACAGTAGAAGAACCAATAGAAGAGCAAATAGAAGAGAAAACACAAAATCTCGGGCGTATTAAACGAAGGTCGAGCAGAATTGCGTAAACGAATAGTAAATCTTATTCAAAAAAATCTGGTAAGAAGAACTGTTACCAAGTAAATCCCATTACACAAAAAAGTCATCTTAACGAATATTCCAATTATAGAGGAATATCCCTAATCGATACATAAAGTACTTACAAAAATATATACAAGTAAAATTAGATAATTAAAAAAACTAATGAAAAAACCTAAGACTTACCCCGATTATCTGAAATGGCGGGCTTGGAATCGGCTGAGACAAATAAATTAGTTGCTCCCTGTTCACTTGTTGGAAGTACATCAGCATGTCGTCGTCTTCTATCCTTTCCTTTTCCTTTTCCTTTTCCTCCTTTGCCGACACTTTTCCTCCTTCTTTGCGGACTCTTCTTACCCCTTCTTCGTCGGCCGCATTCTTCGGGTTCTTCACTTCCTAAAAAAATGTTTCGATGACTACCAAAGAATTTTTATTACCAAGTTCAAGCTCTTGAGTCGATTAAATAAAAAACGGTACTTGCCTATAGAAGACGTGCTTCTGCTTCTTCTTTCTATTTGCTGCTTTCTTATTTGTGCTCTTCTAGCACTAAATTCTTGCATATATTTCTCCGCAGCAATTAATTTTTGCACAGATCTATAAGTTTTATAGTCTGGCGATCTCATTTGAACAACATATTTTTCCCTTTTTTTAGAGCCAACATCCCAGTTTTTAAGCCGTATTTTAAGGCCCTCATAATCGAAACGTTGCTCTTTCGTAATTGTTTTCTTTGGTCTGAAATGATTTCATCAACCACTTTCATGATTGATTTTTCGGAAGAGCCTTTTACTTCCCTGAGGATTGCGATGGCATCCAACACTTTATCGAATAACTGTAGGGGTTCACTTTTGATCTTTGTCATCTCTGCTGCAGAAGAAATCTGAAATACAAAAATACAAATGGAAAAAATATTTTAATTCAACGCAATACAACTGTAAAACATGAAATATCTTAAAATACCACCACATTTCAAAAACTTTTAAATATTCTTATAACAACTGTCATCTTAAAATTCTGACGTTTGTCAATAGAATATTTCAAAACTGAAATTTTAAAATTCGTATATTTTATTTGTTAGATTTACAATGGATAGATCCGATAAAATAAGGGTAGATATAAAAATAATTAATTAAAAACGATAGACAAGATCAGATTTTCAATATGTTCATTTTATTAAGGCTCTAATTACTAAAATTGATTTTATTGGAATCTAATAAAATTAATATTTTTACATAACTAATAATTTTTGAAAATGTAGCTTATTTGATTTCTGACTTACCTCGTTCAGGAGAACTGCACGGATTTATTCGAAATGTGAATTTAAATGAAGAAATATTCTCAAAAATAAAACTCAACTGATTGAATTTTGACTCTACATCAACAAAAACAAATTGATCGCTCAAAGAGGCCTGTGGCACGACTATATATAGACGAAAATTCATTGCCATTGTACTTTTAAAATAAACAATTGTTTACCACAATAAAATTTTAATTAGATATTAAATATATACTTCTGGCTTCTAGTTTCGATTCAACCATCATCATCAGGCCCAATAATGGGAAATTAATGAAAAAGAAATTTAAAAAATGTATAAAATAATTAAAAAAAATTTATTTAAAAATATGAATATTTACTAGACACTTTAAAAAGAAAGAGACATATAGAACTAATTAAGGGGTATTTAAAAGAGAATACGATTTTTATAATCCCGAAATGAAAAATTAGAGGTAATAGGGTCACAACTCCAAGAAAACCATAATTTAACCAAAAATTTATCGGACCTAAATACAAAACGTAAAACAAATTTGGAGTATGCTAGAATAATGGAAAGCAAAAAAGAAGATGAAATTTATATGACGTCACCCCATGAAATAAGGAAAATATTAAAACGAATGAAAAAATAATAAAGCCACTGGGGAGGACGGTATAAAAATCCATTTAATAAGAAATCTCTTGACCAAAACGTAAGTCCAAATATATTACATCTTTTCGGCAGCAATGAAACTAAATTACTTCCCCAGTAGTTGGAAGAATGCATTAAAAATACCCATCCCCAAACAAGGAAAAGACCAAAAACACCCCCAAAATTATAGACCAATCTGGTTATTAAATATATTTTCGAAAGGTTTGGAAAAAAGATAATAGAAAAAAGAATAACATATTATCTTGAAACGAACAGTGTAATTAAAGATGACCAATTTGAATTTAGAATGAAAAGAAATTCAGAGCTACAGCAAGCAAAAGTAATAAATAAGAGTATGATAAATTTTAACAACAAACGACGAAGATGTTAAATTTAGAGAAAAGCATGCGCAATGTACGCTGCCGTAAGGGCATTAGCGTTTAACTTCGTTATTATTGGTCCAATTGAATTGCAGAAAAGACAGGTATTATCTAGAAGTGACTAGATGTTAAATTTAAAGAAAAGCATGCGCAATGAACGTTGCCGTAAGGGCATTAGCGTTTAACTTCGTTATTATTGGTTCAATTGAAATGCGGAAAAGACAGGTATTATCTAGAAGTGACGTAGATGTTAAATTTAAATAAAAGCATGCGCAATGAACGTTGCCGTAAGGGCATTAGCATTTAACTTCGTTATTATTGATCCAATTGAATTGCGGTAAAGACAGGTATTATTTAGAAGTGACGTAGATGTTAAATTTAAAGAAAAGAATGCATAATGAACGTTGCCGTAAGGGCATTAGCGTTTAACTTCGTTATTATTGGTTCAATTGAAATGCGGAAAAGACAGGTATTATCTAGAAGTGACGTAGATGTTAAATTTAAATAAAAGCATGCGCAATGAACGATGCCGTAAGGGCATTAGCGTTTAACTTCGTTATTATTGGTTCAATTGAAATGCGGAAAAGACAGGTATTATCTAGAAGTGACGTAGATGTTAAATTTAAATAAAAGCATGCGCAATGAACGATGCCGTAAGGGCATTAGCGTTTAACTTCGTTATTATTGGTCTAATTGAATTGTGGAAACGACAGGTATTATCTAGAAGTGACGTAGATGTTAAATTTAAAGAAAAGAATGCATAATGAACGTTGCCGTAAGGGCATTAGCGTTTAACTTCGTTATTATTGGTTCAATTGAAATGCGGAAAAGACAGGTATTATCTAGAAGTGACGTAGATGTTAAATTTAAATAAAAGCATGCGCAATGAACGTTGCCGTAAGGGCATTAGCATTTAACTTCGTTATTATTGATCCAATTGAATTGCGGTAAAGACAGGTATTATTTAGAAGTGACGTAGATGTTAAATTTAAAGAAAAGAATGCATAATGAACGTTGCCGTAAGGGCATTAGCGTTTAACTTCGTTATTATTGGTTCAATTGAAATGCGGAAAAGACAGGTATTATCTAGAAGTGACGTAGATGTTAAATTTAAATAAAAGCATGCGCAATGAACGATGCCGTAAGGGCATTAGCGTTTAACTTCGTTATTATTGGTTCAATTGAAATGCGGAAAAGACAGGTATTATCTAGAAGTGACGTAGATGTTAAATTTAAATAAAAGCATGCGCAATGAACGATGCCGTAAGGGCATTAGCGTTTAACTTCGTTATTATTGGTCTAATTGAATTGTGGAAACGACAGGTATTATCTAGAAGTGACGTAGATGTTAAATTTAAAGAAAAGAATGCATAATGAACGTTGCCGTAAGGGCATTAGCGTTTAACTTCGTTATTATTGGTTCAATTGAAATGCGGAAAAGACAGGTATTATCTAGAAGTGACGTAGATGTTAAATTTAAATAAAAGCATGCGCAATGAACGATGCCGTAAGGGCATTAGCGTTTAACTTCGTTATTATTGGTCTAATTGAATTGTGGAAACGACAGGTATTATCTAGAAGTGACGTAGATGTTAAATTTAAATAAAAGCATGCGCAATGAACGATGCCGTAAGGGCATTAGCGTTTAACTTCGTTATTATTGGTCCAATTGAATTGCAGAAAAGACAGGTATTATCTAGAAGTGACTAGATGTTAAATTTAAAGAAAAGAATGCATAATGAACGTTGCCGTAAGGGCATTAGCCTTTAACTTCGTTATTATTGGTTCAATTGAATTGCGGAAAAGACAGGTATTATCTAAAAGTGACGTAGATGTTAAATTTAAATAAAAGCATGCGCAATGCACGTTGCCGTAAGGGCATTAGCGTTTAACTTCGTTATTATTGGTCCAATTGAATTGTGGAAACGACAGGTATTATCTAGAAGTGACGACGTACATGAACAAGACATATTTTTTTTATGTGGAGCGCTCTAGAAAAATAATTTAAAAACTTTGTACAGAACTGTCTAATTTACGAAAAAACTTGCTTGCTTATGATTGGATAATTATGTCACATGATCTATATCTAGAGATATTCTTTATCTGGAAAAGCATGCGTTCTAGAAAAATTTAAACTTTGCGATAGGTGGGAGGATTATTGTACAATATTTATTAATAACGCTTGTGGTGATAAGTATCAACTAATAACTATTCAACCAGATACATGTAAATATAATACATAAATGATAATAAGATTGCCTAATAGTACAAGGTGTTTTTATCTAAAAAAACCACAAACTGTTCGAAAAATTTAGGTTTTGTGTAAATTTGGGAGGAGCCTCCTAGGTAGATATTAGAAAAGACCGGTAAGCTTTTAAAATCATAAAGTAATATAAAAATATTCAATTTTGGTTCAAATAAAGAAACCCCAACGATATTATAAAAATATTTCTTATTGTAAAAGCCCACATCCTGTATACAATCGCTGAAAACACAAACTCGTTACATATTTTGTTAAAAATACAATTGTAGCAGACCAGAGAAAAGATTTAATTCTTCAAATTACATATATTGAATTTTAATTAGTATTTTAATTGAAGCATAAAATTACTTGCGCGCATATGAATATATATCTATATTTTATGCATTGTTTATAATAATTAATTCTCAAATTACATATATTTAATTTTAATTACTCGTTTAAATGCAACGCAAGTTACAATGTCGCATATGAATATATTATCTATAATTTATTCATTCACTCCAAATTGAATATATTTAATTTTGTTTAAATGAATTTATAGCCAATTCATAATAGGACTAATCAGTATAAGTTTGTAATATTTGAGAAAACATTTTGAGATAATATAACCAAGTCAGGGATATGAGCATGTCGCCGGGAGGGGCATTAACGTTTAACTTTGGTCCAATTAAATTGTGGAAAAGACAGGTATGATGTACAAAACATATTGTAGATGTCAAATTGTATCCGCAATGGCTAGACCAGTCATCCTATAATTTATAGATATTAAAAAAGTTCATATTTAAGGAGAGGGGGAAAACTCAAATACCTCATTTGAATGGACATTTAATATGGAATGGGATAAATATATATTAAAATATTGTCTTATTTATTGCATGTTTTGCAATACTTAATTATACATAAATTGTATAATGGTTGCTTGCATGCATAGCAGTTGAAACAAAATACAATAAAATTAGAAGGAACCCACTCAGATGTTGAACAATCGATTAGATTTTCTTCGAATGACGATATCACTTCACAATAACATGAATAACACATTTTTTTTCCATCCAGGATTAAATAACTTTGAACTTGTTCGGTACTATATACTTTATATTCTAAATCACTAGTATCAAGTTCGATACCACTGTCTGAAACGTTTACCATCTTGGAATAAAAATAATAATTTGAATAATAATTTGAATAATAATAATAATAATAATAATAATAATAAGGGTGGGCCTTTGTCCAAGTTGTTTTCTTCATTTTTCTGAATTTTATTTACTATTAATTTTATTATCTGTTCGGATAGCCACCAGATTATTTTAGTTCAAAAATTTTTGTGTTACCATTTAATTTTATTTATTTTGTTTTTCTGCCCCGCTATTTTTACGGCGTTAGCTAGGGCTAAGTTTCTTCGATCCTATGATCGTTCCTCCTTATGTTTAATTTGATTACTTTTTAATTTAGATTGTATAATTCCTCATATTTGAACATAATTTGCGTTCTTTCCATGAAGTTACTTGAGTTTTTTAGTTCGTCTCTCATGAGCTTTAGTAAATTTAACATTTTGTCCATATTAACTATCTGGTCAATTTCATTTAGTGTATTACAGATTTCTTTCATTTTATTTTGGTTATTTAAGTTTGTGTTTTGTATTTTGGTTTTGTTGGTTTTCGGTTTGGTTTTGTTGGTTTTCGGTTTGGTTTATATTTTGAGTAATTTGGCTATGTCATATTGCTTTTTACGGTGTTACTTATGAATTTATTAGTTGTATTATTGTTAGGTTTTTATTTCTATTTCTTTCGATTTGTTCGATATATTTGACGTATTTTTCGCAAATCTTGCTGTTCGCAGTGTGGTCTCCGCCACAGTTACAGCATTTGGCCTTACTGGTTTGTTTCAGTTTTAATTAATTCGCATACTCTAGTTTCGTGGTTCTCACCACATTTTACGCATTTTGGCTCTAAATTACAGTTGATTTGAGAGTGCCCAAAGTTCTGACAATTGAAACATTGGGTCACTTTATTACGTCGAATGTATGTTTCCCATTTAATTTTGATGAAGTCTAATTCTTTAATTTTGTATAGGTTTTTTATTTCCTCATTTCTGTTGACGGTAACTAGATAGCTATAAGTTTCATTTTCTATGTTTTTTCCCTTCATCGGGACTATACTGTTAATTTTTAATTTTGATTTTATTTCCAGTTGTTTTTTGGTATATTCTATGTCTAAATTCGGTACTGCTTTTAGCACCGTTCTTTTTTGTCTGGCAGTCCTGTTTTTTAAATGCTCAAGTAATTTTCCACGTAATTCTTTATTGCCCGTATAGATTTTAGTGTTTTGTCTATTAAACTGTATCGTAAAATTGTTTGATTTTATAGTGTTCCTCACCTGTTCGATGAAGTATCGGTGACTCTCCACTTTTCCATCGCATACCACTGGTGGTGTCTTTGGTTTCAATGTCTTTTCTTCCTTTTTCTCCGTTTCCTCATCGGTGTCAACTTCGCTTAACGTTTCGAATTTGTTACTCACTTTGATTCTTTCGTCAAATATTTTTACTTTAGTTTTCTTTGTTTTCTTTGTGGTTTACCAAACTTCCTCTTTTTGTTCTTCAACGTCTGATGCTTCCGTTTCGATCAACATTTCTTCGTTACATAGTTTTCCCTTACCTTTTGCCAGTTCTTTTTCGATTTCTCTCAACTCTTGTTCATATTCCATTTCTTCTTCCAATTCTTGCATTACCACATTTGGTTCTTCACCATTCTTCTCCCTGTATTCTTTTACTTTTGTTTCGAACATCTCCTTGATTATTGGGTCTTTAAGCTTCACTCTTATGTCTGCGTTCCTCAATAATTGCCTACGTATAGCTAAGTTTTGTTCATTACCTCTTGTAGTATCTTCTGCACTCGGTTCCCTTTCCATTTTCTTTGTATCCTTCCTTATCTTGCTTCTTGGTCTTACTTCGTTTTCCGACTCGCTCTCAATTTTCTTCATTTTGTTTTTTCGTTTGCCTTTTGGACCTCCAATTGGCTCCATTTTACACTCGCGAACTGTTAGGTTTATTACTATAATTTGAATGAGAAACAACGATTATTTATAGAAAAATCCATAAAATGAGAAAGCTAAATAACTTCCGTCGGGCCTAACATAAATTAGAATAAAATAATCACCACACTGAATGTGCTATGGAGTTAAGAAATATACCCTTTCTTTGTTGCTAATAAATATTAAGACTTTTCTCTACTGTAGTCAATCATCATGCAGTTTAAAGAAGAATCAATAGTGAAAAATATCTATTTGGGTGAACAAAAGTTCTACCTGAACAAATCAAATACGAAATATGTTGCAGTCAGTCTATCGTATGATTTAAATTTTGCTCCGTGTGTGAAAATATCTGGAAACAAAGGAAAGTGTATCGTGTTTAGTGAAAAAGAGTGGAAGGAGTTTTTATCCTTCAAAGAAACTATTGAAGATTTTATAACAGCGGGAAAGGAGGAATCAATAGATGTTAGCCGGTTTTTGTTGCAGTTTGAAAATTTTGAAAGAATTACTGTTTTGAAAGTATTAACTGGACATGCTACAGGCTGGTTAGGATCAATTTCCCTTTCCGAGCTCTGGAGATGCTTACCCTTAATTAAGCACAACATTGAAGTATTAAAAAGCCAACAGTTTGTAGGTTCCTTAAAAATTTTACAAATGGCGGTTAAAAACAAGGTAGATGTCATCAAGTGAATCCGATTACATATAGTTTATTACTAGAACTTATATTCAAATACCCCGATGTTCTTAAAGAAAAGATATGAAGAAAGTAACTTTAAATGAAGATTACAATCAAGTTCACATATGGGAGTCAAGATATCTTAATCAACTACGTTTTAAACGTCGATTAGAAGAAGCAGCTAAAATTATTAATCCTGTTTTAAATATAACTCATATAAATAAAATGTATAATACTTTACAAAATAAAACACATTATTAAGATATATAGTTTTATTTAAAACCTTTTAAACAATAGAATTCTTATTTATCCAAGACTGAGAGTTCATTCCTAACCATTTAACTAGAATTTTGTTTCCCTTAGTATTCAGGATTTTTTTCAATCAAGTAAACATCTGGATATTTGCTTTTTTGTAATTCTTCTGTGTAGAAGCAACCTCTAATTTCTTCTTTATTCTCATCTTCCAATATGTATGTAGTGGGATTAGTTAGTTTAACTTTTTTAATTTTAAAAATTTCATTAGTCCAATTTGGTGTATATCCTTTTTGGAAAACATGTCGGTATTTCGAAATCCGAACATGGTCACCAATCTTGAATTTTGGTTTTCGTACATCAACAGTTTTCAAATTATTAAAAGCCAATATGTTTTTAGATTTTTTTTTAATTAATTTTACTAGGACAGCTCCTGTTTTCGAGTGCTTAGAGTTATTGTATTTTTTAATAATTTCGGGTAAAACATTTAACCACTTGTAAGAGCCTTGTAAACTAAACTGTTTCCATAATAAATTTTTAAGCGTTCTTATTACTCTTTCGGCAATACTTGCTTTCAGATTAGAAAAACTACTGTAGTGGTTGATACCATATTTTTTCATTAGTTGATTAAAATCATTATTATAAAACTCAGTTCCGTTATCTGTTTGTAAATTTTTGGGAGTACTTTTCATCTGAGTTAGTATAGTTTTCATCCCTGCAACAATATCTTTTCCTGATTTTGTTTTTAAGGGTACAGCCCATACAAATTTACTAAATGCATTGATAACGATTAAAATATAATTATAACCACTATTCTCTTTAGCAGAGCTAAATCGGCTTGTATCAAATCAATCAACCACTTAATAATGACATGTCGTCTTTTGAAGTTTCTTCTTGCAGGTTTATGTAGCTCATTAACAACTTGAGATTTAGACATTTTTTTCAATTGTACACTGTATTACAAATTCAACATACACTTCATCAGCTTTTCCTAATTTAAATTTAATTTGATCCCCATTAGAAATGTTTTTCCAAATAGTAGTTTATTTATAGGATAGGCTATTTTATTTATTTCAACATCTCCAATAGCTCCATAATATCGGATGTATTCAATTTTTCCAGTAACAGGGAACAGCGTTGTAGTTTTTTGAGTGTCCAAAATATAATATTCTTTTGAAAAAAGCTAAATTTAGTTTCCGAATGGTTTATGTACCACCAATTTTGTGCCAATCCACTTTCATGTACGACTTGAATCCAGTAATTGAATCGGTGTATTAATGAATTATTTTTTTTAAGAAGAATATGAGTTTTAATTACTGAAATCTAAAAAACACGCAAAATATCTCACTTAGGAATAAATACATTATTTAAGTATAAAAATACGTATCAAAAAATATGGCAAAATTATTAACAATCCAAAAATTGAAAATTTACCAGTAGAATCAATGACCTACGAATGTGCAAAAAATAAATTAAAATCCGAAAAAGAAAAGAGAAAATTACGAGTTGTTAATAAACGCTGTTTTATTTTCTTATCTGTTCCAGATAAATGTTATTTATTTTTGTTTATTGTATTTTAATTTATGCTTGTTTTATTTTATTTCTCGCTATTTTTACGGCATATATTCGGGATTTTTCCATAATTTTCATTTGTTTCATTTGATCAGTCTTCGTATTTTAAAAATATAGTTTTTAGCTTGGTTTAATTCTTCCTTCATTGATCTTAACATTTCAAACATTTTATCCAAATCCACAAGTTGGTTAATTTGTTTAGTTAATTCTTGTACTTCTTTTATTTGTCTTTCATAATTTTACTGGTTTAGAGATTTATTTTTTGTATTTGTATTTAAGTTCTTCTCGTGGTTTGGCTATACGAGAGCTCTTGTCTTCCTTTGAACTTTGGTTTCTCCTGTTTCTTACCTTCTGTTCTTATTCCTTGCCTCTTCTATTTTTTCCAAGTATTTTATGTAAACTGGACACATTTTTTGATTCGCTGTGTGGTTACTTTAGCAGTTACAGCATTTTCTTTGGCTTGTTTCGGTTTTCAATAAACTGACATTTTTTGTGTTACCATCTTCTCCCAAATCTTCTCCCAAATCCCTGGCAATTGTAGCATTGAGTTGCCCTATTCTTCCTTTTATACTGCTCCCGTTTAATTTTTATATTGTCTATTTCTCTTATTGTACATAATGATTTTATGTCTCTTTTATTTTTATTTATTTATTTTATGAGCCTTTTCTTTCTATTGGACTAATGTATCCAATTGGTGTTTGGTTTTTACCTCATCATCTTCTTTATTTCTAGGTTTATTAGCCCCTTTACTAGGGTCAGGTTTTCTCCAATCGTCTTCACTGTCAACATTCTTTATTTCCATTAATTCTTCTTCAACTTCTTGATTCCATTGTTTACGTTTTACTGCTTCCCGCAATTTTTTGTCTGCGCTACTAAACTTATCCATTTTACACGTCGTTTCTATCGCTTCCTCTATTACCTCTTGTGATAACTCTCTTCTACTTCTGTACGTTTGGTCTTTTTGATGAACTGGCATCTAATACAATTTCTCTAAAGATTGGGTTTTTCTCCCCTAAAGTTGAGGTTTTAGACTTGAGTAAAGATTTAACTCAGATCAGAAGGTTGTTTTAGATGTGGAAAAATAAGTCATTTTAAAATGGTGGACATTCATTCATCAGAAATGGTCAATCACAGAGGAAAAGTCAGTCATACAGAAGTGGAGAGCCACGTACATATCAGCGATTCAATAACCATACTGAAATTGAAGAGCACGCAATATTAGTTGAACAAAATGAAGAAAATGATGAAGAGTGGAATCAAAGTCAAAGTATAAGTTTTCTTGGTGAAACTTATGAGGAGGTAAATACAAATAAGGACAATAATTTACATTTTTATATAGACAGTGGGTGTACTGATTATTTGAAAAACAAAAAGGAATATTTTGATAATTTAATTATTTTTAAAATAGCTGTAGTTACAGATTACAGAATTACTTAGAAGCTGTACTTAGAGGAAACATAAATGTGTGTAGTATTGTAAAAGACAGGGTTATTAAAAAAAATTTATATATATAGGATTTTTAATACAAATCCCGTTGCACGTCATATATCAATTATGAGATCACGACCCTGCAGTGTTGTCGGCTTGTCTAAATTGTCGAGGAATGTAGGAAGTTTCAAAAATGTAAGGTTAGGTTATGTTGTTTAGCTTTATTATTATGAAAAATTAATTTATTGAAGCGTATATGAACAATATATGATCCTCACACTCAAGACACTTCATCCTGCCAGTTTTTAAGTACATTTGAAAAATGTTTTTCTCAGTTGATTCATTAGCAATCTACAACTGTGATATTCTTCTTCTTCTTGCTGTATTATCTACTTTTAATATTCAATAATCTGTTATAAAAATCGTTATATTATGTTGTTTATTTGTACTATATTTTTATTAAATAAATAAAATAGAGACATATAAAAAAGATAGCATACTATTTATTGTTATTAAAATAAGACAATGTTTTGTTTAAAAAAATATATATTTTTCTTATAAGAAAGAATTCAACTACAATATTCGAATTCCTACAAAAGGTAAATCCTTTCTCCTAATTCAAATCTGAATCACTTGAATCACTGTCATCGCTGTTAGGATTAATAATAATGGGATTAATTTCTAGTCTATCAAAAACTCTCTCTCTTTCATACCATTTTTGTATTTATTTTTCTGTATGTTTAATAGAATTTTTCCATACTTCAGGAGTAATTGTTCTAAGAGCTTCAGACCACATATTTAAAGAATCTTGTTTTTTATTACCGTCTCTGCCAATATGTTTATTATAATATTGCTTAGAAAGGCCCCAAATAAGTTCGATGGGGTTGAAAACACAATGATAGGGAGGAAGACGTAACACTTTATGTCCATATTGTTCTGCTAAATTGTCCACCAGATATACTTTTGGTAAAAAACAGTTTTTTTTATAAGTTAACTATCTAGCAAAGCAAAGAATTAAAGACAATATTATAAAATTAACGAAAACGTGGTGAAAACACACAACTGGTTGACGGCCGGACGTCAGAAATCGTTGAAATATTTCAATCTAAATACTCGACAACGTCGCATCAAGGCATGCCAATCGCTACAATGTCATTTCTTCATCATAAATACGAGTCTCATGGGCGTAGAAAATTTCAAAATTATTTAATGTAAATTATGGTTTTTTGAGTACTAAACATATAATAATGATTTATAAACTTTATATTATAAAGAATAAGACGTATATAAGCCAATATAATTGAAATAATTCTAAAATTATCAAAATAATTACGATTACTTTTTCGGTTTTTTAGTACTGTGACTACGTTCATGAGTCCTCGTGAATTTTCGTGATGTTTCGTATGATTTATCTTAGTTAGGGAAATTTTAATTAGTTGGCAGTACTATGACGAAAGAGGTACGTCACTCCTGACGTGCAACGGTATTTGTACTAAAAATCCTATATCCCTATTATTTTTTTAATTATTTTATATTTTAGTTTTTTTGTCATTAATTGTTCATTAAGGCCTGTTGGTGATTCTGTGATTGAAATTAGTAGTTAGTTTTACATATTTTACTTCAAATAAAAATATGTAACTTGCCTTCCATGTTATTTTTTTTCGTTTATGCTAATGGGTTCATTTTTTTTCACTTGAAACCTCGTTTGTCTTAAAAATTAGGTATTAATTATTTAATAATTTACAGCTACTGCACTTACGATAAGTTTATTCGGCAAAAACAACATCAGGGAAAGTTCCGAAGACTGAAGAAAATCATTTCTGCTGCTCCCGTAAGTCGGTTCATGGTTTATTTCAAAAAAGATGGTAATAAAATATTCCTTTAATATGTAACATGTAAAAATAACTTAAACCCTCCCTTATTATTTTGATATAGTAGTTTTAATTAAAAATATACGATATTTGTAAAATTTTTTAGAATAAAATAGATTTAAGGAAATTTTTCGTTTTGAATTGTTTCTTTCTTTTTATCTCTGGCACACAATTAATTTAATTGAGCTACTGTCGAATATGTATTATGATTTCTTCAATTATTATTATTATTATTATTATTATCAGTAATTGATAATTTATTTGTCAAAATAAAAGTTTTTGCTACATACTGATATAAAATCAATTTTCACAATCATCAATAATGTAAAAACCATTATTCAAAACTATAAAACATACAATGTGTCCACCGATAGAGTTTGGAAGAGGAAAAACTATTTTATTTGTAGATTTAGAAGAAAAAGTCATTCTATATAAAAACGTCTGCTTCTGTCGAAACTACAATTTCGAATATCACATTTACGAATACTATACAGGGTACATCAAAAATAACAGTTTTAATGATCAAATTTACGTAGATATGTGCCAAAAGAGAAACAATAAGAAAATAATTTAAACTGTCAATTATAATTGGTGTGTTTAGAGTTACAAATAAAAAAAGAAAAATTAAACTGTGCAATAGAAAAAATATAAATTTCTTTCATCTTGTTATTTACAAATTTAAGTAATTAATAAATACTTATCCTTCAAGAAAATCATAGGTCAGATGCTTATAATGAAACAATACAAACTCATCAATCTAGAAACGTGTGCTAAAAAACAAATTATTCTTTTTAAAAAATAGAGCTTAGAAAAATGACAAATTGACTTTTTTTAAACCTTATAAATAATGACAAAACAGAGACAAATTTTTTTACTTTAGTGACTAAAATATTTTCTATAAATATGGTTTCTAACAATGAAATATATTTTACAAAATTTTACTCAGGCATTCTCAATTTTCCACGTAAGCTTCACTTTTTACATATTATTTGTTGAACCTCGAAACAATTAATGTGAATAAAAATAAAATCCATGTAATATTTTGTCATTCTGCGCAGGGTTGAAACTGAAGGAAATTGAAAACAATTCACTATTATGTTATATGTTGAAGGAATAGAATAAAAATAAGATAAAGAAATATTTTTCATTTTCAGTATTTCCCAAAAATTTAGGAAGGTAAGAAATACAATCTTAATCTAATTCATTTATTGATATCTTAAATGGATCTTTCGTCATCAATTTAAATTTAAATTTTCTATTTTCTGTCGGTAACTTTTGTATTTTTCCAGTTTGAACCTCAAATGGTTTTCAAATGAAACTCAACTTATTGAATAAACAAAGGTAATTGCCATTAATTTAAAACAGATACCATACAGAAACTACATTGACCATTAATAAAGAACAAATAATAGTAGATTCTATTATCTGCTGTTTACCAAGTTGTTTTAACTTCATGGCTGTATTTGCAGACAAAAATGAAAATGTTTGAGTTTCATTGTTCAATTGGTGTCGTTGTTTGAGATTGGGCAGCCACATTCTCTTGTTGTCAATTTGGATTTGTGCCCTTACATCTATCAAGAAACAATAAGTACTATTAAAGATAAGTATTAACAGATGTACAAATTGTTTGCATTATTACCTGTAGTTTTCGTTTAGTTTTCTAAAAACTTTTTCAAGCTTTACATTATATCTAATTAAGTCTCCATAAGTGTAATTTTATATTGATTTTGTAACACATGCATTATTTTAATTTATTTAAAGTTCTATAATTCATGTTCGTTTTGGAAGAGATTATGAGAGTCTCCTTTTGTTTTTAACTTAACATTATTATTTTATCGTTTTTACTTTACCTGATGATTTATTAATAAAACTGATTTTGAATTTTATTGGAATTAAAATAGATATGTTTATTTAAATGAAAATAATATGATGAATTTTGGTATCACGTAACTTTTTACAGATTCGTTTCAAAGTTGTAAATTTGCCTAGTGTGAGTTTTATTTATAGATAATCTAAAAATATTTTATTCCAAAAATTGACTCTAATATTTACTAATATACAGGATGATCAACTTATACTCCGAAGTTTGATATCTCCGTTATCTTGAGAAATAGGAAAGAATATTTTAAATAAAAGTTATAGATAGAGTTAAGCTTCACATTTTAAAAATATTTCGTAATATACTTCGTAAATCACTCTGTATCAAATATTTTTTTATGCCATAGTATAGAACTTGAACAGTTAGGAAACCTCTTTTATTGATTTTCAACGGTTTGGCTGCTACATACATCTGAATTAAAAAAAAAGTGATTTTATTAAACATAATAGACATAAAGTGTGATACATCGTTGAAATTAGCTCGGCAAGAGGTTTATGAAAATGTAAAAATATACGGGGTATTCCATTAAAAAAAACATAACTTTGATAGGCTTTGACCGTGAAATAATTTTAAAATGTAAAGCTTGATTCTGTCTTTAATTTTTTTTTAAAACAATCTTTTCTATATCTCATGATAACGGAGATATCAAACTTCGGAGTATAAGTTGAACACCTTGTACATATTTATTTTTAAAATATGGTAACAAGAAGAGTTAATTTAAGTAGACTTTTCGTTTATATCAAACAGTTATTTAGCACGTTTTACTCGTTTTATACAGTAATTAAACTCCCGTAAACTTCCGTAGTTGTACTTTGAAACAGTCAAGTGTGATAGATTTAGAAGGAAAATCTAACCTAAAATTTTTTCCAGCAATCCATCCAATGTTTTCAGCGTTTTCTTATTTCTAGATTACTGTGCATTTTAATCAGCCGTTTTTCCCAATGAAATTTTATGTTTTAAAACAAATTTTAGTTCCTTAAAAAAGAGTACAAAATTATAACAATAGATATTACATTAGCTATTATATAATCCCTTACTGGAGAATTAAGTATAAAACACCTTTTACTAACTGATATAGTACAATTTTCTTCATGTAATGTAATACTATTTTTTTGAACATCTTTCAAGTCTTTTATAAATAGCAAAAGAAAAGTATATAGATCTTTAGGTTTTCTTACAATACAAAATATTGCAATTATAATTTTCTTCTCGTTTAGCATTTATTGCATATTGCACAAAATAAGTCAAAATTTTTACATATTAAAATTTCACAACAAATGTGCAGAAGTGTTTCTAACGTGTTTAAAAGTGCCCGAACAATATATACATTTTATTGGTACAAATAAAGGCCTTGATAATAATAATAATTATTACTATTCTTTTTAATAATAGAGGAATGTTGAATATGCTTCAACGTAAATTCTTCAGTTTCTATAAAAGTGAATGGATTTTCAGATTGTTTGGAAGTTGACTTTTCATGTTTTAAAAAATAAGATGTTTGTCTAAATTCGAATGATCATTACTTACCTTTTCTACACCAATTTCAGATCGAATTTAGGCCAATACTTCTTTTCATTTATTTGAATAAGTCGTTCCTAAGGCAAATTTTTTTTAAACTTTAGTCCAACCCCATCATCACTTGACTTTGAATAATGAAATATATATTTTACAGAAAACACAATTTTAATCACGAAACACAATCAGACGTAGGCCAACTTTTAAGTTTATATTTTTAATAAATTAAATTTCGTTGTTTTAAATCGTAATTTTATCGTAAGGAAAAATAAAAAGTGAAAATTTTTATTATTATTTTATTTTGTTTGAGTTTTTTTTTTAATGTCTGTTGTTTTTGAGGGAAATAGCAGATATTCCCGTAATTAATTTTTTTTGTATTCTATTTTTCTTTTTTCTTTTTTCTTTTTTTCTCGACATAATTCAGATTATCCTAGTGAGTGCTTATGATCCAATTTTCTTGGTTTTCATTTTCTTCGAAAGTTTCTGCAATTAATACGAATCCCGCTCTGACGCATACAATTTTACCAAACACATTTAAAAACCCACCGTTTGTGTTCATAAACGAACACTTTTTTTCAGAGCGGAATACTTTATTGTTCTAGTGACACTTGAGAAAACTGTACTTTTAAAGTTTAAAGGAAAATAAAAAACATGCAATGTTCCAAATGCATTCATTTTATTTAAAACATCTACTTTTTACTGTATAATTCAATAACAAACGCAATGGTTGAAACCAACATGCCGAAAAGAATAAATATAAATGCGCTTTGGAAAAAAGCTAAATTTAATTTCCGAATGGAGGATTCTTTGATAAATTTTTTTGCCACTCTTTGAAACGGTATTGAATGTACGTAATACCACTTGTCCATTAAACCAGCTTCATTTATTGCTTGAATCCAGTAATTGAATCGGTGTATTAATGGGTGGTTTTTCTTAAGAACAAAATGAGTTTCAACCATAGAAATCTAAAAATATGCAAAGAGTACATATCAAATAACATAACACTATTAATAAAACAAAAATTAGAAAAGAAAAAACATAATCGGTATAGATTATATCAAAATTCAAATGAGCCCACCAGGCAACACAGTCTAGCGCGCCGGAGATGCTGTCAGAAAGTTCGCGTCAGGAATCGAAGCTCTGCGAACTATTTGGATTTAAGTCAACGACGCGACTATAATTAGAAACAAAATCTAACATTAAAATTAATAGCATAGTTCCCATGAAGGGAAATAACGAAACATCTTTAAGTTACAATTACTTAGTAACAGTAAATAGAAACGTTGAAATAAAAAACCTCTATAAAGTTAAGGAAATTGAGTTTATTAAAATCAAGTGGGAAACGTACATCAGACGTAACAAAGTAACAAAATGTTTTAATTGCCAGAATTTTGGACATTCACAAATAAATTGCAACATTTTTTTTTTGTTTTTTTTTTTTTTTTTTTTTTTTCCCACTTTATTTGCAATCTGTTACAGATTACAATAAGCAAATGATACCAAAAATCCAAATTTAAGCACTAACCACGATAAAATGAATGAAATTTTTAATACAATCAATGAAATAAACCAAATTGTAGGTCTAGAAAAAATGTTAAAAATGTTAAAATTAATGAGAGACGAATTGAAAAATTCAAATAATTTTATAGATAGAATTGAAATAATGTTCAAAGATGAAAAACTATATAATTAAAATTAAGAAGTAAATAAATAAACAATAGACACAGAAACATAATGAAGAACGATTTAATCGAAGAAAATTTACCCTTTAAACAAGGAGGACTCTAGCTAATTGCCGTAAAAATAGCGGGACAAGGAAATAAAATAAATAGAAATAAATTATTAATAAATACTAAATTAGAACTAAAGTAATCTGGTGTACGTCGGAATAGATAAGAAACTAAAAATTTCAATAATGCTGTTAAACATTAAGATATAGCTCAAACAATGGACACAAATATCATAGAAAGGGAAGAGGAATCGAAAAACCTAACAGTAGAGATTTAAAAAGACAGAAGTGATGGAAAAGGAGGTAGAAATAAAAACAACTAATATATTCCACATACTGGAGAACTACAACAGATACGGAGGAAGGAAAGAAAGATAATAAGAAATTAGTGGAAAGAATCCAAGAGGCAAAAACACCACCAGTAGTCGTAGAGGGAGAAATCTACGAGCACAAGGAATTCATAGAGCAGGAGAGAGGAACGTTAAACAATAAAATAGATAGGGAGAAATTAATAAATCATTTAAAAATAGATGGAGTAAACTACTATACCTTTACTGACAAATCAGGTAAAATTAAAAGAATTGTTTTAAAAGTGGCTCCAGATTTAGAAATCAACGAGATGATAACAGAATTAGAAATTAATAGTGGAGTAAAGATAATTAAAATAATATCTTGAAAAGCCAATTATCCAATGATAAAAAACTGTAGCTAGTAGTAGTAGGGATAATGAACATAATAATAAAATGGGAAAGTTATTTTAGGAAAAATAACGTCACGCAATGTTACAGTTGGCAAATACTGGGTCATTCTCAGAGCAATTGTAACATGAAAGCAAAATGGTTAAAATGCGCAAAAGAACACCATACAAAAGAATGTAATCTAATAAAAACAGAGAATTGCGTAAAAATACGTACAAATTGTAAAGGCGAACATACTGCAAATTATAAACAATGCTCAGTATACATCAAATACGTAGAGAAAAGAGAACTATTAGAAGGAAAGTTTTATGGAAAAAGTAAATGTATTTATTAAGTATGAGGAAATTTATAACGAACCTTATGAACTGAAAATTAAAAATCTAAAGCTATTAAAATAAATTAATACTAATCAAAAAATCAATTTTTTTTGTTTAGTATTAAAGAAAATGGCCAACGCAAGCCGGAAAAGCGTGGTAAAAGACAAAATAAAAATAGATGAAAATTTGAAGAAGTAAAATAGTATTGAAAGTTTACGGAACATACAAGAAAACAACAGCAAAAGAATAAAAATTTCAAGAAAATTAAAGTAAGAAAAGGCAAAATCTTATTATTATTGGTGACGAAAGAAACTGTCTGAACTTACTTAGGAAATCAAAGTAATCATAAATAAATATTGGTAGAATACTAAACATTTCAAGAAGAGCATTTTTAGGATTACTTAATAATATTTTACAAAAAACACATTTCAAAAATACCATACCAGATTTATAAAAAGATAAATTGACTTATTTATAACTAAAGGGACTTTATGCTATTTATATGGTATTGTTATGTTTTTTGGAATACTTTATTTATCGACTTACAGGATCGCCATATATAATTTCCAAATCTTCGATATTTATAACCTGCAACAGTTGTGATTCAGGAACGACTACTCCATATTTCGGGTCTTTTAAAAATTTCTCAAATTCGTCATGTGAATAACCTCCAGGAAATTGTCTTGCCATTATTCTTTCGTAAATATTTTCATCTTTTCCCTGAAAATATATGAGGATTCCAGGGTGACTAAGGAATTTATAATTCGAATAGCTAAATTGTTCCAGATTTTTAATTTTCGGGGTTAGCTTAGGAATAGTTGATAAGCTACTTAAATTTGTTTGGTAAAAAGCATTAAAAATGAAAGTGTACCACAAGAGCAACAGTAAAAAACATGTAGATTTTAAATCTAAAATCTTCTTGACATTAATTTGTATTACTACAAATATTATGTATGTTTCGATTAGAGCGTCTGTCCAGTTGGAGCGATATATGACTTTCAAAATAATTATAATAATAATAAATGTCGTCAAATAAAGCAGGGATATTTCCAGTGAAAAGAGATAAAAGAGATTCGGAATTATTTCTTGCCTTGGTGGCAATATCATATATAGCGGTGTCCAAGTGAGGGCTTTGGTATATTCACAATGATAATTTGGTATCTGCAGTTCATGAGCCATTCCATAATAAATTGATTCAACACCGCATTTTTCTAAATAGTATACAGCAAGATCATAATTCCCAACCCTGTCGACTTTATATACGTAGTCGTTATAGGGCATGAAGTTTATTTGAAGATCCAATTTTTGTCCTATAACTTTCATGAAAGATGCACCCCAACCTGTAATTTGATAAATTATTAGTACCTAATTTTTAGTCAAACACAACATATACGACAAAAAGTTTATGGGATCCTGAAAATGTATACATATCCTGCTCTATCATTTTTTTAATGTTGATGGATATTACCACTATTTAAAATTATCTCATTTTATTATTAACTTATAATGGTGTTAATATTGTTAAAAGAGTATAATGCTTCAGGAAGTGAAATGTGTAGTTTTGCTTTTCGTTTGGAGATAAACTCTAATTATGAGTGTAACCGTTTTCGATTGAGGTTTCGTTGTGTTTCAATACAAATATCGTCGGCTAACGAACTACTAAATAAATACTTCCAGGCAAAGAGACATAAGGTAAGTCGAATGCTCACAATGTTTCCCCCGTCCAGCCAGACGAAAACTCTATACAGATACTTAGACAATTTTTTGGGCATTCGCTTTATTTTTTTGCACTCAAACCGCCACTCCGCAGTAAATTTTCCAGCATTTTTTTTCTTTTCAATTTAACCCTTTTGTTTTTTGTTTTTTTTTCAGAATCCTATTTCAATGTTTTATTTTCTAATGTTTTTTATCGTTCTAGGAAATAATCCCGAATAGCATTATCTATGCAAATATTCTATTAATATGCATTTTTAACTACAACTATTACATATATATTTTAGATGAGTTCAATAAATTAATACGTTATCATTGGGTGTAATAAATTACATATAAACAAATAATCAACAATATATAACCTAATATATTTAATTAGTCTGAGGATAATGTCGAAACAATGACAAAAACAGCAAAAGAAGAGGAAAAATGTACACAGATAAAAGTCGTTGATAAGAGTGTAGAACAGAAAGCGAAAGAGGAAACAGTGATAAAACTAACAAGTTTATGGAGTAATGATGTGGCTGCATTTCTGGATATAAAGTCAAACGAAAAGGTAGAGGATTGGAAACAACCGGGACCAAGCAAGAAGCCAAAGAAAACTAAAATAAAAATAACAGACGAGAGAATCAAAATAACTAATAGATTCCAAAAGCTGGAGGATAGCGAAGAGGATGAAAGCAGCGAAGAAATGGAAACAAAGGAGAAGGAGGTAGAGAAACCGAAATCTAAGACACCGCCAATAGTGCTGGAAGAAACTACTAAAGACCACAAAAAATTCATTCAGTTCAGTAGAGACATTGTAAAAATTTTTGTTGAAACAAAAGAATTCAGAGAAATACTAGTTAATCATTTGAAAAACAAAAATTCAAAATTCTGTAAGTACACTCATAAATTGGATAAATATAAAAGAACTGTACTAAAAGCAAAACCTAATTTAGTTATTAAATATGCAAAACAACAATTAGAAAATAAGGCAAGATTTAGAATAGTTAACCACATACCTATAAAGGGAAAATATGCCAGCAATCAAAATTATAGTTATTTGATACAGGTAAACAGAGACGACGATATTAAGAAAATATATAAAGTAAAAGAACTTGAAAATTTGAAAACAAAGTTGGAGCCATATGTAAGAAAAAATAAAGTGACGCACTGTTACAACTGCCAGTGCTTCGGGCACTCTTAGGTAAACTGCAACATGGAAGCACATCGTGTGAAGTGTGGAGAAGACCATACCACAAGAGAATGCAAAATGTAA
Source organism: Hermaeophaga mercurialis (assembly GCA_951812935.1). Classification (NCBI taxonomy): domain Eukaryota; kingdom Metazoa; phylum Arthropoda; class Insecta; order Coleoptera; family Chrysomelidae; genus Hermaeophaga; species Hermaeophaga mercurialis. The sequence continues at coordinate 14,476,013 of OX638366.1, forward strand.
AAACAAATAAGAGCAAAGCTAAATGTTTCAATTGCCAGGGAAAACACGCGGCAAATTATAAAATGTGCCTGGTGTACATTAAATATTTAGAAAAATAGAGGAGTTCAGGAATAAAAATTTAAAAAAGATAATAGCATATATGAAGAAAAAAGGAAAATAATAAGTAATAATATAAGAAAGGGTATAACGTACAGTCAAGTAATGCAAATGAATAATCAACAAAACCCAACAGTGAATCAAAATTATGACAACAAAATTAAAGAAGTACGAGATTTGGAAAAAAAATCAATAAAATTGTAAAGATAGACCTAATGATAAAGTTAATGAAAGAAATGAACGAGGAACTAATAGGCAAAGGTTTTATAGAAAGAGTCAATATATTTCATAAATATGAAGAACTATATAGTCACAATTAAATTCGAAATTAAAAAATGTAATGAAAGAACAATAGTTTAATTAAGTCACAATCAAGTATACCTAGCTTGCGCCGAAAGAAAAGCAGGGAAGGAAATAAACAATAAATATTATTATAACAACAGAGTTAAAAATAAAATAATTTGGTGATTTTTCGGAACAAATAAAAAGATGAATTGTAAATGAGTGAAATATTCGGGAAATTAAAGTTTAAAAAGGCAAACCCTTATTATTATTATTGTTATTATTAATATTATTATTAATATTATTATTATTATTATTATTATTATTTTCATTTTTAGTACAACCTCATATGTAATGCTCATATTAATAGTCTTTTTTTAAATGTTAATGTTAAAACTTTAAATTTTCTGTTATGGTGATAAATGTTAAAAACTGAAAATTTTTATATGTGACACATCCAAAGATCCAAAGATCCGGTCCTGTCTCTTGAATTCCTTGGCATGACTTCAATTCCACTCACATGAGAAACATCACCACCAGTTCGGATGCAATAAAAAATGAAAAAATACAGTGATTTTTTATTGCAGGGCACTGACTCTATCTTCTAGGGTTATTAATCTTCGTGTTCTGTGTAGGCTTTGTTACAGATTTCTGATGCTAATTTGGAACAGCACTGTTAATTTGAAGTCATCAATGAATCCTCAAGTAGGAATCATCTATTGGAACGAGAACCCTTAACTTGTGTCAAATCAAAAAAATTCTTGCCCCTGCCGGGATTCAAATCGGGGACATTATTTTGAATTCCCAATACTCATAAAATTAGTTGTGCCTATTAAATTTACAAATTCTTTAATGATAAAAATCATATTACAATATATTTACATATATATTTACAAATTAAATTATGTTTTATAAATATTAATTAAAATATAAACTAATGCTTTCCTTATTTTTGGAATGTGCAAATTTTAAATATTGCTCCATTTGTTATGAATTATATCGAATTCTAAACTGTCAAAAATCTCAATTTTTGGGATTTACTAAAAAGCCTTATTCCTACACTATAATTAAAAATAATGAAAAATCTGTCTAAATTTAGTTTTACGCTGAAACTACTTTAAATAAATAAGAGAGAAATATATTATCTCGTTGTATATTTGAGAGATTTTCTAAAAGACTACAAATTATTAAAATGATCTTAAAATACTTTTGATAATTCTTATATTTTTTATATTGGCGATATTCATACGTCATGAATTTACTTACCTTTTTTTGTTTTTAGATCATACAAAAGTGGATAAGCACCCAATGAAGCATTAAAGGGACATTTGTTGAATTTTTTTGGTAATTTTGCCACAAAAGGATCTGCATTTTTGATCTCTACTAAATTAAATTCCTGTCCACAATGATTTTGTTTCGCATATGGAAACCACGTGAAAAATATATAGAAATCAACACTCACAACGCTGTTATAAATTTTAACTTTCCACAACTTCTTGAATACATCTGTTTTGTTTGCATTTTTGACCAGTATTAAAAATTTTGAAGTGCTGTGCCAATTGTCAGAGCTATTAAATATTTTTAAAGTGTTACTGAATGATTCAAAATTATGTTCCATAAAAACATAATCTCCGTGACTTTCAAGTAAAATATCCAAACTCGATAAGTTTGTGATTATTCGTTTTGGTACATTTAAGGAAAGAAAAGAGTTTTCTTCCAAATTTTCACTTGAAATTACAGTTATTGTTGAAGAATCGAAATAGTTTTTCACAAAATTACATACTCTATCATCGTTACACAAAGAAACTACCGAAATAAAATTTAAAGCATAACAGACTAATATCAAAATTTTCATTGTCAAGAACCAATCAGCAGTAAAGTAGTGATAAATATCATTCAAATTACGATGAAAAATTCTTTATATAAGCAAAGAATAATATACAGCTGTAATAATAGAGGGTGATGCAGAAACTTTCTTTTTCCTTTCAAGTTCCTTCTATTTATTGCACTTTGGATAGTTTTACTTTAAAAACACTAAGCCATTATTTGGTACATTTAATTATAAAACATCGTGACATTGACAACCGTAGTAGGTAAATATCAGTAAAACAATTGTCAAAGCAATGGATAAAGCAATTATTTATATGTTTTGTATGAAAAACTCTTGTATAAACAATGTACAAACGAATAATATGTAACAATAACAATGGATGATATATAATGAAAACGGAATAATCTTTCAATAATACATTTGTTTTCATTTCAAACTCATCCTGTAGTATTTGCTCAGTTATATAAACATTTAATTTCTAAAAACAAGCTCATTTGTTTGAGGTTTTTCTACAAAACTTGATTGCGACTTCAGTAAATTACTTTTAAAACGATTAATCAATAACTGAAAATGTTAGATTAAATAACATACGCTAAAATATTTGTAAACGATATCTGGAAAAAGATATGAAAGAGATTTGTGTCTATATTGTTTTAACTTTGGAGATTACTATAATTTATTTAGTATTTCTGAATTAATAAATTCTACAATTAATACGTTGCCTGTGGAGATTTATTTACTTAAATACATCTTTTGTGGCTCCGGAACTAAACGTTTTACTCGAGATGATGGAGGATGTTTCTAAATAAATGCATCAACGTTTTAGTTTTACAGTTACTTCGTTCAAAAAATTAATAGCATTGGAAATAAAAATCACAAAGGTAGAATGTCATCAAGATCGAACATACGAATTATTTGTACTAGTGCAAATTAACGTTAAAACAATGATACAGTTCAAATCCAGGTATTTTTTAATATTGGTGGTGTGATACACTTTCCTTTTTAATTCCTTTTATCAAACAAATTTAAATAGTTTATCAACTATTCCTAGACTAACCTCGAAGATTAAAAATCTAGAACAACTTAGCAATTCGGATTACAAATTCGTTGGTAATCCTGGATTACCCACATTTTTTATGAAAATGGATACAGATTTTCTCGAAAGAATAATAACAAGATATAGAAGAAAACTTATACTTTGACTTTGATTGACCATCTCTGATGAATGAATGAATGTCCACCACCTCCGAACGATTGATCATCTTTGAATGATTTATTACCTCTCTGTGTGTTTGGTTTGCATTTTATTTTAAAATGACCTATTTTTTCAAATCTAAAACAACCTTCTGATCTGAGTTAAATCTTTACTCAAGTCTAAAACCTCAACTTTAGGGGAGAAAAACACAATCTTTAGGGAAATTGTAGTAGATGCCAGTTCAACAAAAAGACCAAACGTACAGAAGTAGAAGAGAGTTATCACAAGAGGTAATAGAGGAAGCGATAGAAACGACGTGTAAGCCTGACCCTAGTAAAGGGGCTAATAAACCTAGAAATAAAGAAGATGATGAGGTAAAAACCAAACACCAATTGAATACGTTAGTCCAATTGAAAAAAATGGCTCATAAAATAAATAAATAAAAATAAAAGAGACATAACATCATTATATACAATAAGAGAAATAGACAACATAAAAATTAAACGGGAGCAGTATAAAAAGAAGAATAGGGCAACTCAATGCTACAATTGCCAGAGATTTGGGCGAAGATTTGGGAGAAGATCGTAACACAAAAAATGTCAGTTTATTGAAAACCGAAACAAGCCAAACAAAATGCTGTAACTGCTAAAGTAACCACACAGCGAATCATAAAATGTGAACAGTTTACATAAAGTACTTGGAAAAAATAGAACAGGCAAGGAATAGGAACAGAAGGTAAGAAACAGGAGAAACCAAAGTTCAAAGGAAGACAAGAGCTCTCGTATAGCCAAACCACGAGAAGAACTTAAATACAAATACACAAAAAAATAAATTTCTAAACCAATAAAATTATGAAAGACAAATAAAAGAAGTACAAGAATTAACTAAAGAAATTAACCAACTTGTGGATTTGAATAAAATGATTAAGATGTTAAGGTCAATGAAGGAAGAATTAAACCAAGCTAAAAACTATAATATTTTTAAAATTCGAAGACTGATGAATGAAACAAATGAAAATTATGGAAAAATCCCGACTAATGCCGTAAAAATAGCGAGAAATAAATTAAAATACAATAAAAAAAAAAATAATATTAATATGGAACAGATAAGAAAATAAAACAGCGTTTATTAACAACTCGTAATTTTCTCTTTTCTTTTTCGGATTTTAATTTATTTTTTGCACATTCGTAGGTCATTGATTCTACTGGTAAATTTTCAATTTTTGGATTGTTAATAATTTTGCCATATTTTTTGGTACGTATTTTTATACTTAGATAATGTATTTATTCCTAAGTGAGATATTTTGCGTTTTTTAGATTTTAGTAATTAAAATCCATATTCTTTTTAAAAAAAATCATCCGTTAATACATCGATTCAATTATTGGATTCAAGTCGTACATGAAAGTGGATTGGCACAAAATTGGTGGTACATAAACTCGGCACAGTACAAAAGAGTGGCAAAAAACTTCATTAAAGAAACCTTCATTAGGAAAATAAATTTAGTTTTTTTCAAAAGCTGCTTTATATTTTTACTTTTTGGTGTAGTTGTTTCAACCATTGTATTTGTGTTTGAATTAAAAATTAACAAGTGAAGAATATAGATATAAATAGTAAATAAATGCATGTCTAACATTGACATGTTTTTTATTTTGCTATCTTACTAATATCTATACTTACAAGATGTTATCTTTCAATTCAAATTAATTTTCGATTAGAAAATCAATATTAGGTGCAACACATTCAAGGGAATTGTTCAATCCCAAAATAACCATTTTATAGCAGGAAGCAGGAAGAATCTACTCAGAATTGATCGTTCAAAAATGAGTCACATACACTTGAACCACATCTGTATTTTTCAAAATACTCGTTTTTGTCTTGTTACAGCTTTTTAGTCCCAACAAATATTTAAATCGGAGTTCATGCACTGCTCCATACTGAAAGTCAACGCTTCAAAATGACGAGATTCTTTTAACTGCTGACTCTAAATTAAAGAGTTTTAAGCCAGACCTCGCTTTTTGTTGTACTACGTTGTCTTTACGAAATAAAAATATGTTGGTCTTCGTTTTAGTATTTCACGAGTCGAATATCATCAGTTACGCCAATTTTATAAACAAATCGCATACTCTAAATCAATAGCACCACCCTTAAGCGAATTCTTACTAAAAATCTAGATTTGCAATAGAGACAGTTTCTTCGTTCTGTAAATGACCTCACTTTTATTAATACTATTAATAGTAACTGTAAAACTACCATATTTAAAATAAAAAAATAATTTCATAACGTTTATTTATTCAACGAAAATATTACATAATCTCAAAGTTTCATTAATGAGTGCTTTTTAAACAATAACAAAAGACTCGGTAGAATTCTCATTTATTTCATCGATATTCACTAATTCATAAGACGTGAGTGATGTGTTCTCATCTGAAAATAACAGACATTAGTTACGTGCTCAAATAGGACAGCAATAAACTAAAATAACTTGGATTATAAGATGAAAACTTTGGAAGAGAAATACAACAACAAAGAAAAAACTTTTACCAGGAAGCCAGAATAGCACAACAAACTAAACGGAAAAGGACTACCTATTGGAGAAAGAAAGCAACAAGGATAACTGATAAGTAATCCAGAAGATAAATAAAAATTATGGTGAAGATGTTTCGAAGAAATATTCTAAATAGAGAAAGATGAAATAAAAATTTTAATACAAACCAGAAATAGAATACATGAACAAACAGTAGAAGAACCAATAGAAGAGCAAATAGAAGAGAAAACACAAAATCTCGGGCGTATTAAACGAAGGTCGAGCAGAATTGCGTAAACGAATAGTAAATCTTATTCAAAAAAATCTGGTAAGAAGAACTGTTACCAAGTAAATCCCATTACACAAAAAAGTCATCTTAACGAATATTCCAATTATAGAGGAATATCCCTAATCGATACATAAAGTACTTACAAAAATATATACAAGTAAAATTAGATAATTAAAAAAACTAATGAAAAAACCTAAGACTTACCCCGATTATCTGAAATGGCGGGCTTGGAATCGGCTGAGACAAATAAATTAGTTGCTCCCTGTTCACTTGTTGGAAGTACATCAGCATGTCGTCGTCTTCTATCCTTTCCTTTTCCTTTTCCTTTTCCTCCTTTGCCGACACTTTTCCTCCTTCTTTGCGGACTCTTCTTACCCCATCTTCGTCGGCCGCGTTCTTCGGGTTCTTCACTTCCTAAAAAAATATTTCGATGACTACCAAAGAATTTTTATTACCAAGTTCAAGCTCTTGAGTCGATTAAATAAAAAACGGTACTTTCCTATAGAAGACGTACTTCTGCTTCTTCTTTCTATTTGCTGCTTTCTTATTTGTGCTCTTCTAGCACTAAATTCTTGCATATATTTCTCCGCAGCAATTAATTTTTGCACAGATCTATAAGTTTTATAGTCTGGCGATCTCATTTGAACAACATATTTTTCCCTTTTTTTAGAGCCAACATCCCAGTTTTTAAGCCGTATTTTAAGGCCCTCATAATCGAAACGTTGCTCTTTCGTAATTGTTTTCTTTGGTCTGAAATGATTTCATCAACCACTTTCATGATTGATTTTTCAGAAGAGCCTTTTACTTCCCTGAGGATTGCGATGGCATCCAACACTTTATCGAATAACTGTAGGGGTTCACTTTTGATCTTTGTCATCTCTGCTGCAGAAGAAATCTGAAATACAAAAATACAAATGGAAAAAATATTTTAATTCAACGCAATACAACTGTAAAACATGAAATATCTTAAAATACCACCACATTTCAAAAACTTTTAAATATTCTTATAACAACTGTCATCTTAAAATTCTGACATTTGTCAATCGAATATTTAAAAACTTACGATTATCGTGAAATTTTAAAATTCGTAGGTATATTTTATTTGTTAGATTTACAATTGGATAGATCCGATAAAATAAAGTTAGACATAAAAATAATTAATTCAAAACGATAAACAAGATCAGACTTTCAATATTTTCATTTTATTAAGACTCTAATTACTAAAATTAATTTTACTCAAATCTAATAAAATTAATATTTTTACATAACTAATAATTTTTGAAAATGTAGCTTATTTGATTTCTGACTTACCTCGTTCAGGAGAACTGCACGGATTTATTCGAAATGTGAATTTAAATGAAGAAATATTCTCAAAAATAAAACTCAACTGATTGAATTTTGACTCTACATCAACAAAAACAAATTGATCGCTCAAAGAGGCCTGTGGCACGACTATATATAGTCGAAAATTGGTTGCCATGGCACTCAAAATCGGCATTTGTTAACTAAATAATTATACAAAGGAAATCCTTCAGTCTTACCTCAATCATCATCAGGCCCAATAAAGGGGAATTAATGAAAAACAAAATTAAAAAATGTATAAAATAATTCAAAAAAAAAATGTATTTAAAAATATGAGTATTAATTAGACACTTTAAAAAGAAAGAGGCATATAGAACTAATTAAGGGGTATCTAAAAGAGAATACGATTTATATAATCCGGGGACACACTTCTGGTCTTGATAGCCAAATTGCGAGAATTTTGCAAAAAAACAATTGAATTCGGAAAATCAATTTTAAAGGATAGGGAAACTCAATTTTTGGGGAAAAATTTCTTAAAAAATTAGTTTTTCGGGTATTGTGCTCGACAATATGGAGCCAATTGGAGGTACGAAGGGTAAGCGAAAAGGCAAAATGAAGAAAATGGAGAGCGAATCGGAAAATGAAGTGAGACCAAAAAGTAAGATAAGGAAAGATGCAGAGGTACTGAATGAAAAAATGATAGCGGGAGGATCCCAGATAGGTAAGAGTAAAGATATTGAAACACAATTACGGTCGAGACCTAAAATAAGGAAGAAGCTTGAAGACCCAGCGATTAGGGAAATATTCGAACGGAAAGTGAAGGAATATAAGGAAGAGTTTGGTGAAAATCCGGAATCGATAGAGATAATGGAAGAAGTGGAAGAAGAAATTGAAGACGAAATCCTGATGAGGGAAGTTTCAAGAGAGCTAGCACAAGGTAAGCATAGGAAATGGGCGGAAGAAATGCTATTAGAAGAGGAGGAACCAGACGATATGGAAAAACCAGAAGATGAGTGGAAAAGCACGAAGAAGCCAAGGAAACCAAAAGAAAAAATATTCAACGAAAGAATTAAAGTGCAAAACCGATTCGAATCATTAAGCGAATTAGATTCAGATGAGAAAAAGGAAGAGAAAATATTGAAACCAAAGACACCACCAGTGGTTTGTGAGGGAAAGGCAGAAAATCATCGTTATCTCATAGAGCAGGTGAGAAACACTTTAGAATCCAATAATTTTACGATACAATTTAATAACCAAAGTACAAAGATATTTGCGAGAACAAAAGAATTAAGAACAAAGCTCATAAATAATTTAAAAAATAAAAATATAAAATTCAATACCTACACGGATAAAACCGATAGACTTCAAAGAACTGTACTCAAAGCCATTCCGAACTTAGACATTGAACTTACAAAAACTGAACTAGAAACTAAATCCAACTTAAAAAAAATAGTATAGTCCCTATGAGGGGCAGAAATGAAAATTCACAAAGTTACAGCTATATGGTAACTGTCAGTAGAAATGACGATATTAAAAATCTATACAAATTAAAAGAAGTTGAACACATTAAAATAAAATGGGAACCATACATAAGAAGAAACAAAATCACCCAGTGTTTCAACTGTCAAAGTTTTGGACACTCACAGATTAATTGCAACATGAAGCCGCAGTGCGTGAAATGCGGAAAGGGTCATGCAACAAGAGAATGTAAGTTGGTAAAGACGGAAACGAGCAAGGCGACATGCTGCAATTGCGGTGGGGAACATACCGCAAGCAGTAGAAGTTGCGAAAAATATATAAAATATTTGGAACGGATTGAAATAAACGAAACAGAAGACCAAATAATAGCAACACAAGCAACAAATATATTAATAGCAAAGTTAAAAACAACATAACGTACAGCCAAGCAACTATAACCGGAAGCCAGAACTCAAACAATAACCCAACAACACAGCAAAACTTAACAATAAACCAAAACCAGAATAAAATAAGAGACATTTTTGATACGGTAAAGGAAATTGACAGATCTTAGATAAAATGTTAAACTTATTAAAAAGCTTTCGAGATGAAGTAAAAGTATCAAAATCATTTACGGAAAGAATGGAAATAATATGCAAATATGAAAAACTTTATAACAATAATGAATAAGTAATTAGAAATATTAACATAATGTAGAACGATCATAGATCGGAGAAGCACATAACCCTTTAAATAAGGAGGCCCTAAGCTACATGCCGTAAGAAGAGTCGGGCAGAAAATTAAAATAAAAAGAAACTAATGCAATTACAAATTTGAAATAAAAATAATCATGGTGGTGTACGGAACAGATATGAAAGTAATCTATAAAAAATTTACTACATTAAGAACTAAACATAGAAAAAGGCACACCCCGTTATTATTATTATTATTATTATTACTATTATTATTATTATTATTATTATTATTATATAATCCGGAGTATATAAATTGAATTGTGTTTCTTATAATAGTGTTAATATTGGTCAATTTTACTTCAAATTCAGCTTTTGTTAATCATATATATTCCCACCAACATGAATATGATTTGGAAAATCTATCTCTTATTTACAATTGCCAAAAGGATATTAGATTAAATCTTATTGAACTGTTGGCTATAAATGAGGTTCATGATAACCCTAATATTAAGAAAGAAAATTAAAATCTCTTTAATTATCTTCTCTCTTACATATCCCTTAGTTAGTTCTATAAGCCTTTTTCCTTTTAAAGTGACTAGTTAATACTTTAAATAATTTTTTTAATTATTTTATATAATGTTTTAATTTTTTTTATTAATTCCGCAAAAGGGGACCGATGACGATTGTAAAATCGAAATTAGCAACCAAAAGTATATAATAAATATCTAATTAAAATTTTATTGTGGTAAGACTGAATGATTTCCCTAGTATAATTATTTAGTTAACAAATGCCGATTTTGAGTGCCATGGCAACCAATTTTCGACTATATATAGTCGTGCCACAGGCCTCTTTGACCGATCAATTTGTTTTTGTTAATGTAGACTCAAAATTTTGTCAGTTGAATTTTATTTTTGTGAATGTTTTTTCATTTACATTCACTTATCGAGTAAATTCGTGTGTTCTTCTCCTGAAAGAGGTAAGTCAGATATCAAATAAACTAGATTTTCAAAAATTATTAGTTATGTAAAAATGTTCATTTTATTAGATTTCAGTAAAATCAATTTTAGTAATTAGAGCCTTAATAAAATGAAAATATTGAAAATGTGATCTTATTTATAGTTTGGAATTAATTATTTTTATTTGTATCTTTATTTCGTCGGATCTCTCTATTGCAAATATAACAAAAAAATATGCGTATTTTAAAATTCCCCGTTATTCTAAAAGATTTGCAATATTCTATTGACATATGTCAGCAAATTAAGATGACAGTTAATATAAAAATATTTAAGAATTTTTGAAATATGGTGGTATTTCATGTTTTGCATTAAATTAAAACATTTTTTCCATGTGTATTTCAGATTTCTTCAGTAGCAACATGTCAAAGAGCAAAAGCGAACCACCAAAACTATTGGATAAAGTGTTGGATGCCATCGCAATCCTCAAGGAAGCAAAAGGCTCGTCCGAAAAATCAATCATGAAAGTGGTTGATGAAATTATTGCAGACCAAAGAAAACAATTACGAAAGAGCAACGTTTCGATTATTAGGGCCTTAAAATACGGCTTAAAAACTGGGATGTTGGCTCTAAAAAATGGGAAGTATGTCGTCCAAATGAGCTCGCCAGAATATAAAACTTTTAGATCTGTGCAAAAATTAATTGCTGCTGAGAAATATATTAAAGAATTTAGGACCAATTTAGCTGAAATAAGGAGAAGAAGCCTCAAGAGAAAATCCCTCAGTAATAGTGAATACAAAGACGAAAGTGATGAAAGACCAAACAAGATAAGACGGATTTACTCTACTAGAGGCAAGTACCTTAATTTAGTTACAAAATTCTCATTGTCTGAATTTTTAATTTAATCGACACAACAGCTTGAACTTGGTAATAAAAATTCTTTGGTAGACATCGATATATTTTTTTAGGAAGTGAAGAACCCGAAGAACGCGGCCGACGAAGGAGAGGTAAGAAGAGTAAACAAAGAAGAAAAAGTCGCGCCAAAGGAGGAAAAGGAAAAGGAAAAGGAAAGGGTAGAAGACGACGACATGCTGATGTACCTCCAACAAGTGAACAGGGGGCAACTAATTTGGACGCCTCAGACGGTTTCAAGCAAACCATTACAAATAATGGGGGTAAGTGTGTTTTTTTATTAATTTTATTCTTATATTCTGAGTTCCTTCTTTAACATTATTAATGATAAAACGGGATAACACTGATGAAAGTTATTATCCTTATTTCCATTTAAAAACTAAAATCATCATGGTTGAGTTGCCGAAGTTTGCCATTTCTGAATTTCTGTCTTCCCCTTATCCTCGTGCTTTGCTTCTAACCATTTCTTTTTAGTCCGTCATTGCTTCGTAATTTTAATTTATCTTCTGGATTACTTATCAGTTATCCTTGTTGGTTTCTACAATAGGTACTTTTTCTTTATTTTGTTGTGCTTTTTGGGTTTCTTGGTAAAAGTTTTTTCTTTCTTTATTGTTGTATTTCTCTTCCATCGTTTTCATTTTATTGTCCATATATTGTATTGTCTTTCATCTGCATGTTGTTTTCTGCATTTTTATTATTTTCATTTGTTATTTCAGTTTATTCTTCTATTTGAGCAAATAACTAATGTCTGTTATTTTCAGATGAAAATGCATCATCCATGTCATATGAATCATCGTTTACGGAATGTAAGAACTGAAGATTCTACCCAGTCTTTGTAAATCTGTAAACAGCTGTCATTGAGATTTTTGTGACCATGTATTATTTTCGGTGAATAAATAGTTTTGAAATTAATTCTTTGTTTTAAATGGCAGTTTTGCCGTTTTTATTAAAAATATTAATAGTGCCCTCATTTGCGAAATGAAGAAATTGTCTCTATTACAATTCTGGATTTTTAATAAGAATTCTCATAGGAGTGGTACTACCATACTTTTTATTAATAATCAAAGACAATTAGTTTCGACTTTTATAAAGTAATCTTCAGGTCTGAAAATATTTTAAATCTTAATCTACAGTATTATATCTTTAATTGTTGTAATAACTTACAACAGAGAAAGTCCCCAATGGGTAAATAAAATAGGCAAAGATACTTCTTTGGGGCAAAAGTATTCGATTTATCACGGAAAACTACTACTACTACTCTGACAGACTCTGTGTACATAAAATGTAATAGTGTACATATGAAACAATTTGTTAGAGGATTTATTATGTTTAAGGGAAGCAACACTGTGATGAACTAAAAATAAAAGTAATAAAGAGAAAGAAAAGGAAGCTGGAGAAGAAACCTCAATAGCCCCGGGATTAATAACATCGAGAAATTCAATGAAAGGCGAATATTTTTATATAGAAAATGTTCTATTATAATTCATTTACATCTGTTAATACTTATCTTTAATAGTACTTATTGTTTCTTGATAGATGTAAGGGCACAAATCCAAATTGACAACAAGAGAATGTGGCTGCCCAATCTCAAACAACGACACCAATTGAACAATGAAACTCAAACATTTTCATTTTTGTCTGCAAATACAGCCATGAAGTTAAAACAACAGCAGATAATAGAATTTACTATTATTTGTTCTTTATTAATGGTCAATGTAGTTTCTGTATGGTATCTGTTTTAAATTAATGGCAATTACCTTTGTTTATTCAATAAGTTGAGTTTCATTTGAAAACCATTTGAGGTTCAAAATGGAAAAATACAAAAGATACCGACAGAAAATAGAAAATTTAAATTTAAATTGATGACGAAAGGTCCACTTAAGATATCAATAAATGAATTTGATTAAGATTGTATTTCTTACCTTCCTAAATTTTTGGGAAATACTGAAAATAAAAAATATTTCTTTATCTTATTTTTATTCTAGTACTTCAACATACCTATAATATAATAGTGAATTGTTTTCAATTTTCTTCAGTTTAAACCCTGCACAGAATAACAAAATATTACATGGATTTTATTTTTATTCACATTAATTATTTCGACGTTCAGCAAATAATATGGAAAAAGTGAAGCTTACGTGGAAAATTGAGAATGCCTGAGTAAAATTTTGTAAAATATATTTCATTGTTAGAAACCATATTTATAGAAAATATTTTAGTCACTAAAGTAAAAAATTTGTCTCTGTTTTGTCATTATTTATAAGGTTTAAAAAAAAATCAATTTGTCATTTTTCTAAGCTCTATTTTTTAAAAAGAATAATTTGTTTTTTAGCACACGTTTCTAGATTGATGAGTTTGTATTGTTTCATTATAAGCATCTGACCTATGATTTTCTTGAAGTATAAGTATTTATTAATTACTTAAATTTGTAAATAACAAGTTGAAAGAAATTAATACTTTTTCTATTGCACAGTTTAATTTTTCTTTTTTTATTTGTAACTCTAAACACACCAATTATAATTGATAGTTTAATTTATTTTCTTATTGTTTCTCTTTTGGCATATATCAACGTAAATTTGATTTTCGTTTTTGTTGTAGAGTTTGAAATAGTATTTAAGTGGTTGTTGTATTATTTAGTAGCCAAAAATTTAATTCGACTGCATTTTTTTATATAAACATATAATGAGTCCACGGATAGAGTTTGGAAGAGGAAAAACTTTTTTATTTGTAGAAGTAATATTAAAATAAACAAAGTTATTAACCACTTTGAGAAAAATGTTTATTTTACTTTTTTGCACAATTGGTGTAATAAATAACAGTTTTGAAAATATTTTCATAAAATTTCAAAAATAAAACGAAATCAAAATCCTTAAAACTGTTATTTTTGATGTGTCCTGTATCGTAACCGTAAATGTGATATTCAACAGACAAGCAGACGTTTTTATATAGAATTATTTTTCTTCTAAATCTACAAATAAAGTTTTTCCTCTTCCAAACTCTATCGGTGGAATTGTATGTTTTATAGTTTTGAATTCTTAGAATAATGGTTTTCACATTATTTCATTTGTATCCGAGTTAAAATTTATGGTGATATCTATGAACGATTAAATATTCTATATGACAATGTTTTATTACTCACATTTTAATTTCTAATTTTACGTAAAATTGATTTGTTTAATTCAGTTTCCAACTATTTTTTTTTCTTCTAAACACCATCTAAAATATAATCAATTCCTCTTAAATTGTTGTGTATTAATACTAGAAAAATAAAAAATTTGTGGACATCCATTTGTTTTATTTGCAACAACTTTTATCTAAAAACAGTACAGTCATTGAAACCAACAAATCAACAAAAGAAAAAAATTTAAATGCCCTTTTAAAATACCAAAATTTTGTTTCCAGGTGATGGATCCGTTGACGAATTTGTTGCCTTTTGTGCCAATCTTTCATGAACCAGAGTAGTGGAATCTTAAAACAGAATAAATTTTACTCACCGAAATCTAAAATGTTTCATTTAGGTATGAATACATTTATTATGTCCATTTTCAACAATTAATATTCAGATTTAAGAATACATAACAAAAAACATGGCAATATCATAATCCATTCGATATTGCATTTTATTCCTTTTGCAAATTGATGATTGTGAAAATAATTGAAGAAATCATAATACAGATTCGAAAGTAGTTCAATCAAATTAATTGTGTGCCAGAGAAAAAAAGAAAGAAACAATTCAAAACCAAAAATTCCCTTAAATCTATATTATTCTAAAAACATTTTACAAATATCGTTTGTTTTTAATTAAAACTACAATATCAAAATAATAAGGGAGGGTTTAAGGTATTTTTACATGTTACATATTAAAGGAATATTTTAATACCATGTTTTTTGGAACATACCATAAACCGACTTACAGGAGCAGCAGAAATGATTTTCTTCAGTTTTCGGAACTTTCCCTCATGTTGTTTTTGCCGAATAAACTTATGGTAATTGCAGTAGCTGTAAATTCTTAAATAATTAATACCTAATTTTTAAGACAAACGACGTTTCAAGTGAAAAAAAATAAACCCATTAGCATTATCCAAAAAAAAATAATATGGAATGCAAATGACATAAAAAATTTTAATTTTATGTTAAATATATAAAACTGACTACTAATTTCGATCACAGAATGATCATCAGGCCTTAATGAACAATTTATGATAAAAAAAACTAAAATTTAGATAAAATAATTCAAAAAATAATAGGGAGATATGCTTACAGTCATATTAAAATTAAAATAAATTATGAAATGTGACAACAAACGTCAAGTTCATTTAGTGTACAAAGTCACATAAGATATTATTTAAAAAATCTAAATTATAAAGTTTAGGCTATTAAAGCCTAACATTGATGTAAGTGAAGGGTTTCAATCAACTGAAAGTGAGCTACTTAATAATAATAATAATAATAATAATAATAATAATAATAATAATAATAATAATAATAATAATAATAATAATAATAATAATAATAATAATCTCCATCAATTGAGGACGTAAACGGTGATTACCCCGTTTTTTTAAAAAGAGCTACTGCCATCCGTCGACGTTGTTTCTAAGAAACAGTAATGGCTTAAAATTTTTTTTTATAAATGTTTATTGTTTCTACAATCATCATCATTTTCGATTAAAGAAAAAGCATTTATGGCTAAACCTGGAACTTATTTCCTAACCTAACGAAAGGCCATATACATGAGAATTAAGAGAACATTATATGTTTTAAAGTATATTTTAGAACTCTCCAAACCATTTAAAAGCATCTTAAAAATACTTTTGACGACGACTCTATCAAAAAGCATTTTTTACCGTCCTAAATTTTAATTGAAAAAGTTCTGGTTTGGGACAATCACGCACGAAAATAAATAAATTAAGAGAAGAGTACCCAGAAAATAATAGAACCCTACCAAAAAAATTCAAAAACTGACTTAAGAGAGAGGGAAAGCAAAAAGGAGAAGGATAACGTCATAACAATAATAATTTCCCCCACTGACGCGCATCTTAGACAGAGATAAACTCACTTTCACTATTTTTCTCTCGTTTTTATGTACATTTTAGCGCTTATTTACGGGTTGTTCGGTCTATGAGAATAAATCCATGAAAAAAAAAACACTTCCAGGTACACTATCAGTAAATAAGAACAGTAACTGGAACTAATCTTATTTATAGATATACAGATCTTATTTGTGTGACAAACAAAGTGTCATTGTCTTTTCGATCGATTTGCAATTAAATATGTGCTCCCCAGATTTTATTGAAATTCATTCATCATTTATGATCATAAAAAATTATGAAAGACACTAGAAACTGTTGTTAGTTCCTTAGAGAAACTAAATAAAATTTATTCAGCGAAAAAATCTGAAATTTTTATGAAAGAACCATTTTTTGACGTTCCTGTGAACGGCTCCTGAAGAAAAGTGTCTCATCTGGAAGGTAATTTCATTTCTAATTTCAAGCATGAAAACGAGCACTACACCACTGGTTTTTCTTTTTGTAGGTTTGTCTAATATTTGGTATATTTGGCGGATGCAGGCGCGACGAATTAAGAAAATTGTACGTAAATGTTACTGAAGATAAGAGTGACAACACCAACAACAAAAACTGGAAACACGTTTTTTATAGTAGTTATGTATTAGTTCATTGATATAGTCCTCCTGTAGATTTGAAATATCTGAATTTTTGCTGATAACATCATTATGGAAATCCAAAATAATCTTTTCCATTTCGTCCATAATTTGGTCAAAACAAAACATGTGCTTAAGAAGTCTTCCTGATTTCCCAACTTTTTCATATAATTTTTTTGCTTCATACTCGGCGATGTGAAATTGATTTTTAATATTTTTTAAATTATTGTCTCAGACTGATTATGGAAATGGATATTTCTGGAACTAGTGTATCACTACTAGCAATTTGTTTAACTGTTGCTAAATCATTACTTTCGTCATTTTTAAAATGTTGGGAATTTAATAAAATAGTGGCAAAACCAAATTTATAATGACTCATTATGGAATTCAATAAATATTGAATTTCATAACAGATCTGAGCTAATTCTCTCAAGAAAATAACTTCCATAAATATATCACGATCAATTCAGACGTACTTTGATTGTTAACAATAAACTTTCGCGAGATGTTGACGCTACAGAAAATAATTTGTTTTTACTTCACCTCATATAAATCATTGAAATTTTTCATCTATTACAATAATGGAAAATGTTCGATTCGACCAACCCGAGTACACACTTTTGCTAAAATTCCTCATAATATTTAAAATTACCCCGGGAAAACAGATTAGGGCCAACGTCGACTCGCACAATGTGTTTGTTGTAAGGGGGTGAAACAGGGGTGGGGACAGCTCTGACTGTAATGTTGAACCGCATCCAAAACGAGTCTGTTTTCTCGCCAAACAAATGAGAATTCAATGTGCAAAATGTACTGATATTCCATCTTCACTATCAAACCCATTTGAGATCAATAAATATTCCTATTCAATTTGGTTCTATAGCAGCAACAATTGCAATAAAAATCTTAGCTTTCACTCTAAAGCTTTTCCTATGACCACCCTCTACAAAATTATTGACAATATCAAAAGAAAACGTTGGGGGTGTTGATGGTATTCATTTGCAAATGCTAAACTTAAACCTAGCCGACATTGATTCCTATTTATTGCATATCATAAATTTGTGTTTAGAGCAAGGCTACTTTCCTCGCAGTTGGAAAGAAGCAGTAGCAGTTTTTATTCCTACCCCTAAAAAATGCAACCCAAGTTCTTACAATGAGCTGCGGCCTATAAGTCTTCTCCCACGAATTTCCAGTTTTGTATATTTTTAGAATATTAGATTATGTTTATATTAAAGCAACTCTTATCGTATACATAATATTTTTATTTTATTATTGTTTCTATCTTTATTTGTTATAGAATTCACACTTTTTCTTTTATATAAATTTTCATAATTCTTTTCTGATTTGTTTTATCTTTGTTAAAATGGTAGGTGTAAGAGTAGCCACAGGCTAAACCTCGCCCAAGCATAAATATAACTCGTTCTTTTTTTTTGTCCATTAATAAAAACCTTTTATTATTATTATTATTATCATCAAAGGCATTGGCGCCAATGTTACCGATAATTCAATTCAAAATTTTATGAATAGTTTTTCTACCTCTGATTTGCAAAAATCTGAGTAATTTTGCAACGAGTATAATAAACATTTGTTAGTAAATAGTTAATATGTCAAATCAATTAATTTGTATTATTTTTATTAAACGTTCAACTTTCGATTTTGGTGTATAGAGACATGCTATATATATACTATTAAACAAATAATCTAGAAGGAGTTCTCTCTTAGTTTAGATGCAGATGTTGCGACGTTGCCAAGCGTATATTCACTTTGCCTCATTAAAAATGTATATGAAGTTTTCTGTCCACAGTCGCACTGGAATAAACTACAACTGGAAATTATATGTTTGTAAATTGGCAATTGTAAAAGTTCATCAGTTTCTTAATTAGATTGGGACCAAAAACATTTCGAATAAAAAAATTGTCGAGGGCAGCTTAAAATTATTTTCACTTATACAAAGTGTTCCGTAGCTGCACACCAACTTAAACATAAATTTAACAGATTTAAACAATATAAATCCTAAATAAATTATACTTATCTTTAATTTCCTCAGTATCCTACAGCTTTTTTTATCTTTTTTAACTCTTTCTGTGACTCGAGTTTCATTTTCAAAAAGTGACAGAAAGATAGATCTTTTTTAGAAATCGTTAAGCAATTCATTTAGTGGGTATTAGATATCAGTTTCAATTATTTAATAATCATTTTATGTCTGAAATGATTTATTGGTATCAAAATCAATTTTCTTTAAAATGCATTAAATAAATGAAAAATTATAAAATTAACGAAACTAATAATAATAATAGCGGAACATCCTTTATAAAAGTCGAAACTAGTTGTCTTTGATTATTAATAAAAATTATGGTAGTACCACTCCTGAGAATTCTTATTAAAAATCCAGATTTGTAATAGAGACCATTTCTTCATTTTGCAAATGAGGGCACTATTAATATTTTTAATAAAAACGGAAAAACTGCCATTTAAAACAAAGAATTAATTTCAAAACTATTTATTCACCGAAAATAATACATGGTCACAAAAATCTCAATGACAGCTGTTTACAGATTTACAAAGACTGGGTAGAATCTTCAGTTCTTACATTCCGTAAACGATGATTCATATGACATGGATGATGCATTTTCATCTGAAAATAACAGACATTAGTTATTTGCTCAAATAGAAGAATAAACTGAAATAACAAATGAAAATAATAAAAATGCAGAAAACAACATGCAGATGAAAGACAATACAATATATGGACAATAAAATGAAAACGATGGAAGAGAAATACAACAATAAAGAAAGAAAAAACTTTTACCAAGAAACCCAAAAAGCACAACAAAATAAAGAAAAAGTACCTATTGTAGAAACCAACAAGGATAACTGATAAGTAATCCAGAAGATAAATTAAAATTACGAAGCAATGACGGACTAAAAAGAAATGGTTAGAAGCAAAGCACGAGGATAAGGGGAAGACAGAAATTCAGAAATGGCAAACTTCGGCAACTCAACCATGATGATTTTAGTTTTTAAATGGAAATAAGGATAATAACTTTCATCAGTGTTATCCCGTTTTATCATTAATAATGTTAAAGAAGGAACTCAGAATATAAGAATAAAATTAATAAAAAAACACACTTACCCCCATTATTTGTAATGGTTTGCTTGAAACCGTCTGAGGCGTCCAAATTAGTTGCCCCCTGTTCACTTGTTGGAGGTACATCAGCATGTCGTCGTCTTCTACCCTTTCCTTTTCCTTTTCCTTTTCCTCCTTTGGCGCGACTTTTTCTTCTTTGTTTACTCTTCTTACCTCTCCTTCGTCGGCCGCGTTCTTCGGGTTCTTCACTTCCTAAAAAAATATATCGATGTCTACCAAAGAATTTTTATTACCAAGTTCAAGCTGTTGTGTCGATTAAATTAAAAATTCAGACAATGAGAATTTTGTAACTAAATTAAGGTACTTGCCTCTAGTAGAGTAAATCCGTCTTATCTTGTTTGGTCTTTCATCACTTTCGTCTTTGTATTCACTATTACTGAGGGATTTTCTCTTGAGGCTTCTTCTCCTTATTTCAGCTAAATTGGTCCTAAATTCTTTAATATATTTCTCAGCAGCAATTAATTTTTGCACAGATCTAAAAGTTTTATATTCTGGCGAGCTCATTTGGACGACATACTTCCCATTTTTTAGAGCCAACATCCCAGTTTTTAAGCCGTATTTTAAGGCCCTAATAATCGAAACGTTGCTCTTTCGTAATTGTTTTCTTTGGTCTGCAATAATTTCATCAACCACTTTCATGATTGATTTTTCGGACGAGCCTTTTGCTTCCTTGAGGATTGCGATGGCATCCAACACTTTATCCAATAGTTTTGGTGGTTCGCTTTTGCTCTTTGACATGTTGCTACTGAAGAAATCTGAAATACACATGGAAAAAATGTTTTAATTTAATGCAAAACATGAAATACCACCATATTTCAAAAATTCTTAAATATTTTTATATTAACTGTCATCTTAATTTGCTGACATATGTCAATAGAATATTGCAAATCTTTTAGAATAACGGGGAATTTTAAAATACGCATATTTTTTTGTTATATTTGCAATAGAGAGATCCGACGAAATAAAGATACAAATAAAAATAATTAATTCCAAACTATAAATAAGATCACATTTTCAATATTTTCATTTTATTAAGGCTCTAATTACTAAAATTGATTTTACTGAAATCTAATAAAATGAACATTTTTACATAACTAATAATTTTTGAAAATCTAGTTTATTTGATATCTGACTTACCTCTTTCAGGAGAAGAACACACGAATTTACTCGATAAGTGAATGTAAATGAAAAAACATTCACAAAAATAAAATTCAACTGACAAAATTTTGAGTCTACATTAACAAAAACAAATTGATCGGTCAAAGAGGCCTGTGGCACGACTATATATAGTCGAAAATTGGTTGCCATGGCACTCAAAATCGGCATTTGTTAACTAAATAATTATACTAGGGAAATCATTCAGTCTTACCACAATAAAATTTTAATTAGATATTTATTATATACTTTTGGTTGCTAATTTCGATTTTACAATCGTCATCGGTCCCCTTTTGCGGAATTAATAAAAAAAATTAAAACATTATATAAAATAATTAAAAAAATTATTTAAAGTATTAACTAGTCACTTTAAAAGGAAAAAGGCTTATAGAACTAACTAAGGGATATGTAAGAGAGAAGATAATTAAAGAGATTTTAATTTTCTTTCTTAATATTAGGGTTATCATGAACCTCATTTATAGCCAACAGTTCAATAAGATTTAATCTAATATCCTTTTGGCAATTGTAAATAAGAGATAGATTTTCCAAATCATATTCATGTTGGTGGGAATATATATGATTAACAAAAGCTGAATTTGAAGTAAAATTGACCAATATTAACACTATTATAAGAAACACAATTCAATTTATATACTCCGGATTATATAATAATAATAATAATAATAATAATAATAGTAATAATAATAATAATAATAATAACGGGGTGTGCCTTTTTCTATGTTTAGTTCTTAATGTAGTAAATTTTTTATAGATTACTTTCATATCTGTTCCGTACACCACCATGATTATTTTTATTTCAAATTTGTAATTGCATTAGTTTCTTTTTATTTTAATTTTCTGCCCGACTCTTCTTACGGCATGTAGCTTAGGGCCTCCTTATTTAAAGGGTTATGTGCTTCTCCGATCTATGATCGTTCTACATTATGTTAATATTTCTAATTACTTATTCATTATTGTTATAAAGTTTTTCATATTTGCATATTATTTCCATTCTTTCCGTAAATGATTTTGATACTTTTACTTCATCTCGAAAGCTTTTTAATAAGTTTAACATTTTATCTAAGATCTGTCAATTTCCTTTACCGTATCAAAAATGTCTCTTATTTTATTCTGGTTTTGGTTTATTGTTAAGTTTTGCTGTGTTGTTGGGTTATTGTTTGAGTTCTGGCTTCCGGTTATAGTTGCTTGGCTGTACGTTATGTTGTTTTTAACTTTGCTATTAATATATTTGTTGCTTGTGTTGCTATTATTTGGTCTTCTGTTTCGTTTATTTCAATCCGTTCCAAATATTTTATATATTTTTCGCAACTTCTACTGCTTGCGGTATGTTCCCCACCGCAATTGCAGCATGTCGCCTTGCTCGTTTCCGTCTTTACCAACTTACATTCTCTTGTTGCATGACCCTTTCCGCATTTCACGCACTGCGGCTTCATGTTGCAATTAATCTGTGAGTGTCCAAAACTTTGACAGTTGAAACACTGGGTGATTTTGTTTCTTCTTATGTATGGTTCCCATTTTATTTTAATGTGTTCAACTTCTTTTAATTTGTATAGATTTTTAATATCGTCATTTCTACTGACAGTTACCATATAGCTGTAACTTTGTGAATTTTCATTTCTGCCCCTCATAGGGACTATACTATTTTTTTTAAGTTGGATTTAGTTTCTAGTTCAGTTTTTGTAAGTTCAATGTCTAAGTTCGGAATGGCTTTGAGTACAGTTCTTTGAAGTCTATCGGTTTTATCCGTGTAGGTATTGAATTTTATATTTTTATTTTTTAAATTATTTATGAGCTTTGTTCTTAATTCTTTTGTTCTCGCAAATATCCGATCTATGATCGTTCTACATTATGTTAATATTCCTAATTACTTATTAATTATTGTTATAAAGTTTTTCATATTTGCATATTATTTCCATTCTTTCCGTAAATGATTTTGATACTTTTACTTCATCTCGAAAGCTTTTTAATAAGTTTAACATTTTATCTAAGTTAATTATTTGGTCAATTTCCTGTACCGTATCAAAAATTTCTTTTATTTTATTCTGGTTTTGGTTTATTGTCAAGTTTTGCTGTGTTGTTGGGTTATTGTTTTATTGCCTATACTTTAATAATAATTATGAAATTACTAATATTTGCGTATTAATAAGTAACTTTAGTAGTGTTTACTGCATAGATTTCGGT